>APFE031565651.1:1188-59821 GCA_000404065.3 Pinus taeda
TGAAACTACACTACAATCTTAGTGAACCCCTCTTGAAGTTTATAAATCTTGTAAATATTTTTAGATTTTTCAAATTGGTTACAGAAGGGTTATCAATATTAAAATAGAAGCTAATCCAAATTCAGCATTTCAAACTCTTACCTTGTCATCCATCCTATCTTAAGGAGGAAAATTGTCTATCCCATTTACCCAAGTTCATGATTATTCAAGGTGTAATTCCAAGAATACTGGATATAAAAGTTAAGAAGTCTTATTACAAGCCTACTTACCATGTTCATAGGAAAATAGTTTAGCCGACATTACCAATACTGCATACAAAAACAGGGTAATGGCTTCAATTGTAAGACAAGGGGTCTCATCACGAGCCAGCTTGTTCGGTTAGATTACTATAAGTGAATGGCATTGTCACTTAACTGGCCACCACACCAGGGCAGTGACTTTTTATCTCACAAAATAGCAGAAAATGAAAAGAAATACAAAATGTGAAAAAACATATTTTGAATTCATTCTGTTAATCATGCTCTGAAGTGAATGGGACAATAGACAATGATATGGTTTAAAGGTATCTCTGCCGAAACTATGGACGTTTGCTAGCAGCAGAGGCTCTACCTATGACAAAGGAGTTAATTTTACTAGCTGATTTGGAAAAAGTTCTTTGTTTTATTAATACCAACCAACAATCATCAATTTAAAATCTAGAATGTCTCTATTTTTAACAAAAGAGGAAATTAGCGAAGAAAGTACTGTTTTGTTTAGAATGCAACAATACCTAGTTATATTAGAATTTTCCCTTTTGAATAAAATTTCTATTTTGAAAAAGTTTGAGTATTTCTATACTTTTTAGAGATAACTATTTCTTCTAGCAAATTGCCAATTGTTGTGCCATACAACAACCCCCCATTTCATATCATTACTATCCTAAAAATATAATGTGAAATGGGTCCCTTTCAATTTTTGTTTCAAATTGGTATCAATTTAAAGTTCTATTTCAAAAAGGCTCGAATAAAAGAAAACATTATTAAAAGGCCTTTTTAATAAAACCAATCAAAAAACCCCCAACATAAAACGATTTTTATTTATCATTGCGATAAAGCGATCGCAAGATCGCATATCGCAATGACAAAGAGAGCACAACTTAAGGGACATCTTGGTTTTCGCCGATGCGAAATCGCTATCGGATATCGGCAAAAGCATAAAGTAACATGAGTAACAACCCTTGCTTTGATGCGATGCGAAATCGGCAATTGGCAATCGGCAATCAGCGATAACACTTAAAGTGCAAATAAGCTCCCCCTCGCCCGATGCGATGCGATATCGTTATCGGCGATCTGCGACTCACCATGCCCTCATTCTAAACGACCCTGCTAGCTATTCCTGGCGCGATGCGATATCGCTATCGGCGATCGCGGATTCCAAATGAAACCAATGCAATAACTTAGCATTCCCCGATGCCCGGTTGCGAAAAGGGAAAAAGCGCAGTTTTCAAAGTAAAAGTCATAAATGGCAGTTTAATATGATTTATTCGTAATTAAGGCAATATCATTTGAAAAGCCGCTCATCCGCATTCAAACCGCCAAATCGCCCAAGGCATGCTTCAAATAAATCATTCAGCCATTAATCGAAGCGACTGGAATTAACGAGATTGACAGGCCATAACGACCATTTAATGAGAATAGCAGGCTTGCGATCTATCCACGGATTTGATCCCAAGGCCAACTTAAGTCAATTGATCGCTATGAATGCATCCATATATATATACTTCATTCTGTTCAATTCATGTTATTGTTGCCTGTGTTACGCCTATCTTTCGCTCTGTGCAAGATTCTTCCATAGAGATAGAAGTAAGTGGGATGGCAAAGAAGTCCAAGAAGACCACACTGTTTACTGCTTCGCCAGCCGCGGGGCAAGCTGTTGTTGATCCAAGCGGTAAGAACAAAGGGCTTATATCAGATACGATGTGCTTAGGACTTACCAGGACCACTTGGCAAGGGACGTATAATTTGATTGAAGCAGAAGAGCCAAAGGTGACCGGGATAGAAATCTCATGTGATAATACCAGCAAATCTGACGTCAATTTAAAAGACTTGGCCGACTCCTTTCTACACAGAATAGCGGCCCGGGAGCAAATTCTCCCATACATGGATGTGGTAAGGTGGGCAATCCAAGAGCTCCTAATTATCAACAGATTGTTTAGCACTGCGGACGGGAGGATTTTCGGTTCTTTTCGAGCCGAAGATCTAAGGCTAATGTATCACCTACCAGCAGAAGAGAAAAAATATAATGCGGCATTTTTGGAGAAATTTCGAGCAGAGAACGAGACCAAGTCTGAACCAATTTGAGGCTGGAGACAGAATCCAGCAAAACACAAGCATGAATCCTCGGGTAAGTACTGAGTTGACTCCCTATGTTCTACTTACTGCTATGCTGGAATTATGCTGTGTAGGCTATGGGGATTGCATGAATTCGCCAATTTTACCATAGAAATGGTTCCCTTAATGGAGGCGGCATGTAATGGCGAAATTATGGATTGGGCGGTTATATTATCCGACAAGTTAGCCAAAGACATTCTCGATTTCAAGTCTAACTATCGCGTCATAGAGAGGGTTATTCCGCCATTCTATTACAGTGCATATGTGATGGATGTGTTGTGTTTTAATTCTACGTTTCCTGTGCTGGGATGGAGGTGGACGTCGCAAGACCCCACACCTATTCACATATATTATCAAAAATTGTGGAAGACTAATTATAAGCACCATCTTTATCAAATCTGCAACGGTTTTATGTTGCCAATTCATTACTCCATTTTTGATAAGCCTGCCCCGAAGATTTCTGAGCAAGGCAGGGGTAGATTTGACGCAGTAGCAAGTTGGTTTGGGGAGGAGAAATTCACCTACATCAGAGTTTTTGGCAGTCAGGCCAGGCCACATGTGCTACCACTTTACATCCTCGATAAGTTACTTGCCAAGGAAGTGGCTTATCAAATCAATGCTGATGGGGTTACTCAGACCCTGAAAAAAGCGAAAAAACATGTTTGGCCCTCTTTTCCCTTACAAATTGGAATTTATACCTTGCATGATATCAAACATGCAGAGAAGGAAGCTGGGAAAATGAATTGGCTCACTCTGGCTACTCTGCCAAGCAGGCAGTATGATCCGAGGAAGATCGCTTACAATGCACTCGACCAGGCCAAATTGGCCAAGGTCGAGCACAAAGAAGACAGATTCGAGGATTTGTTTGCATCGACCGAATCGTTGTATCAAGTTAAGTCGCTTGTCAGAAATGTGTACAACGATGAAGGGCTAGTCGAATTTAACAGAATTAGAGAACAGAGGTTGCAAACTCTGCCTCTAGACCTGTTAGCGACTGTTCCGACGACAACCAGATCAAGCGAGCCTGAGCAGCGAAGTAATACGCCACCTCCTACTACATTAAAGAAGAAGGAGGAAGTGCATAGCCAGAGGCAGGAAGTAACCCAGGAAAATGTGCAACGACAAGAAGAAACCCAAGCGAAAGCCCAAGAAGAGAGCAACTCTAAAAATAATAATGATATACTAGTTGATCCAAATTTGCTACAGCAATGGCAGCAATTTAGTACAATCGTCAACAACCTAGAGTGCTCGAAAAATGATGAGGTTTCTAAAGAAGGCGACACGCAAGAAGCGACATCGAAACTGGTTTCGGGTGAAACCAGCTGCCTACCCAAATCAAAAGAAACAGAGATAATTCCTAAAGATCCAACGGGAGAAATCATTTTTCAAATTGAAGAGATTCCCCCTTTGGATGTATTTTATAGCCCTAAGCATAAAGCTGTTGTAAAGTGACAGAGGAAAAGGAGAAGAGCTGATCAACCTTCTCCATTCCCTGAATTAACAGTGACGGGCAATGTTGTGTGGAAAGAGGAATTCGACCCCTCCGATGACTTAACCAAGCTATCGCAATTTGCTGGAGCATATTCGGAAGCGACCATTGATAAAGCATCGGAGGTGAGCAGTTTATTGAAGGCCAAGGATCAAGACATCTCTTCGCTACAGGCGAAATTATCGGAAGTCCAGCAGAAGGCAGAGCAGGCATAACAGGAATTGCTAGTGCAGGAATAGAGCAATCATCAGCTGACTAAGCAATTACAAGAAGAAAAGTAGAGGATTGATGAAAGCGCAATCCAAAGGCAAAGGGAACTATCGGCGGCACTGGAGCAATTAAGAATATCGACTGAGGGAACAATGAAAGCAAAAGATGAGCAAATCACTCAATTGACCACTCAAATTGAAAAAATGAAAAAGCTCCCTCAGGTAGATGAATTCAAAGCGGAAGCACTTCAGTTACATAAAGCATTGATTAATCAGGTTAAGCTCCTATGTCAGCAAATTACACAAGTAGAACCATTATGTGAGTTAGTAGCATCCATAAGCGAAAAGGTATAAAAAGCAAGGACCGATTTGGATCAGGCCGAAGAAACACTTACAAACTTTATAGAATGGCAGGATTCCAATCAAGGCCAGGCGACTAATCTACCGAGAATTCTGGAATCGCACAAAGAAATATTATTCACAGAATGGCAGTCGCAACTAATGAAGGCAGAAAGAGCGATTTCCAGATGCAAAACAACCACTGGAAATTTGGTTGAATTAGTAAATAATACGCTTTATTTGTCTAATATGATTTCCCAATGTACTCCAGGTTAATTAACAACAACAAATATGTTGGAGCACTCATGCTACCCGGAGCTGGAGAAAAACGGAAGATTAATTGCTGGAATCAACAGTTTAACATGGGATGCTTATTGGTTCTTCTTAATCAAGCCATATAGCCAAAGAGCCGCCTTGAAATGCCTTACGGATGCTGTCAGGTATATTATACCCGACATTCAGGATGCCACCTTCGCTGCCCAGTTCAGTTTGTGCCTCCACAAACCGCCAGAAGTGGAGCCGATGCTTGCGATAAGCCAACTCAGGTTTAAGGGCAAACAACCTGAGTCACGACTCACATCGCTGACTGCCAGATCGCCCCTGAGAAATAGATCACATTTACTGATACCAATTTAGTAGGATTTTGTTTCATAGATTTTTTTAGCTTAGTAGTATTTATAGACCCTCTCATGCATTTAGAAAGGGTCGTAAAGTTTTCTATATGACTTAAACTCTGAAGTTGCACTATTGTACTTCAGGGATATTCTTTTATGAAACTGGACCAATTATTCTGAATTTAATGAGGAAGGTTTTTATGCAAATGTGCACTACTGTCATTGTTTAAAAGCATTTCTGTGTTGAAGAAGGAATTTTGAATAGCGATTGATATTTCGGATTGATCTGCAGTTCACATGGTACTATTATCTGCGTCTGTACTCATTTTTGTTATATGAACTGTTGTTTAAATTGCTCTTGCTATTATCGCTTATATATATATGTGCTTTTCGCAGCATTCCTTATGCATTCCACTATTGGTTGTTTATCGCATGCTTCTCTTTCAATCGTATATATGTATCGATGATATAAACAGTGAATGCAGTAATTTGTATTTATTGCTTCATTGTGACTATTCATATGAAGTAATCTTCGAATGATTGAATGTCTCTTATTTATTTTACAGAGTCATCTACATGCCTATTAGATAGATAAAGATTATTTAACGCTGCATTTTGAATGAATAAGTTGTTCCCGGGATTAGTATTAGTTTCCCTATTTCTGTCAATAGAATAAGCTAGTCGCTTATCACTTAAGCAAACTATTCATCACCCATCCATCCCTTTTATTTTATTATTGGGAAACTGGTCCCGTTATCTCCAGTCGAAGCCACCATCCCAAACGGAAAAGGAGCTATACTAAGGTCCGGACCGGGTGGTTATCCCCCAATGTTGTGGCAGCGATTTCCGAGGCCTCAACATTAGTCTAAGCTATGGCTTTAGGAGATAACGTCAATGATATGAGCAAGTTGATATCTAATTGCAAAAAAGTAAAACTAAAATCAAATCACACCATTCATAGTCTGATAGCTCGCCAAGTAGTCTAAGCTATGGCTTTAGGAGATAACGTCAATGATATGAGCAAGTTGATATCTAATTGTAGAAAAGCAAGACTAAAATCAAATCACACCATTCATAGTCTGATAGCTCGCCAGGTAGTCTAAGCTATGGCTTTAGGAGATAACGTCAATGATATGAGAAAGTTGATATCTAATTGCAGAAAAGTAAAACTAAAATCAAATCACATCATTCATAGTCCGAGAGCTTTCCAGGTAGTCTAAGCTATGGCTTTAGGAGATAACGTCAATGATATGAGCAAGTTGATATGTAATTGCAGAAAAGTAAAACTAAAATCAAATCACATCATTCATAGTCCGAGAGCTCGCCAAGTAGTCTAAGCTATGGCTTTAGGAGATAACGTCAATGATATGAGCAATCTGATATTTAAACTAACTAACAAAGCAAGTAAATAAAACTAAAATCAAAGCATAACTTGAATTAAAAAATTAAGAAAAGCAAAATCAGAAGAGAGACTAATTCCATGTCACTAGTTATTACAAATATGGTATGAAAATGTCTGGGCCTACTTTATCCTGAAACACACACACACTGATCAGTGTTCAACAATATACAGAGCTGAAAAATCATGTACAGAAATGAAATGTTAATACCATAACAAATGAAATATACACAGGTGGATAACTATGGAATATGTGAAATGGAAATAAGGAAACAATTCTTAAAAATTTACAACAATAAGAAAAATGAAACCTCAGCGTGCAGGGGCCCTCTACACAGCCTCGGTCAATAGGCTATTAGTCCAGAAGTATGCTCACGTAGTCATAAAAAAACAGAGTCTTCTTTATATTTCAAAACAGAGGAATAATCCTCTCATTACCACAGTGGGACTAGTGTCACGGCACAGTAAACTTAATAGCAAAATTAAATCAACAAAGACTAACTATATGCGTGTAGAAACACGTTATTTATAACAAAAATTCATAACTGTTTTCCTATGGAAGATCTTTAATTGAAGACACGTAAAAGGACAACGTCTGTAAACTTAGCATATTGGTTGCCGAGATTATTCAATCTATCAGTAGTGGATGCTGGATTCACATCGTGGGGTAGCCTACAGGTGTCAACATGACCCCAGGGATATAGAAATGGCCACGAATCCTTCACGTGTTTGAAAACAGAGTCCGGCTGCCGTAGGACTCCTTCGTTAGACCACCCTTTGACCGCCGTTGACCATGACTTTCCTTAATGAATCTAGCTAGACCAATAGGACCTAATCCATGTCCAGGTCATTTCTAACTTTCCCACGTGCCTAATTTTCCGGATGACACCTGCAACCTGGAGTTTAATAGAAACAGCTGCGGAAAGTTGAATCAACTGCGGAAAGTGGCTGCATTCCATAGCTCATGAGAAAAATCTACTTCAAATAGCAAACACAAAAACATAGTTAGAAAACCATTTCAATTCTCTTTTAGAATCAATATGCAATGATTTTTGATAGCTTATGAGGTCCAGGTGAGGGGAAAAAGTCCAGGAAAGTGTGTGGGAGATATGTAGTTTCAGGGCTCAACAGAAGGATTGGTCAGAAAAGTTAAGAGATGCACTATGGGCGTACATAATAACATGGAAAAACACAACTGGGTTTAGTCCATACTAGTTAGTGTATGGAAAAGAAGTCTTATTGCCCATAGAATTTCAAATACACACATTTAAGTTGGCAGGAAAATTATGACTAGAACTGTTTGAAGCACAATAATAGCAGATAATGAAATTGAACCAGCTGGATGAACAGAGACAACAAGCAGTAGAACACACAACACTGGTGTAGTAGCAAAGAATGAAATGGCATGACCGATTCATCAAGAACAAGACATTCAACAAGGGAGACTGGGCATTATTGTTTGACTCCAAATTCAAAGATTTCAAGGCAAAGTTTACAACTCATTGGATAGGGCCATAAGAGATAGAAGAAATATTCGACAACGGAGCTATTCAGATAAAAATAATTGATCAAGAGTCTACATCATTTTTAGTCAACGGACATAGGCTTAAATTTTACAATAAGCCTATAAATAGAGAAGAATTTGTGAAAAAAATGACAAAAGAGACATATATGGAAGTAATGGAACGACATAACCATATGCCTTCCAGTACCCCAGAAGAGGAATAAAAAAACAATAAATTAATAATACTAATAATAAAAGAGCTTGCTAGAGAAAACTAGGCAACTAGCGCCAAGCAAACATGAATTTATAAAGGAAAACCAACTAGTTTTGGCCTGTATGAATTCAAAATTTTTGTTTTACTCTCACAACAATTTCATTTTGCAGAAATATCCTCCAAAGAAACAAGACTAAAGGACAAGTGTTCAGATAAACAAGGGGGAAATTCGCAAAAGAAACTTAGTTGAGCTGCTGGAAGTTTGAGCAGCTAAATTGACGACAAAACTTGTATATTATCGCATTAGGGACCTAAAACATTTTTGAAAAAACATGTATATACTGCATAAAAAATGTAATGACAGTAGGGACCTGAGTTATTATGAATCAATTGTAGAAGAGACCTGAACAACATCAACAATCAATGGACTTGAATCAGCGAAGGATGCAAGAATAGGAAGCAAAAATAAAGTTTATTCAATCCATCTTAGACATTTCATCAAAGACATTTGACCAGAAGACATTACAGGATTTATCAAATATTATCAGGGAGTACAAGTACTGTAAGTACAAAGTTTTTCTCTTGAAAATTCAATTTTTTCTTTTAGAAATTTTTAGAAACATGTTAAAATTAAAGTTAGTACCTGAAAGCATAATTTTACTTACATCTTCATTTCACTACCCTCATCCTATTATTTTTACTTACATATTCCTTTTATTACCCTCATCCTATTATCCTATTTATAAGCATTATCCTATATTTAATACTATAAACATCCTCCAAATATTTATTTCATGTCCTATATTCATATTCCATACTCCATGTACATATTCCATATCCATTTCATATCCTAACCATAAGTTTTTTTGAAAAGCAAAAAGGATTAGAATAGAGGGTTGAACAATTGAAACCCTAGAACCTGCACAACCAATAACAACATTAGTATCATGGAATTAATTTTAAAACATGACCTAAATATGGTCATTTGGAAAATTAAAACATAAATAAAAACATATGGAAATAAAAACATATTGAAATAAAAACATATGGAAACATGCGCATTATCAAAGATATAAAGTGGAAATGATTTATTGTAATAAGTTATAATAATGCATAAGAAATGGTACTGTTGAAGTGACAAGGGTTATTATAATAAACATACAATGAAAATATATGTTATTATAATAATCAAATAATGCATGCTATGAATGCTTCGGAGGAATAAGCCATAGGTAATGGAGGTAGTGGATATAAGCGAAAGGATGATGATAGTTGAATAGAGATAAGACCACACAACGTGCAATAAAAACTATTCAAATGACAATCAAAACATAATGCATAACAAATACGAGCCAACTATAATGAAACATATGGTTTGCAAATAATATGATGGTATAAGTGGCATATCAGACAAGGTCAAACAATGAATGCTGCGAAAGTACTAAGGAATGGTATGCAGGACAATCACGACAACCATGATGGAATGAGGGACGACCACGATGGAAGCTATTAGAGCAGGTAAATGGTCAAACACAATTTTAAATACAAACAACAGAGGTTTCAAACAACACTGAGAGTTTGCAAATAGTCTGCCATTGAATACACAGAGTCTGCCATTGTATACACAGTCATTGTGAATATCGTTCCCTCTTCACCATCACAACCATTCTGAAGGATTAGGGAGAGTGAGGAAATATTGCAGAAGAATTTAGCATATGGTTGTGAGCCTGAGATGCGTGTTTGAGTGAAGAAACACGAGAAGAAAGGAAATTAAATTGAGAAGGAAAAGGTAGAAGATATAGCAGTTGGGGATTGGAGCGATAAGGAGGAAATCCGGAGAGGATCAAGAGATAATCCGAGAAGACTAACAAAGAAAGTGGAGTTAGGTCAAAGAAATCTTGTGTGAAATAAGGTAAGATCGAAACTTGTTCTCCCTCATTGAATTCAACAGATGGTTATGAGGAAATCATGAGATTCTTTCATTAAAAGAGAATTTAAACTCCGAGATAGTAAAGTGCTCCAACTTCTGTTGTCATTTTTCATTAGCTGTCTTTGCCATCAATCAAGGAATAGATGTTTTGAATCAAGGTTTAATAAATGTAAACCATAATAAAATGTAGGTCGGTTGAGTCAAGATCAAAGGAAAATAAATATAAGTCATTGTAGCTAGGTAACTCCATTTGGAACCTCCACATTCACTCATTAAATCACCAAATTGAATGTTTGGTTGTAGAACTAAATGTTTTCGTTGAGTTTGAGTAATGAATACATAGACATAGTCTTTTGCTGAGAATAACGAAAACAAAGTGTTTAAAGTGGAGTCGTGAAAACACATGCTGTCGCCGAGTTAAAACAGAGAGTTTGATTGTAATTTTGATTTCATAAACATGTGTTGGGTAATGAAACATAACGATGAGTTAAGATCTGGTTGCATGAATACATGTCTACACTGAATTGGTCAATGAAACAGAGTATTGAACTTGCAAATAAATTCATAAAACAAATGGATTCGTGGAGTACACAGTCAGTTCAAATAGCATAAACCATGGTTCAATTGTGTAAATAGTGAGTTCAAAATGCAAAAATCATGGGTTAATTGCATAAATCATGAATTTGATTGCATAGACAGTGAATTTGGTTACATAGACAGTGAATTAATTGCATACACAATGGCCTTAATTTGACGAACAATAAACAAGGAAAAAAAGTCGAGTTTGATATATGAACGAGATTTGAATAATGGTGTTTGACATATGATTTGTTTGAAATATGAATGAGTTAGGAGAGTGACAAGGAAAATCGAAAAGGGAGAAAATCATAACATGATTTTGTTTAAAAAAAAAAAAAAAACAAAGATCGATTTCCAAGTCTTCACTTATAAACAATGTTATGCATGAAAATAATACTTTGTTTGTATGGATAAAGTAGAAATGTGAAAAAAAGGGACAGAGTCGAGAGTGGATTTTACATCAGAGAAAGCAGTTTGTTTTTGTTTTTCAGTCACAAAAGTTAATAAAAAAACACTGATTCATTGATTGCAGAAAGATAGATACAAAAAGAAGCTTGGTTTTATCATTCTAAAGAATAACAAGAGAGTGGTACGCCTTTTACAAACTGAATCAAAAAGGAATTGTATGCATAAATGATTGTTATTTTTATTGTTAAAAATGAAGTTAATGATGGTAGAAGGATATATCCGCTAGTTTTCAGAAAACATGGCCACCAGAATAGAGCCAAAATTTCAAATAGAACAATGGAAGAATGAAACAATAGAAAATTTGTATCAGGTAGGGCTTATAGGGTTTTTACAAAGGTTCAATGGTCACAATGAGGGGATAACCAAAGAATTTGTGAATAACTATACTCAGGAGCAAACAAGGGTAGGGAACCTAGTCATTCCAGTGACTCAGGAATACATTTCCCAAGCACTAGACCTTACACTGACAGGGGCAAATTATCACGAGGGTCTACATTTCAAGGAGAAAGCATGGACTTTCTTCTTGGAGAAAAACAGGAAGGGAACCTTTGATAGGGCCAAAGGTATACCTAGGGAGTGGTTCAATTAGCCATGGGGGGAACTAGTCTTGATTATACGAAAATTCTTCACTTGTGATAGGGGACAAAGTGTGGCACACTTGTATCATGTTAGGCTCCTCCAATACATTAAGGGGGAAGTCAAAATAAACTTGCCTTATTTCTTCTTCCGAAGTCTCATTAAGATGATAGAATCAATAAGAAATGAGAATAAACCAAGGGAGGCACAAGTCTATCATCAAGGTCTCATAAAAATACTTGTAGAGCATCAAGTCAAAACACAGGGCATAACTTGGAGAGAGATCTTAAATCAAAACCAGTATTAGGAACAGGTCATTGAGGAACAGAAAACAACAGAGTAGGAAACTAGGGGCATTATGACTTCACCATTTTATCCCAGAACTATGTCCAAGAAACAAATCAACACTATCGTGGTTGAAAAAGAAACATCCATCATATCCACTCATAGGAAGCCTAGGAGGAATAGCCCAGTAGAAACAAGTAGTAGAGACCAAGAAGTACAAATTGTAGAAACATGTTTTACAGAGAAGTAGGTAGAGGATATCATTGAGAGACTAGAGAAAGAAGCTCTAGAGAAAGACTCTTATTTTGATGATGTGGCAACAACATCATTTGCAAAAGACACACAGAAACTCGAAAAAAAGTTACACTTGAGCAAAATCAAAGAATTAACAGACCAACTAGAAATAAATAAGATTCCGGAAAAGCACTTGAAGAAGGAAAACAAGGCAAGTAAGAAGAGCAATGCAAAGCTAGTTAAGGAGAATGAAAAATTAAATGAAGAAATAGGCAAACTAAAGAGAAAGAATGACATACTTTGCAAACAGGCATTCAAGTGGCTTAAGTAAAAGAACATGTGGAGAAACAAATATGAAAAACAAAAGGTCAAGGCTACTTTGTATAAAGAAGAATACTGCATAGGGATAGATTATTTGTTAGAGGCAACACAATAGGAGGCATCAGGGTCAGGAACATGATACACAACAGGGGTAAGGAGGTCCAAGAGGAAGAAACAAGCATGAGGACATGCTTAAAGATCAGCAAGGGGGAGATGTTGACCCTCAGTTTTGGTCCATTTTTGCTTAAGGAAAATTACTTAAATCTTATATTATTCATTCATTTTCCATCAAATCCACCTCATTTCGATGTATTTTATGCACATTCAGGTATTTAATTTAATTTTGCAATTTCTAGAAGTTTTTATGAAAATTGAATTTCAAGTGCAATTTTTGGACAGAATCAGAAATTCCCGTAATAGCTATATGGATGTCATACTTGCAGGACACCTGGGCTCGAGCTGGATACATGAATGGAAAACTTGGGAAATAGGACTGAAATAACTGCAATTGGTTCGGTCAAAACAAGCTAAATCAGGCCCGGTCAAAGTTGGACAAACAAGACCAATTATCAAGAAAATCCCTAGCAAATAGGTCAGTTTTATGATTTCAAGGGATTTTCCATATTTTTAGTGATAGATTGGATGGATTCGACTTGGATAGATGGATATGAGTAGATAGAGTTGTTAGAGAGACTTTATATCAGTTTGTTTCATGATCTTCCATTTAAAAAGCCAAAACTTTGAAGGCTTATGTGTGTAGTTTTTGTATAACTTTATGATGAGACATTTGAATATTTGAAATTAATTTGAAGAACTTGTTCTACTTCCATTTTTTTGTTCATTGGTGTGTATGAGTGACTGAATTTTCAGTAGTTGATAACATCCTCAAGTGTACAAGGCAAGAGTGGAGGGCCCCCACTCTAGGCTAAGTACACCATTGTTAAACTAGCTTAATTTTCATGTACTAGTTGCTTCATAATTATTTACTTGTTTTGTTGCAGATTTGCTTACTTGAATTGATGTGTAATGCTTTATATTGCTCATGAATCTTAGTTTGTTTTATCACTTTGATAATAAGGGACAACAAAGGGTTCAAGTTAAATCCTCCTTCTGTTGAATTAATGAATCAAAACTAGAATTCATATTTAGTGTGTTTAAGCAGTTTTATACAATTTCAATTTTCCAACAATAGCATAATGATGAGTGAATTGTGATGAGGAATACTAAAGATATCTTAAGTTAGGAGTCTCCTTCATTATTTATTCATGCATCTTGATCTGTTGTTAATTAATTATTTTTGATTTCTATTCATTAAGCGATATTGTAGAATAAGGACACAAATGGATCTCTTAAGTTAAGAGCCACTTCATCTCACATACATTGCAGAAGTGAATTAGAATTTTTTTAAATAGATTTATATTTGTAATATGCACTTCCTTAATTCCTTATATTTTATCTTCTAAGCTTGGCTACATTTGATATCCATTTACTGTGGACATGCCTCCAAGTTTTACAAACCTAGATTGATAATGAATACTTGTGTTAACTTGTGTTAATAAATTAGCTCAACACATGTACCATCTACAATATCTTGATGGGAAGATTGACAACCTTCCTATCAACGACCAAGATCTCAAGCATTATTTCCAGTAGGCTGGGCTGCACCCTGTGCCATGTACATAGTTTTTTTACTACTTATTGTTTGTAATTTTGTTTTCGTTTGTTTGAGTTTCTTAATACCTTACTAATTTTGTTTCTAGAAATAAGTGATGCCAACTACTGCGTTTTGTATTTTGAATGAGTATGTGGCTGAGATATGAAGAGACTTGTGACACTGCAACACTTAGCCAATCTTTTGTCTGCCTTCTCTGTGCTTGGTTATAGCCTTTGACCGGTGAAGTCTTGATGGAAAATACGAGCCGTATGCAAGGAAATTTTTGGTCCAACCATGAACTTGTGTCCACACTGGGAAGGCCTAT
This sequence comes from Pinus taeda, assembly GCA_000404065.3. Taxonomy (NCBI): domain Eukaryota; kingdom Viridiplantae; phylum Streptophyta; class Pinopsida; order Pinales; family Pinaceae; genus Pinus; species Pinus taeda. Next base: position 15,698 of record APFE031565651.1, read on the forward strand.
GCATGTACTCAACTTTCTTCTTTGTGTGTTCAAGCTCATCCAACTAGTAGAACAGAGAAGGGTAAAATCTAAATGAGAAAACCTACGTCAGAGGTCTTGCATGCTTCACTGAAGGAACAACCTCTTCTACTTTTAATAAGTCGAGATCACTATCCTGCCCCAAAAATAAATAAGTGCATATGCACAATCCTCTTGGAAAAATACAAGGGCGAAAGGAGAGAAAGGCTTCATGCACAGAGAAGTGAAGCATGCAACTCCACTGGGGTACTGACCAAGCTCGCTGGCAGTGAAGCAATGCATGTGTTCCTGCGTGACTCCGCTGGGGTACTGTCTAGGCCTACTTGCAACATAGAAACACCAGAGATGAAAACTCATACTCTGAAAATTTTCAACTTGCAAGCTAAACTACCCTTCCTGATTTCGAAACACTGTGATCAAGTTGGACTTTTGATTGTGTTTGATTGAGATGGCAAAAGGTGAACCATGTATGTCCATGGGGTAAGTGGGGAAGTCGAAGTAACCCGCACAATAATTCAATACTCCCTGAAATACCAAGGCCCTGTGCTATCAATGTACCAAAATAGAGAAGTTTGAGTTCTACCATTGTGTCTCCAAGTATTGTAGCCGCTACAACCACCCTCCAAAATTTTGGCTTGCATCCAATTTTGGAGCCTCCTTTGAGAGCTTTACTTGATGACTGCATTCACTCAGGTTCACTCTGTGAGCTTGTGTGATTCTTCGTACCCACCTTGCTTGATCATTCCACTGAAAGCTTTTGCATGTTGATGTTAATGTCATGCTTGTGACCATGTTCTGGTCATACTCAAGGTATTCACTTCATGTGTGCATGTTGTGTTCACTATGTAAACATCCGTTGCGCTCACACACACATACACTATCATGCAATCGTCATCACGGTTGACTAACGATCAATCAAAAGTGGCGCACTTGTCGCTCACATTGTCAGTTAGTCATGTAGAGCATGTTTGTCTAGATGGTTCGAGTCATCTCATCGTATAGTCATGTAAGTGTGTGTTTGCAAGATCACGTATGCATCTTTCACTCATTCACACACTTAGTCACTTTTCTGAAGTTCTGATGACCAGATTCCCCTCTAACAACCTAATGAGCCTCATCATTGGGTAATTATATGGGCCTTAATTCACCTCCTAGCTTAGTCAAACCAAATATTCTCATAACTTATTGCATACTTTTGATTATATTTTGTTTATGAGATGAGTTAGAGTTGGATATTTTTCTTTATGGTCTAATGTGCATTTAATGTAGGATTAAAAGATAAAAGCAAGGAATTTTAGCAAAGTCCTTGGTAAAAAATCAAATGGGACGAGGGAGAGGAATTATAGGAGGTAAATATTCCTCATTTACTACCCCTCCATTTGAATATTCCTCCATCAGCTCAGAGTGCAAACAACCAAATCATGAGGACAAGAAGGCAATCGAGAAAGTGAAAGACCAAGCACCAGTTTATCTCTAGTTTGGGATTTGAGCCTCCATAATTTTAAGGAAGTTGTTGGAGACTTCAAATGTATAAGTAGAGAGGCCTAGGACCTTAGTAGGATTTAGATTTTTGATTGTAAAACTCTACTCTATTTTCGAGCTGCAAGACTTGTGACAATTTTTGATGTAATCCATGGTTTTGATAATAAGAATGAGTTTTGTTTGAGCCAGCACTGAGCTAGCTCAGAGGGCTAAAGCTCTTGGGTTAGGGCCCGAACCTAACATCCAAGGCTCCTCTTTATTGTACATGTATGTTAGCATAGATTCATAGTTTGATTTTTCATTTGCTTAAGTAGTTGCATTTCCATTACAACAGTGTAGATTAGATTGGTTGCATGTTAGTTTTCTTCCATTTGTGCCTTCTTTTAGTTAGCAGGTTAGCAAAGAGAAAAAGGATCACCGCAAGGTTGTTAGAAGGTGCCTCGACCTCACTTCTTCCCTCTGGGACCATGACTTGAGGAAGAGACCCTTCAATAGCCCCACAAACACAGATTTCTAGTTCTTGCATGAGCTTTGGAGTTTGTTGCCTTGATTTAGAATTTGGTTCATTTCATTGTCATATTTTTCCATTACTCTATTTTTTCAATAATATCTCACTCATGTTCTCATTTCCTTCAACATGTTCTTCATGCATAATATGGGAAATTGATCCATGCTTTTCTAGTTTATGAAGATGTATCTTGTTGCATAGTTCTTGAAAGACACATATTTTAAGCACTGTAGGTACTTCAGGAGGAGGTCTAGACTTCATCACCAAGATCCATCTTCCACCTCATCAACCTTAACCATCTCTTGTTCCACCATCACCCTCACTAGTTTTTTTTTTCCTTTTCATTGAAATCCCCCTAGACACATTGAGTGAATCTAGCCATCTCTTCTCTTGGATATTGACTCCTAAGTGTTCCTAGAACTTCTAACACCCTATCCAACACATCACACACCTTTTTCTAGCTTCCCAACACCTCCAACACCTCACAATTAGCTCTCAGTTGTATCTTGTAGGTTTCTTGTAATTCCTACAGGATGATCCTGTAGGTTTCTAGTACATCCTATAGGTTTTCCTGAAACAACCTGTTTTGAGGCCGAATTAATGGGGAACCTCTAGGAAGTCACGAAAAGCCTCCTAGGACCTTTCCACCCCATCCAATCACTCCATAAGCCTTTTAGCCATCCTCAACCACCTTCCATCCACAAGAACAATTAACTTACATGCTTGATTTTACCAAAAAACCCAAAAAAGTGAAAACAGATTTAGTTTAGTTTTATTACTCACACAATAGTACGGTTTGATGCTATTTACTTCTGTAACTTAGATAGCAACATTAGGTTAGTGTTGATTTAACAATTCTTCTTAGCATAGCTATTTAAATGGTTAATTAGGATATGGTGTGGTTTAGCATTACATGTTGTTTTCCTCATTACTACAATAGAGTAGCTCTCTTAAAATAGATTTTCTCTTCTTCTATAAAATAATCAAGCTTCTTCTGACTCTATAAAAGTCTGGCTTGGAACCCTTGGGGTCTCTTGCCGAATGAACAGTGACAACAGGCAGGACCTTCACTTTTACTTATGCATACAACACTGTCATCTCCAAGTATCTACGAACCCTGGGTTGATAAGTAAAGCTAGTAGCCCAGGAGTTGCAGCATCCTTGTTGCAATACTTGCACTCATCACTTTTTGGCACCATGGCCGGGGAGGTGTCTGAGTAGAATGTGATTACTGCTTTCTTTTCTTATACTTCTTGTCTTCAATTTTCTGCCATTAGTTTATTTCTGCAAAAGTAATCTAGTAGCTTCATTTCTTTCATCTTTCATTATCTTCTTTCCTTTCCATTCTGCAAGTAGAATTTCAATTCAACAAGTAGCTTCTTCATTCTGTCAGTGACTTTTCATTCCATCAGTTTCATTTTTGCAAAGTACTTTCCAGCTTAAAAAAAAAAAAAATCTTTCAAAAATCAACCCAAAAGCATTTCCTTTCATGCCTCGTAAGAATAGGGACAATTTAGGGAAATTATTGCCAAATACCCCCACTGCATCCAATAACCAACCTTATCTCTTCTTCGGTGGTTGTGAACTAGAGGAACCTTTAGGTGAGAAACTTGACATATTTGAAGAACCTATAGGGGAAGAAGAATAAGAAGAACCCATCCCCACTGAACCAATGGCTGAAAACTGAATTGACAGAGGGAATAGAGAGAGAGTTGAGGGTGCCTTCACCATTAGGGAAACCAACGGGGACACTAAGATGAAGAATATAAGCCCCTTTGCCCTATCTCATTTCCATGGCCTGACCACATAAGACTGCGACACTTTCCTATTTGAGTTTGCTGCTATATGATGAAGCTATGACTATACAAATGATGAGCAGAAATTAAAACTGTTTCGATCTACCCTCAAAGATGCAGCATTGCACTGGTTCATGGGTTTACCTGGAGATATCATCACAACTTTGGCTCAGATGCAACAAGATTTTAACAACAAATATTGGGACTACTGTAGGTCAAATGATATTAAAGAAGAAATTTTTAGGATGACCATGGGCTAGGATGAATCCTTAGAAGACTACGAAGAAAGATTCCAACTCACTTACAAAAGGGCCAGGTGCACACTTAACCTTGAATCACTAACACTGGTCCTGCTTAGGGGAGTAAGAGAAGACCTTTTGGATACCTTACACTTGTTAGCAGGAGGAGATATCTACCAAATACCCTATGAGGATGTCAATACTATCTTTAGAAACCATTCTAGGGCAGCCAAGAAAAAGGGTAGGGGTAGTCAACCTATGGCCTGTACATCATCTTCCAACTCATCCATCAAGGGTGAAATTGGAAATATGCTGGAAGATTTCAAAAGTGAGATGCTGCAAACCCTTGCCTTGCAATTGTACACCATGAAAATCAAAATAAAGCAAGAGGAAGCAGAGAGAGGCTTGGCCATATTTTGTCCTAGATGCACCAGGAGGCATCCTAGGAACGAATGTCCATTGAATTGTATTAAAATTTGCTCGGTCTGTGAATAAAACCACTCCACATACAAGTGCCCTTCTTTAGCAGGACTCAAATCTGTATATCAAGGGGCTGAAGGTGTCACTGAGTAGCTTTTCTACATCAACCAAAGGAGACCTCATGGGCCTAGACCATACCAATAGGGCATGCAAGGGTCATCCCATGCATATTACAACCCCAACCAAAACACAACTATACCTTCTTGGGGACCCCCTGCTCATCCTTCCTGGTCTACACCCCTTCCTTGCTCCTATGCATCTCAATATCATTCCCAACGAGCCAGCTAGTCATTTCAACCTTGCGCTCTGCCACAACCTCAATGGAATACACCACTCCAAGGGTGGAGGCCCCAATACAACAATTACCTAGCTCTGTTGCCTCCACCACCTACCCAACCACAACTTCTACACTCTGCTCCACCCAAGCAAACCTAGATGCCTACCCAGCCAAAGCCGAACCCGAACAATAGGCAGGCTCAACAAGTATACAGTGGGGAGACATCATATCCGTCTTATGTTGTAGAAATCTAGGAGATCAACCTAAGATCTGGGAGAATTCTCCCAGATAACCAACCTCCCCCTCCACATAGGGAGTTTGAGGAAGAATGAGAGGAAAGAAACCTTAAAGTAAATCCACCCTTTCCTGAGAGATTAGCCCAACCACTCCAGCCTACCTCAGAAGAAAATGAACTTCTGGGAGAATTGAAAAATCTATGTGTAAAGATCCCCCTTCTCCAGGCAATAAAAGATGTTCCTATTTACAATAAGTCAATTAAGGAGAAGTGCTTCAAGCATCCAGGGAGGTGAAAAAGGGATGCCCCTACCATTAATGTCATTAGGCAACTGTTCGACTTAATGCTGGGGTAGGTAATCTATCCAAAATATTTTGACCCTGGAAGCCCTGTAGTAGATGTGCACATCAATGGCACCATTGTCCCACACACTCTGATCGATCTTGGGGTTGCCATTAATGTGATGACCAAGGACACCATGCTCAAGGTCAACCCCCAAGGTTCATTGAGGAAGACCACAACAGTTCTGCAACTTGCAGACTATTCCACAGTCATCCTTGAGGGAATTGTGGAGGATGTGATGGTCTCCATTGAATCCTGGGAGTACCTTGCAGATTTTCTAGTTCTCTAGCCTAAGGCTAAACTTAGTGGTTATCCTCTCATCCTTGGGAGGCCATCGTTGGCCACAACCAATTCTTACATTAGATGCAGAGATGGGAATATGACCATCAAGAACGGGCATATGTCCAAATAGTTAGTCCTATACCCTCCTGCTCAACCTTCTCTAGAGCATGATTTACGTTTATGGTTGGAGGAGGAAGATGATGAGGTTTATTATGCCCAACTTTATGCTTTGGAAGTAACCATAGGAGGAGGACAACAAGATGAGGATGAATTAATTGAACACCTACTCCAAAATTGACTTATGCTTGACTGATTCCAACCCAATTCATGTCAAAACCATAGAATTCAGCTCAGAGAAAACCTTGAAAATTAATTCGTCTCTTTTTGCTCTCAAAGAGGAAAATCTATGCAACATGCTGAGAGAAAACCTAGAATCCTTCGCTTGGAGTTACAAGGAAATGAAGGGATTACACCCCTCAGTTTGTACTCACCACATATACATCAAAGAAGGTTGCAAGCCGGTCTAGAAAACACAAAGGAGGATGAATCCAACTCTTAAAGATATAGTCAAAGAAGAACTACAAAAACTACTAGATGGAGGATTCATTTACCCTATCTCCAACATTGAGTGGGTCTCTCCTTTAGTGTTAGTTCCTAAGAAAAATGGTAAGTGGAGGATTTGTGTCGATTACAGGGAGTTGAACAAAGCCACAAAGAGGGATCATTTTTCCCTACCCTTCATCGACCAAGTGCTAGACGGCCTGGCAGGGAAAAAGTTTTTTTCTTTCCTAGATGGATTCAGTGGGTACAACCAAATCCAAATCTACCCAGGAGACCAGGATAAGACCACATTCACTTGTCCTTGGGATACTTTTTCCTATAGGGTCCTTCCTTTTGGCCTATGCAATGCTCTTGCCACTTTCCAGAGAGCAGTCTTTAGTATTTTCGCTGAATTAGTACATGATGCTGTGGAAATTTATGTGGAAGATTTTACACCTTATGGCTGTGATTTCCAAGAAGCCTTGACTAACCTAGGCAAAGTATTGCAAAAATGCATTGAAATGAACTTATCTCCCAGTTCGGAAAAATGTGAATTCTTAATGACTGAAGGGACCGTGCTAGGTCATTCAATATCTCAGCAAGGACTATAGGTGGACCCGAATAAAATAACAATCATCCAAATGGTCCCACCTCCGCAAAAGAAGAGAGATGTCAGGAGTTTCTGAGGGTTAGCTGGATACTACCACAGGTTCATAAAGGAATTCAACAAGTTGGCCTCTCCTTTATTTGGGTTTTTGGCCGAAGATTTTGAGTTTGTATGGTGAAAAAACTATTAAGAGGCCTTAGACATTCTAAAGGGTAAGTTAACCACTGCACCAATTCTCCAAGGCCCAAACTGGGCCCTCCCTTTTCATATTCATGCTGATGCCTAACACAAAGCCATAGGAGTAGCCTTAGGTCAGGTAGAGGAAAAACTGCCTTATGCCATCTATTCTATCAGTAAGAACTTGTCAAAGGATGAGCTAAATTATACTGTGATCGAAAAGGAACTCTTTGATGTTGTGCATTCATTAAAAAAATTTAGGCTTTACATTACAGGCTATCGAACATTTGTGCATACTGACCATGCTGCAATCAAATATTTAATGAACAAACCAGATGTGAATGATCAAATTATAAGATGGTTGCTTTTATTACAGTAGTTTGATCTAACCATTGTTGATAAGCCTGGTAAGGAAAATTTTGTTGCAGACTTTTTATCTAGGGTGAATCTGTCTGCAAGTGAAGAAGGAATGGTGGATGACCAGTTACCAGACGAGAACTTGTTTGTTGTTTAAAGTTCTCTCCCCATGGTTTGCTGATATAGCAAACTATTTTGTATCAGCACAGTTCCCACCAAACTTTCCCTCCAAGGAAAAGAGCAAGATAGTCAAGAAAAGCGCCCCCTTCACCTGGATTGGGGGAAATATTTTCAAACTTGACCTCGATCTAATCTTGAGAAGGCGTGTAATGGAAGAGGAAGTTTTTGACATCCTTATGACCTGTCATGATGAGCCTCATGGAGGTCACTTTGCAACAAGGAGGACAACACTCAAAGTGTTACAAGTAGGCTATTATTGGCCCACTCGTCATCAAGATGTGAGAAAGTACACTAGTCAGTGTGATCGGTGCCAGAGGATAAGAAAACCTACTCCAAGAGATGAAATTCCCCTACAGCCTCAAGTGACTTTCGAGCCATTTGAAAAGTGGGGCATGGACTTCATTGGGCCTATCAACCCTCCTTCAAAGCAAAAACAATACATTATTGTGTGCACTAATTATTTGACTAAGTGGGTTGAAACCAAGGAAATTAAGGCAACAACATAAGAGAAGGTGGTTGAGTTCCTAAGGGAGAATATATTCTACAAATTTGGGTACCCTAGAGAGCTAGTCACAGACCAAGGCAACTAGTTTACCTCCAACATGATTGAAGAAATACTAAACCATCACAAAATCAAGCATAGGACCTCCACTCCCTATCATCCACAAGCTAATGGGCAAGTGGAGGTGATCAACAAGGCACTGGAGGTTATCTTAATGAAGTTAGTGAGAAGCAACAGGAAAGATTGGGCATAGAGACTAGTTGAGGCCACTTAGGCCTTTAATACCACATGGAATACCACCACTGGATTTACACCCTATGAGTTGGTCTATGGGAAAAAGCCTTTGCTGTCCATTGAGTTTGAATATAACACATAGAGGATGCAACCCAACTAGATTTGGATCTCAGTCATGCACAGAAAGAAAGATTGTTCCAATTGAATGGCTTGGATGAATTCAGAATGCAGACCCTCCTACATACAGAGATAGTTTAGCTTTAGAGGAAGATCTGGCATGATAAACATATTAAGGAGAAGCAATTTCAAGAGGGAGATTGGGAATTATTATATGATTCTAGGTATAAAGACTTCAAAGGCAAGCTAAGGACAAGATGGCTCAGACCTTATATGGTGGAGAGATGCCATGATAATGGTTCAATGCAAATCAAAACTATAGATGAAGAAGCCATTCCATTGCTTGCTAATGGACACCGATTGAAAATGTACAAGAGGCCTTTATCAAAGCAAGAGTTCATTGAAAATAACAATAAAACAGTGATGATGGTAGAGCAAGTTCCACTTCTCCCTCATCAGGTCACTGAAAAAGAAAAAAGAATAAGGACTCATGTGAAAACCTCCATGAGGTGCCTCAGTCCCATATTTTGGTTGAAAACCTCATGAGGCGGCCCAATGATGAAAATAAAAAAAAGATGAATAAGAAGATCCCCGGGTGAAAACCTTCCTTGAGGTGGCTAGGGCAAACATCTAGGGTGAAAAACTCTCTGAGGTAGCGTAGGTGTTTTTTAAAACAAAAAAAAGAAAAAAAAGGGAGAAAAAGATATAATTGTTATTTACAGGCGGGCGAGAAAGACAATCAAGGAGAAAAAGGAGGATTCAAAGGGAACCCTGCCTCACAAATATCCATCTCCTCCTCTACTTACCATGCATCCTTCCATCATTTCTATCATTTTTCCACTCCATTGCTTCAAATTATGCGAACACTGTGTTTTTTACAAGATCCCCTATATTCCTACAGGATCCCCTGAGAACCTAGAGGATGATCCTGTAGGAATTAAAGTGGCCCGTAATACCTATAGGAAGCAATCCAAGGGCACATGGTAGGTTTTTTAGGTCCCTAAAGTTCATCCTAGAGATGATCTAACACCTCACCTTGTCCATTATCATCATCCCTGCACTCACCATTCAAAACAAAAAGAGATTAGTTTATGCTAGTTATGAGAAAAAAAGAAAAAGAAAAACAAAGGAGAGTAAGAGCATTACCTGAATGTCCCTGGCTCCACACACACTCCTACTCCCTCTGTCCATTCATTGCACCATCCTCACAGCCACAACCAGTGACATGATTAAAGAATTATGAGGGAAAAGCAGTTACAGGACATCCTGTAGGAAATCCTGTAGCAGCCTATCCCACAGAATGTCAATCATCAGCTACAGGTCTTCACTAGGTTGATCCATGAGCTCCACAACAACATCAGAATCAGATCTTCAGTCACAGATACCTGCAAAAGCCAAGAAACCATCAACAGATAACAAGAGGAGGAAGAAGAATGACCATGTAGCAAATAAACAACGCAACACCTCTGATCTTTGACAACTACAACATGGCATCGAAACTACAAGTAAGTATCTCGATCACTCACTCATATGCATCATTTAATCAAAATTTGTAAATGTTACGAGATAGTTGGTTTATAAGTGAAAAGGTGGCTAGTTAACTTGGCCACCTTCATTTAGTCAGCGCATGCAAAACCGAGTGTCCCCTCACACGTGGCTGCAGTCAACTCAAAGATAGAGGAGGAGCAGGGCAAGAAGTGGTTAACTACCGATCTACGAGCTGGGAGTTGATTATGAGGAGTGGGAAATGATGAGGTGGTAGTGGGGACTAACGGTCCAAAAATGACAAGTTACCTCTGCTGCCAACACACCACCTCACCCCAAAACACCATAAAGGGAAATAAAACATCATTTTCATGCATTCATGCATTCCACCTCCTTGAAACTCCCTCACTCAAGTCACTCTCATAAGCTTGGCCACCCATCAGAAGCAAGGATCCAACATTCTGCAAGAGAATTTCTCCAGGAGCATGCAGAAGAAAACCTACGGGAAGAGTCTACAAGATACAATCTACATGATACACAGAGGCAGTCTACAGGATAGGCAAAGAAGAGTTCAAGAGGGGACATCACGGGAATTGTCCACTGCCACCATTCTAAAGAGGTAGGCTATAAAAATCCATCCCCATTTACAAGAAAATGAACTAGAAATGCTCTAAAATCTAGTGAATTTAGCAACTATGGGAGGTGAATTACATACATAGTGAACTTTGTTTTCCTCCTAAATTTAAAAATTTTGTGTCAACCCTATCATTTTCTCCTTAAGCCTCACAAGCAAGATGACAGGAGGGTTTAATAGGAGGGAACCCAAAAATGCTGTGAGGATACAACAACACCCCCAAGTGCTTGAAATCTTTACAAGACACAACTGGATGGGGTTTTTTGAAAAATTCACAGGGTATGATGATGAGGTGGCTCAAGAATTTTCTCATTCTCTCACTCCATATGGTAGAATCCATGCCACTGTTTTAGTTAGAGGCCTCACTATAGATCTCACCCTAGAGCTCACCAGTAGGGTCACCACACTTCCCCTAGGGATTCCATGGAGAAAAGAAGACAAAGGAGACAGTCAGGTGGAAAAAAAGAAATTCTTTTTAGAAGGTGAAGAACCCACAGAGGACAAAAATGGAGTAAGGAGGGAGAATCTGCCATACCCATGGAGTGAGGTAGGCTACCAACTCATCAAATATATCTCATGTGAGGGTATATATAGTGTTGTTTATGGCTACCATTTTAGGATCCTTGAAGAATTAAGATTTGGGCTAGAAACACCAGTTCACCAAAGACTCCCAATACCCTATTTCTTGATGCAATCATTCATAGACTCCAACAACAAAGTAAAGGAAGGGAATTCCAAACAATTGGCTCACCATGGGTTGATCAGGATCCTCATTGAGGATACCCTCCAAAGCTTCAAAATCCCTATAACATGGTCAGTCTTCAGAGACTTGCCAACAAAGGATGACATCAAAACCCTCACTTATGATATTAGTCCTTCTATCAGTGAGGAGGAGGTAAAACATTAAGAATAAGATACAAAGCTAGATAAGGATGAGATGGATGAAGAAGAATATGATACAGAGGAACATGATGAACCAAAATAAGAAGAGGGAGAAGAGAAGGAGGATGATGATGGAATAGAGGAGGAAAATAAGGAAGAGATTGATGGAGATGAGGAAGAACGACAGAGGAAGAAGACAAGAAAAATAGAGAGGAAGCATGCATTGAAACAGAAAGGGAAGAAAACAAAGAGGAGTCACCTAGGGTGTCTCCAGAGGCTACTAAGAGGGAGGCAACAATTTCCCTCATTGCTCTCTGTATCCCAGTCAAGAAAAAAGGTAAAAAGGAGGCAAGCCCCACTATATTTCAAAACGAGAAAGAGCATAAGAATCAAACAAGGGAAGCCACAAATATCAACAAAAATTCCCATTGAGATTGAAGATTCCCCTACACCAAGAGACAAAATGGCTTCCCCTAAGTCACCAATCACATATGTAAGGAGGCATAATACTAAATCAGCTTCCTCAAAGGGTAAGGAAATCCTACAGGATCCACAACAAATCCTACAGGATCCACAACAAAACCTACAGGAAGCAAAAACAGTCCTACAGGATACTCTGCTAAAACTACATGAAGCACAGGAATTGGAAAGCAAGGTAGGGGAGAAGCAAGAAACAAAAGAAGAAGACCCTAAAACAAAGGAACCAAGCCCCCAACCTAACCTATACTCTTACTACTGGTTTATTGAAGGACGCGGGGAGATACCTCAAAAATTTTCCATCCTATTATTTTTCGAACTTGAGAAGGAGAGGGCCAGAACCCACCAATGGATGCAAATCACCAAGTCAAAAGGGGTGGAAGACATTGGGCACATGGAAGAGAAGCTCAAAGAAATGGGCAAAGAGCTAAGTGGCTTAAGGGACAAATAAGCAATAATGAGAGATCAACTTGAGAAGGAAAATGCATGGCTAAGGGGACAACTGCAGGGAAGGGAGAATCAACTAGCATGTATGGCCAACCTCTCCTTGGAGGCCATCTAGTGTAGGATTCTAGCTAAATCCTATGCTCTTTACCTAAAAGAACAATGGATGTAGTTTTAGATTAAAACACTAGCACAAAGGGGAACCATGCCATTTCAGGACTACAGGTAGTTTATTGATATTTGTGATCAAAGTACACTAGAGGATAGGGCCAACATGGCTGAGTTTTATTTGCACAACATGGAACTCACGAACATGAATGTTTTGGATCCTAATGCCATGCTAGGAGATCTATAATTAATGGCTTTGGAATCATGGATGAACCATGAGGAGTCAAGGGCTGCAAAGATGAAAAGAATATTGGCTAGAGAGCAAAATGAATCTCTTTTCATCAGAGCTGAACAATCAAATCCCATGGCCCTAATCAACACCCATAATTTGATTGAAAATGACCCTCAGCTGGCACCTAGATATCTTGCTGCCCAAGAGCAAGAAATTTCACATTTTGAGGATATGTTTAGGCTGGTAGGAGATGATAGTATACATTCCTGCCTAAGAAGATGGAACACATTGCCACACAACTTGAAAATCAGATAATATCACTCCCCTCAAAGGTTGAGAGAGGCACTCAACAGGACACCTATGTATAAGAAATCAATGAAAAGGTTGAAGGTCAATTGGATAGGCCTAAAACTTAGTACACTACGACTCCTAGGGATGCTGGAAGGGAGAAAAGAAGAAGAAGAAAAGAGGCAGTGGGAAGAGGTGGAAAAGAAAGCGGGATTCTATGAACAAGAAGAAGAGACCACAACAGAGGCATGGGATGTTAGAGAGGCTACTAGAGCCATGAAGGACATGGACATTGACTAAGTTGCTCAGAGGATGAGCAACACTTTTAGTAGGGGTGATAATGAGCCTCATCATTGGATAATTATATGGGCCTTAATTCACCTCCTAGCTTAGTCAAACCAACTATTCTCATAACTTATTGTATACTTTTGATTATATTTTGTTTATGAGATGAGTAAGAGTTGGATATTTTTCTTTGTGGTCTAATGTGCATTTAATGCATGATTAAAAGATAAAATCAAGTAATTTTTGCAAAGTCCTTGGTCAAAACTCAAATGGGACAAGGGAGAGGAATTATAGGAGGTAAATCCTCCTCATTTACTACCCCTCCATTCGAATATTCCTCCATTAGCTCGTAGTGCAAACAACCAAATCATGAGGATTAGAAGGCAACCGAGCAAGTGAAAGACAAAGCACTAGTTTATCGAGTTTGTGAGCCAAGCCTCCCTAATTTTCAGGAAGTCATTGGAGACTTCAGATGTATAAGTAGAGAGGCCTAGGACCTCAGTAGGATTCAAATTTTTGATTGTATAACTCTACTCTATTTTTGAGCTACAAGACTTGTGACAATTTTTGATGTAATCCATGGTTTTGATAAAAAGAATGATTTTTTTTTGAACCAAGACTGAGTTAGATCAGAGGGATGAAGCTCTTCAGTTAGTGCCCAACCCTAGTAGCTAAGGCTCCTCTTTATTGTACATGTATGTTAGCATAGATTCATAGTTTGATTGTTCATTTTCTTAAGTAGATGCATTTCTATTACAACAATGTAGATTAGATTGGTTGGATGTTAGTTTGCTTCCATTTGTACCTTCTTTCAGTTAGCAGGTTAGCAAGGAGAAAAAGATCACCACAAGGTTGTCAGCAGGTACCTCGGCCTCACTTCCTCCCTCTGGGACCATGACTTGAGGAAGAGACCCTTCAACAACCCCAAAAACACAGATTTCTACTTCTTGCATGAGCTTCAGAGTTTGTTGCCTTGATTCATCTTTTTCCATTACTCTATTTTTGCAATAAGATCTCACTCATGTTCTCATTTCCTTCAACACTTTCTTCATGCATAATATGGGCAATTGATCCATGCTTTTCTAGTTTGAAGATGTATGTTGTTGCAGAGTTCTTGAAAGACACACATATTTTAATCACCGTAGGTACTTTAGGAGGAGGTCTAGACTTCATCACCAACATCCATCTTCCACCTCATCAAACTTAACCATTTCTTGTTCCACCATCACCCTCACTAGTTTTTTTATCCTTTTTCATTGAAACCCCCTAGACACATTGAGCGAATCTAGCCATCTCTTCTCTTGGATATTGACTCCTGAGTGTTCCTAGACCTTATAACACCTTATCCCACACATCACACACCTTTTTCCATCTTCCCAACACCTACAACACCTCACAATTAGCTCTCATTTGTATCATGTAGGTTTCCTGTAATTCCTATAGGATCATCTTGTAGGTTTCTAGTACGTCCTGTAGGTTTTCCTGAAATGGCCTGTTTTGAGGCCGAATAGATGGGGAACCTCTAGGAAATCACAAAAATTTTCCTAGGACCCGTCCACCCCATCTAATCACTCCATAAGCCTTTTAGCCATCCTCAACCACCTTCCATCCAAAAAGGTGAAAACAAATTTAGTTTAGTTTTCTTGCTCACATATTAATATGCTTTGATTCCCTTTACTTCTATAACTTAGATATCAGTATTAGGTTAGTGTTGATTTAGCAATTCTGCTTAGCATAGCTGTTTAAATGGTTAATTAGGATATGGTGTGATTTAGCATTACATGTTGTTTTCCTCATTACTGCAGTAGAGTAGCTCTCTTAGAATAGATTTTCTCTTCTTCCATCAAAGAATCAAGCTTCTTTTGACTCTATATAAGTTTGACGTGGAACCCCTGGTGTCTCTCACTGGATGAACAGTGGCAACAAGCAGGACCTTCACTTTTGCTTGTGCATACAACACTATCACCTCCAAGTTTGTATGAACCCCAGGTTGACAAGTAAAGTTGATAGCCTAGGAGTTGCAACGTCCTTGCTGCAATACTGATGCTCATCATAACCAGACCATCACCTCACGATCGACTCGATCTACTGTTACCTAGAACAACGTAGAAGCACCAAGCAACCCATTTCAAGCTGCACTGCCCACAAGAAGATCAATCAGCCTTCGTGTTGGTAAACCAAAGCGTTTGACCCAATAGTCATCCTCGGACTGAATCCCCTCAAAAATTACGCAGAGGCTGCAAACCTTGCCCGCTTCACTGACTGAGAAAATTGTGCAAATGGGTGAGATAGATACCCAATGTCCATCCCTATCTGCCTCCGAAAATTGCGCAGTTTTTCCAGTCAGCCCTCCTGTTAGTCGACCAACTGCTCACTTAGAAAACTATGTAGTTTTCATGAGCAAGCCCTCTAATGCCAATAGTCTACTCAGTTCAAAAACTGTGTAGAGGTGATCAACATGTCATCCTCCTAGCATCAACGTAGTTTTTCCGGCTAGCAGTTCCCGACAGCCAACTGCCAGTTCCCTCTAGGAATTGTGCAGATTTTGTTGCTAAGCTCCAGTAGCTGACTGCCAGTTCCCTCAAGGAATTGCACAGTTTTGTTGCCCAACTCTCGATAGCTGACTGTTAGTTCCCCTCAAGGAATTGTGTAATTTTTTTCTTCTGGTGTCCTAGCGGCCAGCTGCCAGTTCCCTTCGGGAATTGTGCAGTTTTGGCTACTAAGCTCCCGCTGCCCACTCCTTCTAGAAATTGCGCAGATTTTTCCTGCCCAACCTTCTTGCAGCCCCGACTGTTCCTCTCAAAAACTGTATAGTTTTGTCCTCTAGCTGAGCCAGACCCCGTGGACAATCACTATCAATTCGGATTTCCCATCTTCATCACCTAGTGACTACTGCGTAGTTTTCAACAACAGTACCTGGAGCCTCCATTCCAGCCCACAACCTTGTCTCCTCTCCAAGTCACCTGCATCCGAAATGATCATGCATCATGGTAGAATAGGAGGTTTATGGATTTGACATCTTCTTTTCATTAGTCACTGTAGATACAAGTACATAAACAAACATGGCACAACGAAAGATGGGATGAACAAAGGGAGCACATGCAGAAGGACATGTTTGCCAATGGACGGAAAAATGATGCATGCAAAGAGATGTGTTAGCGAAAAGATGATCATGCAAATATGTGTTCGCGGACGGATGGATGAACATGCATTTTTCGTGAACCAAGGAACCTGTCAAGCTTACCAACATACAAGCAAGGAGCAACGTGCGAATGCAACATTAAGTGAACCCAACGACCATCAAAGACTCTGCGCATGTTGCCATGTGGAGGTGAAGCTGTGACACCATAAGGACATCCATCACCCAACAACACTGCAACTCGACATGCACATGAGCAACAACAAAAATGTACCAGGACTGTCATGTCGAGTCTTGTCATGAGTCATGTCGTCCACCTCTCTCTGTGGGCCATACTGTCAATCAATGTAATGTAATGTGGAATTCCAAGAAACCCATTTGTTGTATGAAGGGTCATGTAAAGTTGAAAATTCATGGAAGTCAAAGAGTCATGAGGGTAGTTGAACAACCACAAGGGTCAGTTTCACCCTTGGCTATAAATACCCCCTCATTTGTACATGCAAAGCACTTTTTCACCTCATCTCCTCCCACATAACCTTGAGAGTCTATAATATTTTCTTTAAGGAGTAAGTAGTGGCTCTAACGCTGTGCCCACGAGGTTAGTGATGTATGGTGTAACGATGTGTCTTGTAAATTTCGCTTAATTCAGAATCCTGCTAACAGGACAACACGTTTTTGCACATGTATTGTAACTGTTGTAAGACTGATCTCGAACACTTGTAATGCATGTTGCTTTAACTTGTGTTTAACACTTGAACTCATTCACTTGTTGTAATACATATATATTAATGAAAATGTGTTGTATGTGCTATTAACGATGTCCTGCCCATGTTGGTTACCTCCGTGGACATTAGGCAGGTCTTTCACATAAAACTTGCTATAACAACCATTGCACTTGCACGGACTCATCTGCTGAGTGTTGTATGTGTTATCTTCCCTTGTGTGTTGTGACTGCTGCATCCGTGTGGACTGTTCTTCAGGAAGCTGTGCACATCCTGTTGTGTTGTGTGTTCCTAATAGAGTTGGTGCTTCCTCCCAACCAACTTGGGACTCACTCCCACCCTCTCCCTCTACAGTGACAGTACCATTGACACAAGTAACACTAGCAATCACCAAGCACGTGAACCTCACTACTCAAAGACAAAGCAAACCACTTTCTTGTGCTGACAAGAAAGAGTTGAGGCAAATCTTTAAGATAATGGTAACAAGGCCATCATACTGGATGGGACTCCCACACTAAACGTTGTGAGGTCTAGTTGGGACTTCATACCGGGGTGATCCCTTGCATGTTGGTGGGTCCAGCATCGTCAACAAATACATAAGTCTTGTTTAGTAGAAACAAGATTCACTTAGTAGGAAGACATATACAACACTAAATTTTTGTCCCTTTTATAAAGATAAACTTGATTCAACTAATTCTTTCATTTTCTACTCACATTAGATTGTAGGTACATTAGATAGATTCAAAAGTGTTTTTGTACAATGAGATCTCACTAAAGAGATTTATATGGAGTAATCTCCTAATTTTGACAAGGATGAAAATGCTACATGTTCATTGAATAAATCCTCATATGGTTTGAAATGAGGCCAAGGGCATGATATGGAAATATTTGTTCATTTTTTTAAATCTTGAATTCAAATGATGTGAATCATGTCAATGTATCTATGCATCACATGCAGACGGTGAAACATTAATTTTTCCATTGTATATGGATTACATATTCATTAATAGAATCAATTCTAATTTATTATTTGGCTTCTAGAAAAAATAGTAGATATATCTGATATCATTCACCATGGTCTATTACATTTCCTTTTGGTAAATGAGTCTTACAAATGCATGATTGTATATTGATTTCTCCACCTAAATCTGTGATAAATGTTTTATAAAAAAATAGAATGGACAATTGTAGACCATGTGTCACAACTTATCAATTTGGGGTGAAGCTAGTCAAAGGTTGTGTTTTTTTTAAATTTGTTGCTACAATCTATCAACAATTGATAAGATTTTCTATTTAACTCATTATTGACCTAATATTTCCTTTGTTGTTAGTGTGGTTTCTTAGTTTATGAAAAATTCACTAGAATATCACCTTGTAGCTACAAAACAAATTTATTGTTTTGTGAAGGGAGCTTATCAACTTGGCTTAAAGTGTTATAGTGATGAGATAGACTAGTTGGTTAGTTACAATGACTAGAATTGACTTGCACATGGGGATTATGCATTTAATCTCTTCTTTGGACCTATATCCTAATATTATAAAAAGTAGAAAGTGGCCTCCTTTTTACCATAGAAGAAGAGTATCATGGTGCTATGCATACTTGGGTAGAGGAAATATGGATATAATATATCATGGGTAAAGTTCATTTTCTACTTGATACATTATGTCATATTGTGATAATTAGTGTGATATATGAGTAGAAATCACTTGTTCTGATAACATTTTATTCAAAGCATTGTCTTCCCATGCAACCAACTAGGTTTGTTTATCCATGCCAATTATGACGAATCATATAAATGATTCCCACAATTTCACTTCACACAAGTGAAGAGAACTAAATGCAATGTTTGTGACAAGAATGTTGTAATTGACACCTAAATATTTTCATTATGAAATTCTTTGATGAAATTTGAATAGCCATGACCCATTTGGTTCCCAGGGAAATTCCTACAATGGTCATGCTCACATAAATAACAAAAACCAAATGCTAGGTTCTTGAATCACAACATCAAGAAGGATGCATGCCCATATATTTTGTTTAGGTAGGAGTGGTTTAACTCAAATCAATGATAATTACAAAAATAATATTTTGAATTCCGATAAATAGATAGGTGGGAAATCACTAATAAGAGATAAACCACATCAATTAGCATGAAAATGGGTTGTAGAGCCACTTTCAATGATTATTTTCCCTAAAGAGGGGGAATTTTAGTGAAATGGTGGTGGTGAGTATGCAGAGTCACCTAGGTAAACCACTACTAAGGGGATACTTATGCTTATTTGTTAATTCTGGTGCGGGATCTCCATCTCAACATGGAAGAAAAAATCAAACATAAACAATTGCTTAAATAACTAGTCGACGCTAGTTCTCTCTCAACACTTGTCATTCTCACTTCACAGAAAACAATAATGTTTATTTACTTTTTGATTAAAAAATCATAGTCGATATGCTCGTAAGGGACATGTATGGATTAGTAAAAGGAAAAAATAGGGGACCTTCTTGTTTTCTCTAGGTTGTCTTCTACATAACCTAGACTCAAATTCACCTTGTAAAACCCTTTGACATACTCTCAATCTGTCAAAAGCCTTTGCTTGAGGTTATGCACCAACCTATAGAGGGATAATTGATAGTCTTTCGGCAAAAATTTTCCTTCATCTTTGCTACCATCCTATCCCAACTCTTTATTAAGGGTTTCCCCTATTTTCCCCTTTCATCTTGTACATTGTTACCACAAATTTCACCCTCTTGTCTTCTCCAATCTCCTCATACTCAAACTACTTGTCTAATTCACTGATCCAATCCATCAAATTCTTGGTTACCAAGTGACAATCATAGGTAGAAAATTTAGGTTTTGGTCTTGAACTTGAGCTTAACACCGACCTTAATAATTTAGCTTTTGAAGCTTCATCTATAGGTGCTGCTATTTCTGCTCCAGCTTCATCCTCCATTTCACTGTTATCTCCAGCCTTAGGATCTCGCTGCCTACATGCCTCCATGGCCCCTAAATGAGCTTGCAACATCTGTATCTCTTCCTGGAGTTTTTTAATAGCTACGAGTCTCCCTCCTCAACCTTGGGCTTTCCTTTCTCGCATAGCCATCCCTATGATGTAGAAAACAACATCAATGTCAGATCAAATTTGATACTACAAATTGATAGTGAAAACCTGACAGGTTCTAGGTGCTGAAAAATGATTTCACAGCGCCTCAGTTTTATTTTTTGTTTGGCTAGTTGGAGGCACTAAAAATTATTTCGTAACGCCTTCATTGTAAAATGATTTCACAACGACTCTATTTTTCTCTTTCTACACTGTAGCTATTGTGCGTGTGACCACTTCCACTCCTCCACGAACGAATTGGTGAATCACTAGCCACCTTTTCTCCTTGTGCCGTTATTCCAAAGGGATACATATGCAAGTTTTCTTCAGGAGGCTCTTGATTCTTCTAAATTGAGTTTAAACTAGGTTGCAGGCACAATGCGCTGCCTCACGTCCCTTCGTCTTCCAAGGTCGCACCTTAATCACATAACACTATCGAAATTTGACCTCCAAGGAACTGGAATGATTTTTAAATCTCGAGGTTTAAAAACTAAGGCAACAATTCAATTAGAACCAAAGAAGAGAAAATAACACAGATTTTTGAATAATATACGAGACTTACGCCCAGAATGGAGGCTAAAGTCTCCTCGTGGGCTCCAACTTCTGTGACCTCCAACCCCACAAATTCCATGGACTGTTATATTTACTGAGCTAAAATTACAAGTAAAATAAAAATAAATAAATATTTTTATTAGTTTTTTAATAAAAATAATAAAATAAAACATTTAGTAATAAGAAAAATAATGGTAGGGTTTAATTTTGAATTGGAAAAATATAGTTTTTAAAATATTTCTAACCTTAAACTATATTAAAGCAAAAGTAAATATATATTTAAATAATTAAAAACACTATAAAATATGAGTTTTATTCTATGTTGAACTAATAATACTTGGGCAGATCAAAGGATGGGGGGCATACCTAAAGATGGCGGGCGGGCCTATCCATGGTTTTGTGCATGTGTTTTGCACATGGTTATAAGCATGATGGCTTTTTGCCCATGATATTTTGTAGATCTGGTCATGAGAACTACGCTTATGTTCTAATCAAGGGTTAGTGGATTGAGGTTTGTGAATGTTTCATCATGTATATCTATGTATTGTAACATTGAAAGGTATAATGAAAAATCAATCTTGTAGTCCCAAATTTGGGATCCAGGTCTGTGTATATTTGTTTTATATTTTCACCATTGTAATTTTTTCCGTTTTAAGATTTTGTTTGTAAATAATCACTGTATAAGTTAAAACCTACATTGCACGATTCCATTCTTCTCCATGCTTCTCCATGCTTGATAGGCACATAATAAAATGGATCTACCTTAGTGTAATCATTTTATCCATATACTCTTGCCCTAGTATATCATTAAAAGTTTACTAGCTTCAACTTTTCATGAAGTAAAGCTTTTAATTGATATAATCTTGTAATGGTGGATCTTTAAAGCTTACTACCTAACCTAAAGCAATTTAAATAGAAATAGATCCATCTTATTAATATTTGTGTATATTTGTTATTAATGATTTTTAAATATCATGTATCAATTTTATATTAAAAATAGAATAAATTACATATTTCCTTCTTGAATAAATGTTTTTACTTTTAATTAATTTATCTATAAATTTATAGATTATATTATTAATTTGAAATAGAAATTAAAATATTTTATTTATAATTATAATCATATATAGGTAATATATATATTTAATAATTTATTTAAAACTATATTAAAATATTTTTAAAAACATCCTTTTAATATTATATATTACTTATATTGTATAAATTATATAAAATTAAGTATTTAAAGAGTGAAATATTTTGATTTAATTAGCACGTGTCAACTTTAATTATAAAACAAGAATTGTTCCTTTCTTATTTTATAAATTTTTTTCATTAATATATATGCAATTTCTATATTTATATATCGAACTTGGATATTAATATATTTTTCGATTTTAATATATATATATATATATATATATATATATATAATATATATAATATATCTATATAACTTTGCCATTGCTCTCTTAACAATGGAATACTAGAAATTGAATAGATATTTCGAGCATGAAAGTTTCAACTTAATGTATATAGATTCCTTTTAACATTTAAGAGGGCAGTAGTAATGGACGCAGATGTCATGTGACTTTAATCAAGGAATTGTGGATTTAGGTGTAAATGAAACAACGATATTACGGGATAAAATGGATTTATAGGCTTAGCAGTTTAAGAATCAATTTAAATAAATAAAATATAAATCAAAGTGTTAATGAAATAATAATGCTATGAAATGTTTTTTTTTTTTTTAATATATTAATCTTAAATGAATTTTTGATTACTTAAATATACACATAGAATATGCACAAATTCATCATATAGCAAAGTGTTAAATGAATTTTTGATTACTTAAATATACACCTATAATATGCACAAATTTATCATATAGCAAATTGCAACATCAAGTAGGAAACAATGATATTATTGTATTTATTAAACATTACGAGTTAATGTTTATGAGTTAATGTCTATGTCACTTGACATTAAGGTTGAATTTTATTTATTTTTTCTTATTTTCGAGTTCTTATCTATAATTTTTTGAATATTAAAGTGTTATGAAATAGTCATATTTTTAATAGTGATGTTTAAGTAATTAAATTATATTAAAGTGTTATGAAATAGTCATATTTTAATAGTGATGTTTAAAGTAATTTGTATATTATTAATTGATTTGAGAAAAATTATATTATATGATTTTATATTTTATTTAGCAAATTTTAAACCGAGGTTTGGATTGCATTTTAAATACTTATTCTCTAAATGCTGATAGTAAGATTAGATTTAAAAAACCTTAACATTAAATTAGGAAATATAACAGCGACTTAAATGACAAGATTAATAATTAAAGAGATATAGAACAGTTGGTGAAGGAGTGCGCTGTTAAGGCACTCCGTAAGCAAAGGTCACCAGTTCTAGTCTCGCCGATACCAAACATTCAACATGGTTTCTACTGGTGCGGCTCAAGCCAGGTGCGATCCCTGGGTGACCTTGACGGCTTAGATGCCCCTAAGTCATGGCCTCTCAGCCACAGGGTAAGCATGATTTTCCGAATTCACCCACTTATCAACCAAAAAATAAAATAAATGACAAGATTCATAATCAATATATATGGATGTGTACTCCATGAAATCACCTCATGTGCATTTCTAGTAATAATATGTATACCTTTAGGTGCATGTGTTATATCTACCTTTTGAGCAAGTATTTTGTATATAGGAATTGATGTTGTAAAAAAGATCATTAATCAATGATGAAAATGAAAATATGAAGAAAGTAAAATTATATTTATGTTAATGAAAAATTATATTGTAAGTGTTTTGTATTAATGATATAGATATCATTTTGAGTATTAGCTTGTGTTATTTTTATTGTATATTGGTAATTTAAAATCATTCTCATGATGATATTATTCCTTGCTTCACTTTACATGTAGTGAATTTCTCTCTTTAAAGTTTCCTATTATGGTAATATATGTGATTTTTGTCTCCTTATAGTTGAATTTTAATGTCATATAAGGTATTTTAGTTAATAATTTGGTGTTTCGCCCCTTTAGTTACTTATTTGGATCTAGTATAAAATTACTTATTTTCTTATTTGAATAATTACCTAGTTAAGTAGATAAACTCTAAGCCTTATGCCTAAACAAAGTCTTGGTTACCTAAGGATCCTTAATTGAGTCCCCAAACATCCCTAATTTGTTAATCCTTTCCATTTTAAGTCCTCACTTGTTAAGTTTCCCTTTCTCTCAAGTAGTTTACCTATGTATTATTAGCCACAAGTTTTCCTACCCATATCACAATTGTGGATAATGGTTAATTCATACTTGTAAAATAGAGGCTTATTTTATGTTGTCATACCTATGTTTTGGCCCAAACCCTTAGAAGTTAAAAGGTTAAAATATGTAGTTTGACCATTGTGTAGGGAATGGCACTTCTATTGATGAGTGTAATGGCTAGATAACCGACTTAATAATATGAAATACTATTTTTATCCCACCCCTATTATTGTTAATGGTATTTGATATCACTCATTTATATAACAATTTTTTTTCCAAATTAATATTGTCTAAAATTATTGCAATCTCCTTGTAGTTTCCATACCCTTGGGCTTACTTGGATGGTTTATCTCCATAGAATCTCCACCTATTGGAGGATCATAAAGTTTTATGGATTTCCAAATATATACTATAATCTACTGCACTCATAACATATAATTATGACTAGATAAGAATTCAATTTGAATGATTCAAACATATGAAAACATTTGGAGCTTGGATCTGAGATGAAGCACAACATGCTTATTAAACTACCTAGGTTGTTTCCCTTGATGGAGTATGTGAAGGATAGATGCTTGAAAATTATCATTATACTATCTTTGAAAAGAAAGAAATATTAAAGAGCAAAGAATCAAATAAAACTTGTCCATAGCAACTTAGGTTCCTTAAGCATACCATCACTTGTTAGTTTAAGGTATGATTTGACCTTCATTGATGATTTTTCTAGGTACACTTATATTAAAAGAAGCAATAGAGTAATGTATTTTAAAATTTCATGGAATTCAAGGAATTAACTATAGAGAAATTTTTAGACACTTAGGATTTTAGTTAAGTTCAACTTGGTCCAATGTGTCTATCAGGAAAAAGTGTGTTTCTTTAGTATGAGTTAGTTGCATTGTAATCTAATGGTCACAATATGTTTTAGACATAGAGTGATTTGAAAGATAATATTCTCCTCAATACTAATGACTCTTAATATGTGGATTAACACTTGATTAGACCATGATCTCTATTTAAAGGGCATGGAAGGTCATTGTTGATGATTAAATTCGAGAGCTCTATTATGTAAAATATTTTCTTTTGCATAATAAAATTTCCTAAAGTGGCCACATAGGCTGGATTCATTGTTTTTTTCCCTCTTAGAGGATTTTAGTGACGCAAAAATATTGGTGTTGTGATTTTGATCTTATTGTGTGAGTGGCTACTAAAGGTGTTCATCATGTACAAAACACCCTATTTACTCGAACATGAAATCAAGGTCCATTTGAAGAATTGTTCACGTTCATAATCAAGATCTTGAAGTCCACATTGTTTCATTTATGAGATCTGCTAGTTATGTACTATTTTGGCCTAAAAATACTATTTCATTACATCTGGAACACTATTTCTAGGTAAGAACACCTTCATTTCATTGAAAAAGCTATATGTTTTCCTAAGATAGAATATTATTTGTCAGATCTAAAGGTATACAGTCCAAATATGCCCCTTTTAAAATTATTTTTTGCATAGATCATTTTTTGGCTTTCTGTTTATATTCCCAATTTTCTAATCTTACTGGTTGATGTATGCTCATTTCTTTGCGCTTTATGTGATTTTGGAAAATAAAAAAGATAGTAGAAATTATGTTATTAACTGCATATACTCTTTGTCGTGCAATTTGATCGATTTCGACAAATGAGAAACCGTAAGAAAACCTACATTTCTAGGTAAGCTAACCAAGATTTAACCCTTTTTTCATTGAGTTTTAGATATTTTTTTTTTCCAAATTGTTATTTCTTTTTGGATGAGCACGTCTTTTCTAGTAGAAAACACATTCAATATAGAGCTTCAACAATAAAAACAACACTAATACCATCCACACCCTCCTTCACTACCATCAATATCTCCTTGACACTATCTCGTTTGGTTAAAAATTAATTTATTTAGTAAGATGTCTTGATTTCACATCTCTTTTTAAGTTCCATTCTAAAAAAGTTCATACAAAATTAAGTTATTTCATAACTTTAATGTAAAGTGTATTTCACTTTTCATATATAAGTGAATCACTATAAAATAAATTTAATATTTTTTTAAAGTTATTCACATGCAACTTTAATTTATAAAGTAACTTCAATGTAAAAGTGATTCTCACTTGTTTTATAAAAGTGGGTCATTTCATAAAGTAATTTATTTGTAAAATTGAGCTTGTAGGAAAATCTAGTGAGGGAAAGTATATTCTTATTTTTTTCTCATCATCTTTCACCATGTGAATCACCTTCTACCTACCATGTGGGTCTTTTTTATCCTTAATTCATTTTTGAAAAGGGCATAACTTTCACATTGAAAGTCTGATTTTAGAGTCATTTTTTGAAACATCCTATTTTTTTGAAATATTTCTATCTGGATAGTCAATTTTACCATCTGAAACCATATTATATTCAATATGGACACTCTAATTGAACTTTTTCTTACCCGTACCAACTATTTCTCATGGAAATACTACATGGAGAATGTACTAAGAAGTAAGGGATTGCGCTAGATTACCTTGGGACATGAAAATTTCCCCGCTAATCCTAATAAGAAAGCCAAATGGGATAATAGGAATTATGAAGCTGAAAAATTAATTGGAATTTCCATTTCTCCTAATTTATGATTTTATATTCGATAAATCATTGCTCTGGATGAAGTTTGGGAAAGTTACAAAATATATTTGGTGAAGCCAATATTATTAGATCTCATTAGCTTCAGAATATAATCATGGCTTTAAGTCCTAATGATTTATCTTGCATTGAATATTACTGATCTAATTTTAAAAGACTTAAACATTTTCTTAAATAATTTAAGGTTGATCTAAAAAATGAGTGTTTCATATATATTAATCTTTAAAAGTTGGGTTCTCAATACACTATTTTTGTATCTACATTTTATGCCACTAGAGAAGCTTTAGGAAGTTCCTATCAAAACATTTGTCTTGAATCTTTTTATGACTCTCTGATTAGAGAAAAAGATAAGCTCTTTCATATTATAGTGATTATCATTATAGGTACATTAAAAATGCCTTAGTGGTGCAACAAAAAGATAAAACCAACCATCCAAAGAAGCAACATCCTCACAAGGGCAAGAAAAATAAGGGTTCCAAAACCTCTTAGTCAACATCTACTGTTAACGATGACGAAGGACCAAAA
The DNA here is from genome assembly GCA_000404065.3 of Pinus taeda. Lineage (NCBI taxonomy): Eukaryota > Viridiplantae > Streptophyta > Pinopsida > Pinales > Pinaceae > Pinus > Pinus taeda. The sequence goes on from APFE031565651.1 coordinate 42,853, forward strand.
TAAAAGATTTAAAATACTAACGTATATTGTAGCTATTATGGGAAAGATGGTCATATAACTTCCAAATTATTTAAAAGGATGGAGGCCTTAGAAGCAAAAATGAAGAATCACAAAATCAACCTTGTTCTTTTAACACTTTCTCTCATGGATGTGCACTTTTTGCTTCTATTTTCTCCTTCAATGCAACCTCTACTTATTATTTTGATGAATGAATTATTGATTCTTGAGAATCTTACAATTTGAAGAAGGATTAAGCCATTATTTTTTCTATTAATGATTTTATCACCATGTAAATAATTTTTGGTGATGATAGATCTCATTGTGTTTTAGGGTTCATAATGGTTAAAGTGGATAATGGTCATTTCAATTATGTATTATGTGTTCCAAGTATTTCCTGAAACCTTCTATCTATATATTATATTACTCAGTCAAGTGAAGGTAAAATAATAGAATATTCACCTCACCAAGTTGTAATTAAGGATTTAAAATATCCTAAGCATGTCCTTGCCACAAGAATAGTTGATGATATTACTGAGTTAGACAAGTTTTACAATTTTGGGTCGTCATCTTTTCCCTCAGTTTTTATTTCTCATATTGATAACTTGAGCAAACTTTGGCATGAGCGATTTGGTCATCTAAAATATCACTCACTACAACAACTATATATTCAAAATATGGTGGTTGGTATTCCTCCCATTTCTTGCAGTCACGGTGTTTGTGCCAATTATGTTCTTGGAAAACATCATAAGGACAAAATTGACAAATGTACCTCTTGGCACACCTCAACCCTTTTGAAGCTTGTTAAAAATTATTGCTGTGGTCCACTTTCTTATCCTTCCCTCTCTAGGTTCAATTAATTCTTATTTTTGGTCATTTTTATTTAAAAAAATATCAAATTAAACTTTAATTTTAATTTTGATAACTAATAATTAATGACAACTAATATCTTTTATGTTATATTACATTGTAATTTATCAAATGTTGCAATCAAACATTGAAAAATGAGGAGACTAAACTAATGTTGTTCAAACATAATCTCTTTTCAATATTTTTAATTAATATTAATAATCGAATATATTCAACCACATTAGTCAAATATAGGCAAACATATTCAAATCAAGTCAACCATTATTCAAACATAGTGAATAACCTCTTCCAATAGCCAATAAATATAGTCAATGTTGATATAAATGTGTTATTATTAATGCGTTGATGATTTATCATGTTTTAATGGTTATAGTGTTTATTATTAATGTATTCATGTTAATTTTTTGTGTTGATGTTTTAATGGTTTACAAAGTGAGTTGTCTTTAATGCGACTTTTTGGAAGCTTTTACTGTGGATTTTTTTGGTCTAATTTCTCTAAAATCATGCAAGGATTCATTGAAATCACAAGTTTTAAGGGCAACCCCTACACAATAAAAGTGCACAAGGGGTTTTTCAGGGTGTTGAATAGCATAAAAAACTAGTTTAAATAACACAAATCAAGATTTCACCACAAAATTTTCCGCCTGATTCTGGCACCGGAAACTCTAAAAAGTCACACTAAAGACAACTCCTTTACAATGTGGTTCTTATATTGAATCTCTTTTATGTTCATTATTATTGCATTATTTACGTTTATAATATTGATGCCATGGAGTTAGGGCTTAAGGGGTTTAAAATATTTAATATGACATATATTCTCTCATTTTCAAAACCAAACACTATGAACCTTGTCGAGTGTTGCGTTATAATTGTCTTGCCTTGTGTTGGTAAAATATTAATTGCTAGAGTTTATTAATCGTTTGGGTTTTTAATATCAGTTTGTTGGGTTTATTGATTCCTTGGGTTTATTGATTGCTTGAATTTATTAATCATTTGATTTTATAATATTAATGCCTTGGGTTTATAATATTAATAATGCATTGGGTTTATTCATCCCTTGTATTTATAATACTAATAATCCCTTCAATTTATAATAATAATAATCCCTTCAGTTTATTAAACGTCAATATTAAAGGTTTAACTCATTAGGTTTATATTTTTATCCCTTTAGTTTATTTGTTCTTTGAGTTTATTATACTAAGAATCGCTAAGGTTTTATTGATCTCTTGTATTCATAATATTAATAATCCCTTGGTTTTATAAAACCCTAATGTTAAGGGTTAAATATTAGTCCAACTATTTATGATTATGTCAATATCACAATAGATTAATATAATATGGAAATCAACCATGGTCAACTATGTTTATTTTAGGGTTTTTAAGAGTAATGTTAGGGTTATTATACCTTGGGTTTTTAAATTTTTATCCCTTATGTTTATTATTCCCTTGGGTTCATAATATCAATCCCTTGGGTCTATTGATCTAAGGGTTCATATTCCTAGGGTTTAATATTATTCAACAATGGTCAACCATAATAAACCATGATCAACCATGCTCAACCATGGTCCAATGTCACATTGTGACAAGGATTGTCTTAATATGAAAATCAACCATGCTCAACCATGTTTATTTTAGTATTTTTAATATTTATCTTAGGGTTTTTATACCTTGGGTTTATAATATTAGTCCCTCACGTTTAATATTATTCCCTTGGGTTCATAATCCCTTGGGGTTTTAATATTAATACCTTGGGTTTATGATTCCTTTTGGTTTATAATACCAATCCCTTGGGTTTATTATTAGGTTTATAATATCAATCATAGTCAACCATTGTCAACCATAGCCAAGCATGGTCAACCATGGTTGAATGTCGCATTGTGATAAGGATTGTCTGACCATGAAAATAAACCATGTTTTTTCCCCAAATGAAAATAAACCATGTTTATTTTAGTGTTTGTAATATTTATATTATGGTTTACTAATGTTACATTTATAATTTTAGTCCCTTGGGTTTAATATTATTCCCTTGGCTTCATAAGCCCTTGGGGTTTTAGTGTTAACCTTGCGTTTATATTTCCTTTGCGCTCATAATATCAATCGTTTGGGTTTATTATTAACTTATGTTTATAATATCAATCATGGTCAACTGTGATCAGCCATAACCAACCATGGTAAGCCATGGTCAATCATGGTCGGATGTTGCATTATGAAAAAAATTGTCTTCATATAAAAATCATGGACAATCATGGACAATCATGGTCAACCATGGTGAGCCATGGTTGATGATGGTCAACCATGTTTTTTAGAATCAAACATGGTCAACCATGGTCAATTGTGGTCAAACATGTTTGAACGTCGCATTGTGACAAATATTGTCTTGATATGAAAATCAACCATGATCACTGATGGTCCAACGTAGTATTGTGACAAAGATTGTCTCAATATGAAAATAAACCATGGTCAACCATGGTTCAATGTGGCATTGTGATATGGATTGTCTCAATATAAAAATCAACCATGGTCAATCATGTTTATTTTAGTGTTTATAATATTTATCTTAGGGTTATATATGTTGGGTTTATAATATTAGTCCCTTGGGTTCATAATCCCTTTTAGTTTTAGTATTAATCCCTTGGGGTTGTTATTCCCTTGGGTTTATAATATCAATCCACTGGGTTTATAATATTAACCATGCTCAACCATGGTCAATCATAGCCAACCATTTTCAACCATGGTTAAAACATATGAATATGGAAATCAACCATGGTCAACCATGGTCCGATTTTGCGTTTTGAGAAAGATTCTCTCGATATGAAAATCAATCATGTTCAATCATTGTTAACTATGGTCTAACATCGCATTGTGACAAGGATTGTCCCTATACGAAAATCAACCATGGTCAACCATGTTTATTTTATGGTTTATAATATTCATGTTAGGATTTATATACCTTGGGTTTATAAATTTTATCCCTTAGGTTTATTATTCCCTTGGGTTTATAATATCAATCCCTTGGGTTTATTGATCTAAGGGTTCATATTCCTAGGGTTTATTGTTATTCAACAATGGTCAACCATAATGAACCATGTTCAACCATGGTCGAAAGTCGCATTGTGACAAGTATTGTCTCAATATGAAAATCATTCGTGCTCAACCATGTTTATTTTAGTATTTTTAATATTTATCTTAGGGCTTTTATACCTTGGTTTATAATATTAGTCCCTTGGGTTTAATATTATTCCCTTGGGTTTATTGTTCCTTTGGGTTTATAATATCAATCCCCTGGGTTTATTATTCCCTTAGGTTTATAATATCAATCATGGTCAACCATTGTCAGCCATGGTCAGTCATGGGGTTTTAGTATTAATCCCTTAGGTTCATAATATCAATCCCTTGGGTTTATTATTAACTTGGTTCAAAATATTAATTCCTAAGATTGATTATTCGTTCTGGTTTTTAATATTAGTTTGTTGATTCCTTGGGAATATGGATTCCTTGGGTTTATTAATCAATTTTTTTTATAATATTAATGTCTTGGGTTTCTAATATTAATAATTATTTGGGTTTATTGATCTGTTATATTTATAATATTAATAATCCCTTGGTTTTATAAAACCCCAATATTAAGGGTTAAATATTGGTCGAACTATTTATGATTATGTTAATATCACAATAGATTAATAAAATATGGAAATCAACCATGGTCATCCATGGTCAACCGTGTTTATTTTAGGGTTTATAATAGTCATGTTATAGTTTAGATACCTTGGGCTTATAATTTTTATCCCTTAGGCTTACTATTCCCTTGGGTTTGTAATATTACTGTCTTGGGTTTATTGATCTAAGGGTTCATATTCCTAGGGTTTAATATTATTCAACAATGGTCAACCATAATCAACCATGTTCAACCATTGTCCAACGTCGCATTGTGACAAGGATTGTCTTAATATAAAAATCAGCTGTACCCAACCATGTTTATTTTAGTATTTTTAATATTTATGTTAGATTTTTTATACCTTGGGTTTATAATATTAGTCGCCTGGGTTTAATATTATTCCCCTGGGTTCATAATCCCTTGGGGTTTTAGTATTAATACCTTATGTTTATTATTCTGTTGGGTTTATAATATCAATTTCGCGGGCTTATTATTCCCTTAAGTTTAGAATATCAATCGTAGTCAACAATTGTCAATCATAGCCAACCATTGTCAACCATGGTTGAATGCCGTATTGTGACAAGGATTGTCTGACCATGAAAATAAACCATGTTTATTTTAGTGCTTGTAATATTTATATTAGGGTTTAACAATGTTGGGTTTATAATATTAGTCCCTTGGGTTTAATATTATCCCCTTGGCTTCATAACCCCTTGGGGTTTTAGTATTAACCTTCGATTTATTTTTCCCTTGTGTATATAATATCAATCCATTCAGTTTATTATTAACTTGGTTTTTTGATATCAATCATGGTCAACCATGATCAACCATAACCAACCATGGTCAACCATGGTCAATCATGGTAAGATGTCGCATTATGACAAAAATTGTCTCCATATAAAAATGAAGGGAAATCTTGGACAATCATGGTTGATGATGGTCAACCATGTTTTATATAATCAAACATGGTCAACCATGGTCAATCGTGCTCAAACATGTTTGAATGTCGCATTGTGACAAAGATTGTCTCGATATGAAAATCAACAATCCCTTGGGGTTTTAGTATTAACCTTGGGTTTATTTTTAACTTGGTTTTATAATATCAATCATGACCAATCATGATCAACCATAACCAACCATGGTCAACCATGGCCAATCATTGTGGGATGTTGCATTATGACAAAAAATGGATCCATATAAAAATCAAGGACAATCTTGGACAATCATGGTTGATGATGGTCAACCATGTTTTATAGAATCAAACATGGTCAACCATGGTCAATTGTGGTCAAACATGTTTGAACGTTGTGTTGTGACAAAGATTGTGTCAATATGAAAATCAACCATGATCAACAATGGTCCAATGTCTCATTGTGACAAAGGTTGTCTTGATATGAAAATCAAGCATGGTCAAACATGGTCCAACATGGCATTGTGATATGGATTGTCTCAATATGAAAATAATCATGTTTATTTTAGTGCTTATAATATTTATCTTAGGGTTTATATATGTTGGGTTTATAATATTAGTGCATTGGGTTTAGTATTATTCTCTTCTGTTCATAATCCCTTGGGGTTTTAGTATTAATCCCTTGGATTTGTTATTCCGTTGGGTTTATAATATCAATCCATTGGGTTTATGTTATTAATCATGGTCAACCATGGTCAATAATAGCCAACCATGTCCAACCATGGTCAAACCATATGGATATGGAAATCAGCCATGGTTAACCATTGATCCAAAATGGATCTAGCATGGTCTCTAAGTCTAAAAGGCTTCAAATAGAGGTAAAGGTAGAAAAGGTGCTAATAGTGCAAAACGCATGCAAATCCGAGTTCGGATAAAGAAAATAGAACCAATTGAAACTTCGATCCAAAGAGTCAATGGCTACGTCAACAAGACATGTGGCAACCTGGGAAAGGGTCGCGGGTTTATGGTGATGTCAACGCAGTGGATGATGTGACAGTCGGAGATTGGTTCAGACCTTCAATAATGAAGAACAAGGTCAAAGGCGGAGGATCGTTCGATCAAAGGAGATCAACGCATTTTACAGCGAAACCTACAAGCAAGCAGATCCGAAGAGTTTATGGAAAATAAGCTAAACCTTTTGAGTTCCGCAAGGAGGGCAGTAAACGGTATTTTGGGTGGGCTTTAGGTGGTAAGTGGTATTGGAAGGGCTTCACCTGATTCCATACACCAGTCGACACGTAGCACGCTGCATGAGAGAGAAAACCACTTTTTCGGGCGGGTAATCTCCGTGCAAGTGGGCCACCCAAAATGGCTATCAGCCATTGGATTGGAGATCGCAAATCAACGGTGGAGATTGAGTGGACTGCTTGATGCTTCGAGTTTAGTGCGAACCATTGGATTAAAAGGCAAATCGACGGACCAGATTAAGTCGCATCGCAATGAGTCAAGCTCAAAGGAATGGACCTTGGGCAAGTGATTGCGATTTGCGATTATTGATATATCACATCGCAATACTCCATTGGGAAAGGAATGGACCTCAAGTTTTTAGACCATGCGATATGCGATATTTCGATAAGCGATGGGCCGATGCACTAGTAGTTGATAATGCTAATCGGAGTGATCACAGATCAAATATTGGAGTGCAATAGAGCAAAAGGGAACAACATACCATGCGACATGCGATTTGCAATGTGCACAGACTCGACGATTCTATAGATGCGGGTGTAGTTTCCTTTTGAGATCCGACTAAGGTTCATAGTCGGGTTTTCTAAGTTTTTCCATGTATTCCTGTGTATTTGGTAAAATGCTTTGTTTTGGGGATTTTGGCTCCATTGAAAGGGTTTTGCTCATGTCCACCGATCCTTTCATTTACCAAGCCATTTTCTATTTCAAACATCATTGCTTCCCGCCATAAGAAAATGATGTAACTGAACGTGTCATGAAAACACGAATAAAAAAAATGCAGGAGGCGAAGAGATGGACAAAAGGGTTGAGCCCAAAAGAAGGCTTTTTTTGGAACCGAAGAGGATTTGGTAACCATTCAGGGGGTTTGGAGGCATTATGCTTGTGGACTCAAGGAGTTCGAGCCATCTCAGGGATAAATTCCATTGCTGTGTAGGGACTCAGGGGGAGCTCACACATTGTAATAATTCAAGCCAGTGAGAAGAGAACAAAGAGAAGCCACCAGAGGTTGGAGGCAGTTATTCTTCTTACAAAGAGCCAAGAGCTAGAGCCAAGAACCAGAGTCAAGAGCCAAGAGCCGAGAGCCAGAGCCGAGAGCCAAAGCGAGAGCCAAAAGTGAGAGCCAAGAGTCGAGAGCCGAGAGCCAAGAGCCAGATTCAAGAGCCAAGAGCCAAGAGCCAAGAGCCGAGAGCCAGAGTCGAGAGCCAAGAGCCAAGAGCCGAGAGCCAGAGATCCAAACAACTAGGGATAAAGATGGAATTCTAAGCCCATTGGTCTAGTTGTAAACGTATGGAGTTGAGTGTGGAACTTGTAAAAGAATTTAAGCCATAATCCCAAAGAGCCTAGTTGAGTTGACTAGAGCTCACAGAGACGTAGCCAAAGAGGTTTGGGTGAACTCCTAATTATATTTCTATTATGTGTATGATGTTTATTTGCTGCACCGTTTCATTATTATATGCTACATATCAATTTAAGCAAATAAAATTAAGGCATTTGGTCAGTTAAAGGTAAACTAAAAGCATACACCTATTTCAAGTTCTTTTAATTTTGAAAATTATCAATCATAAGCAAGATCTTGGAAATTGTTTAAGCTTTGGAGTGGGAGAGGTTCTTGTAGGTTGACAAGAAGCCTTTAGGTCCCCATACTAGATCAGGTGGTATCGGAGCCCCAGGAAGATTAAACCCACCTTCAAATAAGGTGATATCAGAGCAAAGTTATACTAGAGTAGGTGGTATCATGGAGCAAGTGGTATCATGAAGCAGATGGTATCATGATGCAAGTGGTATCAGATCAAAATGCTTGATTGACAAAGAAATATATATGCTTGGTTGACTTGAAAGGTGTTTGATTGTTTGTAAATTGACTATTGTTTGAGTTTGCAGAGGTAAAGGGAAAGCTATTGATAGTTAAGTCTAGGAGAGGACAAGAAGGAAGAAGAGCTAAAGGTATTATTCTTATCCCAAAGGACCTCAAAGCAATACTGGAAGCACAAGAGGTTTGTTGCAAAAGGTTGCTCGAATAATCTCTTTGTTAACCTTGTTCAAAGTTATTTTGTTCATTTTCATAATCACAGCTTCTACAAGTGAGTCCTCAAAACCCTCGTTCATCACAAGATTTTGTGATAAAGACATGAAGCAAGACTTGTTCATCATGATGGACATGGTGAGAGAAATGAGTGTTGGACTTCGAGAGCAGTTGAATTCCATGAAGGAAGAGCATCGGTTTCTTTCTAACAAGTTGCAGGAAGTGGAAGGCCAACTTCATATTGCAAATATGAACCTAGAAAGGGTGCATGAGTTGGAGACACAACTCCTTGTTGCCAAAGAAGCCTTAGTCAAGTATTAGCTTGAAGAAGAGGTAAACAGTTCTAGTTTGTCTTCAAATTCCTTTAAGAATATTTATGTTGGTTCTTTTGAAAAACATACTAGAGGCATAGGGTCCAAGTTAATGTCCAAAATGGGCTATGAAGGAAAAGGATTGGGCAAACATGCACAAGGTATTGTTGAACCGGCAATGGTTGAGGAAAGGCCTAAGTATTTGGGTCTTGGCTATGGACAATCTTATGGAGAAAGTTCCAAAGTAGCCATGAAGATAATTGAAACAGTTCCAAGGAGTTTCATTTCAAGTCTTCTACCTCAAGAGTGTAAAGATTTTATTCATGGGGAATGCAATAGCTTGAAACATCATTTGCAGGATGAAGGTGTTCATAAGAATACACTTGAACTAGAGAGCTATGGAAACTCTGAAAGCCTTGAAGAGATTGATGGTGCTCCAAAGGGAGCCACTTCTTCATTTGATTCACCTCCTCATGAAGGTAATAAAGGTGAAAAAGAAAGTTATAAATCTGGTTCTAATCATATTCCTTTTGATTATGTAAAGCATGGTAAATTTCCATATAAGCATTGGAAAAGAATTGCATGTTCCTTTTGTGGTTGGGATAACCATAATGTTTCTAGCTGTTGGAAGAGGATGGCCACATGTAGGAAACTTTGGAAGGAAAAGAAGAAAGAAGCCAAAGGTCCATTGGACAAGGCAAATCATGCTGTTGAGGAGATGCACATGTGTTGCACTTACTACCATAATCAAGGACATATTGCTGAAAAATGTTGGACTCTGAATCCAACAATGGTTCCATGAAACTTGAAGAAGGTGGAAAGAGAGAATGGCAGGAATGGAAAGAAAGATTCCATAAATGATGTGTGTTTCAAGATGATTCACATGTTGCTATTGATGTGTAGACAAAGGAAGGAAATTTGAAATGGATTGGTAAGAAATGGTTAGAGTTCTTATCCAATTAAAGTTGCATATCTTTTGATGTGAAAAGAAATGTATCACATCTATTTGCATTTCTTTGTTAATGGAATGCAAGTTGCAGATTTTTACCAAGAAGGTGAATGGAAAAAGTTGAGTAGGAGACTCACTTTATTGCTGCAACATTATATTCATTTCATATTCATAAGTACAATGTACTTAAGCGAAAGTTGAAGGATGAAATGCATGCATGAGAATGATGTGCATGAGCACAGGGATGTTGATGATCTCCTTGTATTTGAACATGTATGTGTGATTAACTTGAAGGGTTGATTACTTTGTTGTAAACATGCATGTAATGCAATATTGACTTGAGAAAAGTTGATTTGGTCTCCAAGATGGAGATGATGATGAAGTGTTTCATCTTTGAAAAAGAACTATAGAATTCTTTTTCTACATGCTTGACTTGAAGGGTCAATGGTCTTAAAGGCATGTTTTGTTGGCTTGTTATCTAGTCAATCATTTGTATACAGATGTAAGACATGGAGGTAATTCACAGGATGTGAAAATCTGTTTCTTTTGATGAAGCAAGAGTTTAGGCCATCCAGTTTTTGTCTGTGATTCTTTTGTTCTTGACAAGATGTCAATAGAACATTTTTGTAACAGATATAAATGAAAATTTTTGTGAAGAAGATGTAACTTCACATTGGTTTGAGCCACCTTGGATCAATGATCAAGGTAGAGAAGTTCAAACTACCTTCTGTGACCTTCTCAGTGGGAGTTCTACAGGAAGTCAAGGAGGAAGACAGGTCTTCCCAGGATGACAAGCACATCAAGGAAGGGAGTGTTCAAAGACTTTGATTCAAAGGCACTATGCAAGGAAAGTGTATGGAGGCTGAAAGAAGAGGGTGAGGTACTCTCATTTATTGTTCATATTAGTATATCAGTCTTTTGGAGTCCAAAAGCTTTTTAGTGGGAAGGCGTGATCCAAAATGGATCTAACATAAACTTCTAAGTCTATGAATTTTCCTCACATAGGAAAAATGAAAGTCAAAGGATGCTTTTGAAAATAGTCTCATTTCATAGATCTCTTTATTCTGAATCTAACACAATTTGAATGGGCTAAAATGGACTTCGGATGAAGAAGTTATTGTAAAAAGCAATTTTCCCATTGTCCTTTGAAAAGGAGGAAATTTCTTATAAATGGGACTTAATGGAGAATATGTGTCTCTTAAAGAAAATTGCATCAGAAAGGTTCAAAGGGAGGACTTAAGTAAAGGCGGAAGGACTCCTTGATTAGCGATCTCTGACATATCACATCGGAGGAAGGTGTCATGCGATATCGAAACCCCAGGCTGTTTACATGTGTGATTAGCGATTGCGATATCGGTGATCGACGATCAGGTCACGCAAATACCAAGGGGGACGTTCCATGCGACATACGCCGATGCAATGGGTTGATGTCAATAATGCCAACAGAGTGATCGATGATCGATGATCGGCCAATCCCTTATACAAGGGTCATTGCGACTTGCGACATGTGATTGCGATATGCGATCGGCGATCGGCACAAAGGAGCCATGCTAATGCAACGTGCGATTGCGACATGTGATAAAGGCCAAACCTGATAAGGTTATGGACCTAATTTCATAATATTTGAAATCCGATTGAATGGCTCATGATGTGTTTTGCATGCGTTTTCCTGTGCATTTCCGTTATTTTGCTATTTCAGCCAGAGGAAGGCAAAACGATCAGGTGGCCATGCCTGCCGGTTCCTTTCCATTTGTAAACGGATTCTTGTAATGAAACAATCGGTATTCAAAAATGGAGGTGACTATAACTGATGTATTACAAAAAGGATAGGGAGCTCAATTTACAGGGCTGCTAAAGATTGATGGGATTCGCTTCGAGGTCGAGCGAACCACTGATAACACAGAGAGGCAGAGTTATACTCAAGAGAAGCGTAGAGAAGCCCAAGAGGCTCAAAGATGCTTGAATGCTGAGTGTAAGCCAAGAGGAGGCACTCTGTGGAGTCGGCATGACATAGAAGCAGAGGGTCTCTTGGAGCTTGAGCGAAAACAAAAGCTCATGAAAGCCAGAGAAGCCACCAGAGGTTGGGGACGATGGCAAAGAGGTGATTCCTCAAAGAGTTGGGCACAACAGAGTTGCAGAGCTAGAGAGCGTGAGCGCAGTAGAGTTGCAAAGCCAATAGCCGAGAACCGAGAACCAAGAGCCAGAGCCAAGAGCCAGAGTTGACAGCCAGAGCCAAGAGCCAAGAGCTGAGACCCAAAAGCTGAGAGCCAGAGCCGAGAGCCAGAGCCAAGAGCTGAGAGCCAAGAGCTATAGAGCCAAATAACCAAGGATAAAAATGGCATTCTAAGCCCATTGGTTCAGTTGTAAACCATTGGAGTTGAGTGTGGAACTTGTAAAATAATTCAAGCCATAATCGCAAAGAGCCTATTTGAGTTGACTAGAGCTCAAGGAGACGTAGCCCAAGATATCAGGGTGAAATCCATATTATATTGTTGTCTTTCGTGATTGTTTATTGTTGCATTGCATTTACTGTTATATGTTTAAATATCAGTTTAAACAAACAAACTCAAGCACTTGAACAATTAAAGGAAAACAAAGCATACACCTATTTCAATTTCGTTTAATTATGCAAATTATCAATCATAAGCATAGATCTTGGAAATTGTTTAATATTTGGAGTGGGAGAGGTTCTTGTAAGCAGACAAGAAGCCTTTAGTGCCCCATTTCAGATCACTGAGAGTATGCTCTATCAGTAAGAACTTGTTGTAGAAATATGGTGATAGAATTATAATTTCTCAAGAAATTTAATCTAAATCAAGAGACACAATTCTACACTAATTTGCAGAAACTAATTCACAATTTATAAAAACATTCATAAACATGCATCAATCACATACACAAGTACAAAAATGTATCTAAGGGAATCCAACTGGTAAAATCCCCTTAAGCCTACTTGAATTATTCAAATGAATAGAGAATCCATTACAATTGCTAGCTCTAACTCTAAGCTCAACCTACAAAAGAATAATTGTTCTCTTTGCTCAATGAGAAGCTTTGACCCAGACTTAATGAATTTATTCCCCCACGTGAGCTCTTATTTCCTTGCGCAAATCGTGAGGACATTGGACCCTATTTTTTAGAAATTTCCTCTAAATTGATTATGCAGTTCCCAACGATTGATCATTGATTGCATGCAACACTTGTACACTACATACTAGTCTATAATTGATGTTACATTGCCTTGGAATCTCCACCACATATGAGCTATTCAAATTCCTTGCATGCATGACTATTTTTGGTTGATTGATCAGTTAATTGGATGATCTCTGAGTTAGACTAATGTCCCACCGCACAACTGACCTCCAACTAGTTCTATCAAATGTTAGAACTAGTTTTACTAAGTACAACTGGAAATAACTGATCCGGATTGCTACAAATTAGTAACCAACACATGCAAACTAAACTCCAAGCCCACTAACACAAATTTATTATTAGAAAATTATATATTACATAGCAATGGAACACATAAAACATTGCAGAAATATAAACACAAAAAATGCATAAAACAAGAGAGAGACAGATATACGTGGTTCACCCAATTTGGGATACATCCACGGAGAAACAACCAATCCTTATTTTTATATTATCCAGCAAACTGAAGAGATACAACCTACAGCAGGTCCGCTGTAATTCCCTCTTTTCTCTCAATCTCCTCTCTCTTGCTCACTCAGAATACAGATATACATCGATGCAATAGAATTCCCTCATATATAGCGAGGGGTTGATTTCTAGGGCAAAAAAACCTAAATTAAACATAACTTCTACCATCAGATCTCCGCCTAATGAATGGCCCAGATTAACTACGAAATTACAACATTTTACAAGACAATTTTACATCTATTCACTTTGGGGGCGTTGCCCCCTATCCCCCCACTAGGGGGGGCTCACAAAGGTCGCAGTCGCACCCCCTGGACCCCCCTACAACAAATATTTTATGGGCAGCATTGCCACCCCATTACGAATTAGGGTCCAATGTGGTGATAACTTTGAATACAGAAGATAATCAGGCTCCACACACAACATTTATTGAGCTAACTGATTGACAAGAGCCATGACACACTAGTTAACTACTTCCAAGTTTTCCGTTGATGTGAAAATTTTGAATTTTCTCATTCTGGCCAAGGCTAAGTCCAATTAAGCCTTTCTTGCTACACTTCTCAACACTCTTCCTGTGAGTTTTTTAGTATTCTAGTAAATATTAATGGTTTTCATGTAAGAGGAATTGCATGCTCTAGTAGAGTTACCCATGCCAAGTATCCATTCACTGGTTTCACGGTCCAATTTCCTATCTGGAATTAAACTTCGGGCTTCTTAGATTTGTTCTTCAACATCAAACATTACTCTTTTGACTAATTGAAGGATACTTTCTCTATATTGGGTCATAAGCACTTGAGCTATTGATTGGGCATGGGTTTAGCTAAGGGGGCGAAGCAAGATTAGGGGCAAGGGAGGGTCTGAGTTGTTCTCTTCTGCCTCCATGGTGAGCAGAGGAGAGACCACCTCTTTCCATGACCCAGGGGCACCAAGGAGGGGTTGAATGAAGTTTACGGTCCTAGGGAGGGAAGGGGAAATCAAATTCAAAGTTTAGATGGGGAGTAGAGGCAAAATAGAGATAGTAGGAACTCTAAGAAGGGGCACAAGGAGGGTGACTAGGATGCGAGAGAAGGATAACCCAACTTAACAATGAGTAAGGCACTCCCAACAAAGAGAAACATTAGAGGTAGGGGGTGAAATGGAGGCTGAAAAAGCTCAAATTAAGTCATAAAAAACACACCTCCTCGAATTAGAAGATCCTGAGAGAGGATAAATATCCAAAAGATGATTAATCCACAATTCCTGCAAAAATTTGATAGAAAAATGTCTATAACTAAATGGTTGTGCAGAACATAAATTACAATTGTAGCAAACCTGAGAATCCTTATCTAATTTTTGCAACAAACTAGAGGTAGTGCACTCTAGATTGAGTATTTTCAAATTGCAAACTATCATCAATCTTGCATGCAACGACAATTCTATTATAGCATTGAATTTTAATTTCCTCCTTTCCAAACCTATAATATTTGACAATAGTAGGACTATAAAAGGCTAGGAGTGCCCATGAGAAATAGTGGCATGGAACTCAATAAACCATACCGAGAGCTTCAACCCTCCCTCCTCAATTTCCATTACTCCATCTTGTGTTACGATATATTATTTCCTTCTTGTTAATCACCATAATTAATACTTGAGTGCTCTTGCATTTAGAATTCAAAACAAATTTCCCTTCACTAGACTCCCACGCAATGAAGGCTATCATCACAATGCCCTCCCACAAACTAAACAAAATACCAAACAAGCATATTTTTAGGCTAAGCCATCCATATCAAATTTGATGGGAAGCCTACCACCCATATTAAATAGATGGGTTTCATCTCAATGTGAGAAAGTCGCCTCATCAGATGTGCACCCACCTTGGGGAGCTTTGTCCATTTCTACAATTTCTTTGCACATGGTTCTTAGCACATCAAGAAGAGGATGGAGATTTTTTTTTCCAACATATCTACTTGTATTGTAGACCTTTCTTAGATAGTTTATTGGCCAACTTATTTCCTATTCTTCCTATATGTGATAGTACAAGGGATACTATTACCTTTAAGACTTTGATTCTTGTTAAGCCTACCATTAGTCTCCATCGTTTTTGAGAATTTGGGGGGCTAGATCCATTTTGTAGTTTATTTATCATTAGGACAATAGTTTTATAATCCCCTTATGTTATAAATTTTTGATAATTGAGATGCTTGGATATTATTAGGCCTTGCTCCAAGGATGAGAGTTTTGCCACATTATTAGTTTCATTTCCCAGAATTCCGATATAAATGTGAGTAATTTACCCATGATAATTTTTAAATACCCCTCTGAAACTAGCAAGGCGAAGATTACCCCTAGAGGCTCTATCAAATTTTAACTTTAATAAACTAGGAGAAGGTGGTAGCTATCTGTTAGGATTGCAGGGAATGGGCTAGGGTTGTGTTGCTTGAAATTTGTAAAATATTGGTTGAGCCCCAAAAGTGTGAGAATGCGTGAATCCTTGGAATTACATTCCCAATATTGTGTAGACCAGTTGAGATTATGAGGATTGTTTCGCTTACCCTTCCCATTATGGAGCTCTAATATTGTCCCCATTTAATGACTAATATTTGAATATTCTTCTATTCCTTTCCTTCCATAATTCCCATGTTATAAATCTCGGGAAAATTTCCATGTTCAATTCACTTTAGTACTTTTAAAAGGTCCAAAATTCCATTCATCAAGTGTTAAATGAATATTGGTTCCGTTCCAATTCTGATTGTCTAAAAATTATGGCCAAGTGATCCCATATTTCTAATGCAAATCTATAATTGTTGAGTAGATGCTCAGTTGTTTCTATGTTTTCCCAGTAGAGGCTACATCTAGATAGACTTTGAAAACCCATTTTTGGAGATTTTCCCAAGTTAAGATTTTGTTTTGCATGAAAGTTAGAGGAAGAGGGTCACCTTTGGCTAGAATTTGGAGTCCCATAGCCTTTTCCATTTAGTTTTACTAGGGTTTCCTTCTATGCTAGCTATTAATCTACAAGGCTCCTTTAAGCTAAAATATCCTTTAGGACATTTTCCCTATCGAAGGATATATTTCCCATTTTAATTCTTCTACTTTATGTTTCATGTGTGATGACTACTTGTGTTTCTCATCTTATGTGCACTGGCCAATGCGTGCACTTCTGCCACTGCCTCCATTGTTGTTGAGATTGAGGTTGCGCCCAATACTAGTAGACTAGTACTATACCTTACAATATCAAACAAGTTTTTAACTCATTTACCTCTCCCTTTTCCAATTTGGGCCCATTGCTAATAAGAATCCTCCCAAAAGAGGAATAAGTTTATGTTTTGATTTCCACGATGAATTCTATAGATGAAATCCCTTAATTCCACCC
>APFE031565663.1:0-13043 GCA_000404065.3 Pinus taeda
TTAATGTAGATTTAGCACTACTACTGAAGATTATAATTTCTTTACCTTGTAAATATAACAAAAAGCATAAAAAATAATATACTTATCTTCTCCATCCCTCATAACATCAATATAGGCAAACTAACTTACTAAATTGTTAAAAGCATTAAGATGCTTTGCCATGGAACTACTATCATTCATCATGAGATGATGCAACTTCTTCCAAATAAACAATTTGTCTACCATGGACTTTGATTGACATAAAGCCTCTAACTTCTCCTGTATATCCTCAACATTAACTTCTCCTAAGACATTCAACAACACTAAACTCGAAAGAAATGGTTAGATAACACCCTTCACCTTCCAAATAACTTTTCCTAGTCTTCATTCACCATAACCATGGGTTGTTTTGTAACCCAACTACCCATTGATATTTGTCCACAAGAAAATATTACATATTCAATATCCGTAACTTGAAGATTAGACCGTTAAATTTATCTATCTCCATTTCTGAAGTGCCCCCCATTTTATCTCACACATTAATCACTTGCACAGAGGTTCCGCTTAGGTTGATGTTTATCAAAGACCTAAGATACGCTTACTCTTCATAGAATGTGCTAAACCCTATCAATAAAGGTATACATTTGAAGTCGATAACTTTGTTTTGATGCAAATGAAGAGTGTGAGAAACATTTTCAAGAGAAGAGAGATAACAAAATCTTAAAACATAAGCAAACAACGGTGCATACATGCACATACATACACACCACATAAGAGGTTTATCTCATAAACCCTTAGTTGGAAAAACCATCAAACTTAGAGCCACACCTCTCTCTTTATAATTATATTCACCTGCCCATTGGCACTACAATGTCTAACTATTTCAGAACATCGATTAACCATAGTTTGCTAACTAATATTATACAACAACTCTAATCCCTTTATTGGGATTATATTACAGTGGTTCAAAACCATTGGCTGAATAGAAGTACAAAACTAGATCCCTCATCACCTTGTCACCCAAATGCACATTTTATTTATAAGGAATACAATAGATTTTCAACATGAATACGACAAAGAAACAACTCTCACAAATCAAAGGTATAAGTGGGAAGCATCCATGGAGCAATAGAAAAAATGTATTATTGCTCGATAAAAGAAAGCCTACATCCAACATAACAATCTACTCTCCATTGTGACATACAAGTTACCTTATATGCTCTTTAAATAGAGATCATGGACCCATTAGGGAACAAGACACAAATCAACTGTCCTAAATGCAAAATACAAGCATTCTTAGTTCACCTAAGCACATGATGAAACAATGTCCATCAAATAAAGCACATTAAAAAAGCACAATAAAACCACACATAACTATAACACATTAGACAAAGTTAGTCTTAAATAACCTCCTAATCGTTAAAATTATGACACCCCCCATTAAAAACCACTTGGAGTAGGATGAAGGATTTAAGAAAATATAGAGGAGAATGAATGAGACATTATGCCTATTCCCCCTTAACAACAATTTTCTCCTCACCTAACATAGCTCAAAGATGGATAAGCTTGGCTTCCATTGAGGCTTCATGAAAATGTCAACAACTTTCTCCTTGTATGAAAAAATGTCAAGTCCACAACTTGATCATGAACAAGTTGTTGAACACAGTGCATGTGTGTCTCGAAGTGCTTATTACATTGATGATACACTGGATGTTGGTTAAGATATATGACACTTTAATTTATCATGCCAAATAGTGATTGGATTAATCATATTAGAAACCAAATTCAAGAAAGATCCGTTGAAGCCGAATTGTAGGGTAAAATTACCATCTGCAAATTACAAGTGGGCAACTCACAAGAATAAACACAATAGAGAAATAACTCACGTAAATCAAAGATAGATAAAATAAGATTTATGGATAAAATGTTCAAAAGGGAAACATCTATAAGGCAACAAAAACATAATATTATTGCTCAACAAAATAAATGCTA
Organism: Pinus taeda; assembly: GCA_000404065.3. Taxonomy (NCBI): domain Eukaryota; kingdom Viridiplantae; phylum Streptophyta; class Pinopsida; order Pinales; family Pinaceae; genus Pinus; species Pinus taeda. The sequence goes on from APFE031565663.1 coordinate 1,972, forward strand.
CATCCAATACAATACTTTATCTCTGTCATGGCAAATAAGCGATTCCCCATGCTCTTCGAATAGATGTCATGAACTAATTGGTGGCAAGAGATATTGAATGTTGTGAATCTTAATAAGGCAAGTGTTGTTGAATCACCTAATCATAGGATTAAACAATGGTAATTGAATAAAACACATTAAAGGAGCAAACTAGAAAGACACATGACTACACTGTATTAGATCAAGCATGCTTGAGATAACCTCTTGATGTCTAATATCCCAACAATAAATTAGAACAAAAATAACTAATCTCTTATACAAATATTGAATTTGAAATTCACGCGTTCTTGAAAAACATTATTCTTTTTAATAAATGAATAACACATATTAGGGATTATCTTCAGGTATCTATCTAATGACAACAATCTAATGACAACCTTAAGAGATAAATAAAAACCTTGTTTTTTGTACACTTGGCAAGACTACATCTTTAACATGTCCAATATATCACCACGATGGAGACAAAAAATTGAACTAGTAAATTCACATCAACAAGTATCTTAACAAAGCACCAAATCACAATCTATCCAAAACCCATAAATAATGATTAAAAATAAACATTAATTCATAATAAAAACTCCTTATTTCTCTGGACGTGAAATCCAACCCCTTCAGACACCTTTTATATTAAGGATGTAGTATAACCTTGTTTCATAATTAACTTATAATCCAATTGATATTCCTTCCCATCATTGGCACAAACGAATGTTCTACCATTAACATGATTTCCAGACCACACAGCCAAAGATTCACTTATCTAAAATACCAACCAACATCGCCGGGTGTATATACCTTTCCGCCGGGTATATACACCTTTCTTCATGCTGGCATCCTAACTTTCTGCCATTTTTTTGGGAATGAAAGGGAATTGAAAGCGGGTTTTATAAAGTATATGATGCAATGGCGTCACTCATCTCTCCTATTCGCATATATCGCGTCGTTCCCAGCTGCATTTATTGGCAACCCTCGACCCGTTCCTCCATTCTCTTGAACTGTCGGAGGCTGCTACCTTCATGTTCCTGCTCTGTGAAGTCTTCCACCGCTATTTTCATTGCTGCTCGACCTTCAGCAGGCATCATATATAAAAGAACAGTTTCTTCAAATCTCCGTTGCGCGAGTACGAGTCTGAACGAGGTGCAAAAGATGGCCGGAGGAGTGGAGATTTTGGAGGGAAACCCACTGCTACAAGAGGGACCCTTTCCTCGTTTCGATGCGGTGGAGCCGAAGCACGTCTGCCCTGGCATCAGGGCTGTCTTGCAACAACTGGTAACCTTGAAACATTAATGATTTAATGTGCTTACCTGGTTGGACTATGACTTAAATTTTTGCATTGAATGGATAAGATAAGAACACTAATTTGCAGAATCAGTTAAAAAGAAAACAAGGCAATGCGCAACCGGTACCCTCAATGGCGGTCTTATCCAATATCTGGACGGTTGGTTCTTAAGCATATTAATCAATATTTGATCAATTCGTAACACATGCACCTTCTGTGAATATAGTTGATATTTTCAAGCTGGGCTTTCGTGGTCGACAAGATCGTTGTGAGTTGAGACGTTTATCAAAAGATCTGCACATCAAACTTAATTAAATAATTCCTCAAGGAGGATCTGCAGAGGATCGGAAAAATCTACCAAAAGCTCGGTTCAGTGTAGTCCCTTATCGTGAAGTGAGGTTATTGAGAGCGATGGATGTGAATAATTAAAAAGGAGTCAAACGTGTTGTGTTTAAATGGTTAAATCAAAGCATTTTCAGTGCTTAGACCTAGGTTCAAGGCCCTTGAAGACATATTGCTGTACTCATGTGACCAACGGAGTTTACAATTACCGGGTGGAAATCCTAAGCAATGAGAAAATCATACTTACATAAACGTTCAATCTTCCATTAAAAATCACCCAGAAGACGCAAATTTAATGGACATTTTCAGATATTGCTTAAAGCTAGAAAATCAAACGAATTACATGCTGAAATTCCAGCACATAATTGGAAATATAATAGTAGCAGAAGATGGGAATCTGTCCCCAACCCACAATGAGTCCCGTAATGGTGATGAAAACATCCAATTTCCCCTCCTGCACTCGATGGAAGATGGGGAGTAACCTTTTTGTACTCAATCCCCCGTCTATCCGGGCAACAAAAATGTTGAAAGGCAAATTATCGCGCCTTTGAGGATTAGGTCGTGATATATTACACATGTAGCGGGATATTTTCAAACTATTGCGATATATTCAAACTGGTCAAAAAATTGCTATTATATCGGGCGACTATATTGGCGATGTGAAAGTCTCGCTAAATATAGCTGATATTACTATAAATTGGCGACACTCGGACATTGATTTTGTCGTCCCTTCAGGGTAGGACCGTAGGACTCCAAGTCAGCTGGCTGTTTTGTGTGCCAAAGTTCTTTCCTTTAATGGGAAGACATCTTTAAAACATGAAACCTCTATCTATTTTAATTTCGAGTCAGCCAAACCTGCTTTATTCTTTTTTTCAGTACGAAAAAAGCTATATATATATATTATCAAAATGGATCATGTACATTATATCTATATCATGCAACCATATCATCATAGAAAACCATCTGGGATAGCATGTTCTTGCATACCCCATCAGAATATCCAGATATACATATAGACAAAATATAGACACAAAAGATGAGCGTCCATCAAGTAGCAGAAATAGGTAGCAGAAATAGGTGGGGGTGCGAGGCAAATACATCCATCATATTGGCCATAAGAGGAGAAACAATGATCATCTCCATGCTATGAATATCTTTGAAAAAACCAAATCACCAGGAGGTTGTCGATGTGTCTACCTAATACAGAAAAAAAGCTGTAACAAAATTATACAAAAATATAGAGTTAGAGAGTTAATCTTCAGATTTAGCCAGGGAATGGGAATTCCCCAACATTTAGAATATTGCCATCCAATATTATATCAATGTGCATTTCTCTCAATTTTCCTTGTAGCCCTTTCTTTGAGAGATCATCTGTTAGGTGGTTGTATTCTTTGCCTATATGCATGATGGATGGATTCTTGAGCTGTGTCCAGAGACTATCAATTCTCCTTAACCATCCAAGGAGTGATGATTGATTGATAATTGCATACCCATTTACATGATCTATGATAATCTTGGAATCCCCATATATATGAATATCAAAGATGTTGAGGAAAATTGTGAACCATAATATACCCCATAAGGCCATTGCTTCTGCCATATTGTTTGTGTCAATTCCCGCACTCCAGTGGATTTTGTATTGTAAGTCATTGGATATGGCTATCTAGAAGCCACATCCACAAACATTCCCTTGTGCCACACCGTCGAAAAAACCAATCGGGTACTCCATTTGAGGATTTGTTCTCTTCTGATGTTGTTTTTTGTATTTGATCTCATGTACAGGTAGCATTGAGTGGAGTGATATGATATTCTCATATACATGTTTGAAATCTTCAATAGAATTCTCAAATATATATTTATTCCGCCATTTCCATATAGCCCAAAAAAGTAGAGGGGGGAATAATCCTCCATGTGATCTTCTGTTTGCTCCACCACTCCATGCAATCTACAATATTGTGAAATTGATTATTAGGAAAACCAAAGTGAAAGGCCAATTTATCCCATACTTGGATCGTGAGGTGACATTTGAGAAACATATGACAATTGCTTTCCTCCTCCTTTTTGCAAACTGTACATAAACTGGGTCTGTGCCAATTATGCTTCTGCAAGCTCTCCCAAGTGAGATTTTTGTGTGATATACTAATTAGGAGAACAGGATGATTTTTATAGGAATATTAGTCTTCCAGAAAGCATATAATATTGGATTTTCCACATAACGTGCCTCCCTTCCACAAAGAGAATAATATATGTTAGCAACCATAATATTCCCCGCCTTCATCTTCCCTGACCAAACCAATTTGTCACGATGTTCCTCACGACATATACCCAAAGCTTTCATGCCGACATAGATTTGGTTCCATTCCATCGCCAATTGTCCATCCAGACCCAATTCTAGTGCCGATTTCCAAACAGGGGAATGGTCCCTCCATGCGGAGATTAATTGATTCCAAAAATATATACCGTTCCCATAAGAGCACCGGGTGAGTACCTCTAATATGCTGCACTCCCTGCGAGCTCCCAGAATATGATCCGCCCCAATGAGGATCCTGTGGCCCGACCCCATAGTCCAAGCTGGATATTGTATGAATATTTTAGCAATCTTTTGAAAGCTATGGCATATAGCCGAACCATGTGGGATGCCAATACAGTCCTTCCGGTACCAGAATAGGAATTCATGATCCTTTAAGTATTTATGTCTAATCACCCTACTCCATATGCCAGATCCAAATATACCCTGCCATAAAGATTTAATCAGCATCGAACAACCAAAATGCCAAAGGTTCATAATACCCCAGGCCCCCCAATTGCTTAGGGCAAGAAATGTGGGACATTTTTGTCAAGTGATACTTATGTTGTCCATTGCAACCCGCCCAAATGAAATTTGCTATAATGCGATTTATGCTGTTAATGGTGGCTTGTGGGATATGAAAAATGTGAGCCCAGTATACCCCCAATTGGGTAAGGACGGCCTGTGTAAGGATAGTGCGTGCACCCAGGGACAAGCATCTATATTCCCACCCAGAAATTCTTTTATAGAAACGGTCTACCAACCACTGCTAGTCGATATTTTTGTACCAACTTGGCTTGATGTGATATCCAAGGTACTTCATACCAGATTTCAACAACTCCGCCTCAATTCCAAATAGGCTTTTTATATAGTCAATGACCTCCATATTGCACATATCATGATATACAATTGATTTTTGCAAATTCATATATAAACCAATAACTTTAGCAAAATTTTTAAAAATATGAAAAAGAGTGAGCCATGCAAGGCGATTCAACATACCCATGATGAGCACCTCATCAACGAAAAATCCGTGTGATATATTGATGTTATTCTCTATGATCAGTCCCTGAACTGTTCTTCCGTCACCGCTTTTTTGATGTGCAGTGTCAATCCATCCATAGCCAGGATAAATAAGAGAGTAGATAGTGAGCAACCCTGTCTCAATCCCCGACCGGCTCTGAAGAAACGTGTAGGATATCCATTGATGATCACCGCATAATTCACATTTGTGACACAAGCCATAATCCAGACATGCATCTGGGCTACAAACCAATCTTATGCAAAACCAGTTTAAGGTATCCCCAGTGTAGACAGTCATAGGCCTTCTGTAAATCCACTTTCATAATGGCAACATTAAGGTGCTTGGTATGAATCGAATGCATACATTCTTGTGCAATGGCAACAACATCATGGATTTGCCAATCCTGAAGAAAACCATATTGTTCAGGTGAAATGTAGTGAGACAATGTAGACCTCATCCGTCTGGCAATAGTTTTTGAGATGATCTTATAAATAAGATTGCACGAAGATATGGGCTTGAAATCAGAGAAAATTGTAGAAGGGCACCGCTTCAAGATGAGAGCAATAAACGTAGAGTTTATATGCGGGTGGCCGTTCCCCATGATCCTCGACTCCTCCACCATTTCCAGGAGATCTTTTTTAAATATGTCAAAAAAGTGTGTGAAGATTTCAACAGACCATCTGTTCAGACCCGGGCTCTTGTCCCCCTTAAAGGATTTTAAAACCTCCAGGAGCTCCCCTTCAGAGACCTCTTTAAATAGTGTTTCATTAGCATCATCATCGAACATAGTGGGATACAGGTCCACCGCCCATAAAATGTACCCCACATCAGCCCCCTCATTGCGTCCATATGCCTTTTGAAAATGTGATACAACAACACTACTTATATCCTCCTGCGACTGAAAGCATTGACCATCATCATCATAAATTTCATATAAGGAATTTATTTTGCGCCTGTGATTTGCATAACGATGAAAGAATTTGGTGTTTTTGTCACCCTCTTTAATCCATAGAGCCCTGCTCTTCTGGCACTAGGTAAATTCATTTACAGGTAGTATCCTCTTCTTTTTGAGCTCTAATTCCTGGATACGAGTCCTGATATCGATAGGTAGACAATGAGAAGTCATCCAGGGACGTAATGCATCCAGTTCCTGCTGTATGTCGAATAATTCTTTATGCAGGTCTTTAGCCTTCTGTTTCTGCGATGATTTAACTTCCCTTCGAAGGATATCCAACTTATCCAATATGTGAACCATAGAGAAAGTCTTCGACACATGTTTCCGGGTCCATATGTTGTGCACTAATGAATTAAAATCCTGGTCATCCAACCATGTTCGGTTGAATTTAAAAGGCAACCCATGTCTAAAATCTGCCTTTCTCCATTATAAAGTAATGGGACGATGATCAGAGAGATGGTTATTAATGACTCGTGCATGTACATCACCAAGACGCTCCACCAAACGCTCATGTAATATAAACCAATCCAGCCGTTTTGCAACATAATCCATACCCACTTTGCCATTATCCCAAGTGGGAACCATCTTCTGTGGACATATATCAACTAAATTGTGGTCTATAATCGCTTCACGAATCAAACCTACCAGTGGGTTGATTTTCTTGGAACTGCCCCATACTTCATCCAAACCAACAGTGCAATTAAAGTCCCCCACTATGATAAGAGAAACCAGCTCCATAATCCCAGATGAAATCAACTTCTCCCAAAAAACAACCCTATTCCTATAGGGTCTGTATAAATTCAAGATGTCTATACGATCATTAAGTCCACAAATATGTCCTTCAAGCAAGATACCAGCAAAACAAGAGAAAGCCTTGGCTTGAACCCATCGAGGATCCCATAAGGCCAAAAGGACTCTAGATAGACTAGCAGCAGCCGTGGCGGTGATATACCAATTCAGAAACATTTTTTGGAAGTATATAATAACATGTGGGACGGAATGCATAGTTTCATGTAGGAGAATAATGCAAGGATGTACAGAGAGAAAAAGGTGTTTGAGAGCTAGGAACTTTGAGGGGTTCTCCAATCCTCGAATGTTGAGAGATAAGATGGAAGTCATGATAGACCCTAAGCGGGCATCTGTGCTCCAAGGGCCCGAGAAGTAGGTGCATCAGCAATAGGAACACCAACTAAAAAATGGTCAATGGGGGAGCTAAATGGATTCTGCGCGGGCCGACACCAAAAATGATGACTGCCACGATTATGCCTACGACGGACTGAAATATTACCAACTGAGGTGGGACTGATGTGGGGTGAAGATGATCGAGACGGTTTATGAATAGTGAGTGTGCGCAGGGCCAGTGTTTTCCTCTGAAGGAGAAAATCCAGGTCAATACCCACGAAATTTGTTGGGGAGGCCAGTGGCAAGTTTGGTGGAGTATTACTATTCCTGGGCCCCTGTCAGCGATTAGAAATATGCAGGGGTGACAGAATAGGTGCGTAAGTGATATGAGATGTAGAAGGTACATCATGAGGCGAAAAAAAGTTGGGGATGTCATGACGGGGCGGAGAGATTCGCAGAGGGGGGATCAAATGTTCTGGCTTGGACAGTTGGTGATAGGTAAGTCAGACTTTACAGATGACAGAGGAGATGACGGAATGGTGATGGGTGAGGAGTGTTGGACACCTAATCCTCAATGGGTTAGTGTGGAAGTCGAATGGACAAAAGGAGTCCAAGAGACCTTGGGATGTGAATCCCAACGGTCACAACAATGTACTGTAAATGTATATCTCCTGTTAATAAAATTGTACTTTCATGATTTATCATTCATATTGTTCTTGCTCCCATGTGTGTTTAACATGGTATTAGAGCAGGCGATCTCTTGCCCTGCTCAAATATGAGCCACTTGTTTTCTATGGCCTTTCTTACTTGCAAGTCCTGTGCATTCATATAATTGTAAGTGCTGCTATTATGGATGTAACGTACATTCCAGCAATATGAAAATAGAGGCCTGGGTATTTTAAGAGTCTGTCAACTCTGCAAAACTTGCCTGCCATTCTCAGTCTAACGCTCAGCCTATCGCTCTCCCCACTGGTTGCCATACCACAGTCCACTGGTCGCTCTGCGCTAACCATACAAATGATGGCCCATACAATTACTGTCTCGGCTCTGCGTTAACCATCGTTGCTCCTGCGCTATCTGCCTTGTCAGAACCTTGCTATTCTAAGCCCGTAATTGTCTGAGTTTTTCTGAACGTTGTATACACGTGGTCCTGTAATCTGACATTGGATTTACGGTTGGAAGGTGAAATGGTTCCCAAATTGTGAACGACCTTCAAGGCCTCTCCAGTGATTCCCATGATGAGATAATTTAATGGCGTGAGAAGGGACTGGTCAAGCTGGGAATGTGAACGGAAATGGCATCTTCACGATGCTTCATGTGAGTGGAAGAGTTGAACGCTGCTCCAATTAAGGCCTCTGTTTAGTGAGTTCAACAGTGGGAAACCTAAGCTATCTGCGCATCCATCGTGTAACTGTTTGGTCGGTGCTCTCTCTGGGAAGATGAATCGCTAAACAGGCGACTGGAATTGTTAAGTCTTGTCAAATTTCAATCAGCGAGATTCGTGTCAGTGCTGTCTCCGTCAAATGACTCCTCTGTTTTAACAACTGCAACCCGTGTTTCAGACCTACTTGTTGATAGTGTGAATAGCGGGGTTCAAGAATCCTTTATTAATGAGAAACGCATTGAACTTGAAACTTGTGTATTGTCTGCGACAGTGCAGCGGTACATAAAGCAAACAAATCAAAGGCTTGCAGTAGTCCATGGCTTGGATTCAGCTCTAAAGGAAATTGGAGATTTTGAGAACTGGATGAAGATTATGGAATATGACTGCGAGAGCATAAGCCTTGCATTACATTACAAGAAAGAACACCCACAACTATGAGCAAGCTTATTTCATCTTTCCGAGCTAACTCTTTCTGTCATCTCTTTCTGTCTTCCGGGACCTCTTGGCGCTGTCGTTGCTCGGCCCTATCGCCTATTTCAAAGAAAAAAGAATACGCTCGCCTATTACTCTTCGTCTGCTTCAATCCTTCTTCTTTCTTGGTTTAACTCGTTTATTGTTTGCGACAGTGCAACGGTACATAACGCAGAAAACCACTTGATTCATTCCCATGGTCAGTGCCAACTTTGTTATGACGTGATAACCTCCATAATTCAATTGTACTAAAGCCAACGCAGCGTGCGCCTTCCAGCCGTCAGCCGCCATGGGTTTTCCTCGTGAAGAACCAGCTGACAGGATCTCTGAGGCTCTAAGATAGACTCAGGCTTTTCTGGTCTTAGGCCCAACTGGAGAATCCCCAGACCTATCGAAGCGATCTGTCAGCACAGGATCATTTCCCGTAAGCAATTACCTGGTGGGTATTCACATATTAAGTTTGGCTTTTCAATGAATGACATGGATTTTACACATTCGACAAACTGAATATAAAAGTCACTGAGATTTATGGTAAGCAATATAAATACTCTTATGACATAACAAGTCAAAGGATGACTTGCACCTCCATGAATTACGACTGGTCGGAAAAATTACTCTCTTCTTTGGGGTAGAATTCGAACGTGAGGCTTCCGCAAATTGGGGATTCCAATGCGAATTTTGGACTGGTGCGGTGACCATATATGAAACGATCCTTTATAAACGATGCTTTTATAATTGGCCCAGACCTTGGTTTGAGCTGTACATGCATGCTTGCTCTACGCCGGTTGCGACCAATGTTTCAGCAAGCAACCTTGAGGTACTGTTTTCTTCATTTAATAATGGTTTGAACAAATCTCCGTTGGTCAGCCAAGCTCTCGCACTTCACATACATATTGAGAAGCGTGTCTGCGCTAAATCCAGTCTGATTGATGTGAGCATGGATATGTTTGCCCTCTGCCAAAGATTTTTTCTGAATGCAGGTCTGCAACATTGAAGCATATGTAGGATAGTCCACTAGGTTGTCCATACGATCGAATATACCCAGTGCCTCGTTCAAACGTTTCTGTTTACAACTGTTGTCTGGTGGACATTTGGGATCTTTTTATACGAGCTGCTTTATGGGACGACACCGTTCAAGGGGACAAGCAATTAAGAAACGTTAGAGAACGTTGTTGGGCAGCCATTAAAGTTCCCAGATTCTCCGATGATAAGTTTTGCTACTCGCGACTTGATCAGAGGTTTGCTTGTGAAAGACCTGCAACATAGGATAGGCTTTAAAAGGGAAGCCACTGAAATGAAACAACATCCATTTTTTTGACAACGCAAACTAGGCTCTTATTTGCAGCACCACACTTCCTCGGATTCCAAAACCTGTTGATCTGAGATTCTTAACAAACAAAGTCAGTCCTCCCAATGCTGGTGCTGATAAAACATTCAGAGGTTTGTTGGAATTTGTTGTTGTAATTGTGTTAACTTGTGCCCCGTGTAAGTTTAATATTGGAGAAAATGGCCAGAATTAATTATTTTTTAGAGCTATTGAGCACATTAATGTTGTCTACTGTTGAAGACACGGTGAAGGTCAACAAAGGCACTCTCTTTGACATCCAAACCTCTCTGCAAAATGCACAGGAAAATATTGAGTTTTTGCAGCTGGAAACAAAGCTACATCAAGAAGAATTACAGCAGTGGAATCGTCATTCTGGACATGTTTCTGTTCAGAACATTGAGACTGCAACCCATCAGAAGCAAGTCAATAAAGCAGATTTAGTATCCAATAAAGCAGCAGTTGTACATGCAGATGCAGAAACTCAGTCTGCACTTCCCAAGCCCATCATCAGACCTTGGGAACAACTTATCCACAACAAGCACAGAACAGGTCTTGGATATGACAAGGACTTGTCCTTTCATATTCCAGACTACTCAAAGCCCATTTAGTTTCAGAGTGCTGGATTTATTCATGACAGTTCACCTGCTCCTCATGATAGTTCACCTCCAGTTGTTCCAGACTATGCCTCTCTTCCACAGCAACAACAACAACAGATTGTGAAATTCCAACACTATGACCGAGTTGGCCATCTGAAAGATCACTGTTTTGATCTTCATCCATGTAAGCACTGTCATAAAACCACCCATTCTTCACACAGATGCTTCAAAAACAAACGTCCTGCAAGA
>APFE031565673.1:0-10038 GCA_000404065.3 Pinus taeda
AAATATGCTTTTTTAACTTTATGGTGGGCGTGCCTAAAACCGGCCGGTTTAGGACAAAACCGGCCGGTTTGATACAAATCGGCCGGTTTTCACCGGTTAGGGCAAAAAACTGGCGAAAGGGCAGGTTAAACCGGGTTTTTAGGCCGGTTCTGACCGGCGGCCTTGCTAATCGGCCGGTCAGACCGGTAACCGGTTTTTGTGAGCGGTTTTTAAAACACCGCCTCCACCATAGCAGATATTACTTCATGGATCCCCAACAATGTTCATTGAATGCTTGTGTTCCACCTTTTGGATGAGGATGATGCACCTCGTCCACCATGCCCACTTGGCTCCACAGTTGCACCATACACTTGACAGATGTTCTAGGGTCCAGAGAATATCTCACGTTGTAGCGGGAGGCTTATGTCATCATTCTAGCCCTCACATTTTGTCTACAAGCATTTTCGATCCATGTGGAGACCCATGAGCATGTCCTTGTGCCCCCATACCCACTTGGGAGCACCACAGGTTCTTGTTTGGAAAACAAGGGCCCAACCCCTTATCCACTATGTTTGGAGTACATTTCTATATCATGGCACCCCTTGGGGACTTCGTTAGGCCTCCTTGAAGGCCCAATGGCTCACTTTGTTGATCATTCGACCCTCTTGAGAGGCTTATCTTTACATTATTGAGATAATTGGTGGGCTTGTCACCAAAAATATTGTTATTATGCATATTATTTTATTTTATGGGCTCAATTAGGCCAATTTGGCTAAATCGAATTCATTAGAGGGTATAAATAGAAATAAGATGATTCATTTTGATGATGATGATCATCACTTGGATTGGATTTCTCTTTCTTGTGAGATTTTCGCTATACGTTTTGGAGGACAATTTTGGTTGTAATGGATGAATTGTGATGTTTGGATATCTCCCTCTTGAATTGGAGCTTCATTATTGACATGATACGATGATTAGATATAATATTTTGCACATGTAAGTACCCTTTTTCATGCTTATTCTTGTTATTTACTTTGTCACATTGATGTTGCTGGGATTTTTGCTATACTAGATCTGAAATTTACTACTTTTCTTATGCGAAATTGTGGAAATTTAGTCTTTATAGCATTGCATCATCTTATGTATCATATGTAAACGGGTGAATGTTCCTAGAGATTGTTTCTATTGAACACATCTCGATAAGCCATGAAATTATTGCAAGTTGAAGTATAAGTTCTTCTAGCAGCTGCTCTCATGCCCTCGTTGCCATGGGAAGTTGTCTAGGAGTCTCCTTGATTGGATGTAGATCCTCTAAATCACAGATTTTATCTTGGCTTTGCTACCCACCATTTTGTGGTTAATACCCCTAGCAGAAATGTTTTCTCAAAGATGGTCCTCAATTGGCAGCGAGCAGCCCCTTGCAGCCACTAGCTAGCTCATTGTGCCATTTCTCCGCCACCTGAGCCAGCCATGTGGTCCCTCATCCATTTGCCATGATCGTATGTTTGAAGGTGGGCCTTTTGAACCTAAAGTTATGCGTTGTCATTTGGAAATTGAGTATTGTTGTTTGCTTATCATGGACACTTTTGGGCATGGATTAATGGGGGGATTCGGTGGAAAGAATGGGCTAGGTTTGTGCTCTTGTCCCTAGACCCCTTTTAGGTATTAACCTTGGATTCTAGTCCCATGGGATCTCTTTTACTGACCATTTGGCTCTAGGGATGGTATTTTCATGGGAAGTTGTATGGTCCCGCTCCCTTATCTGCTTATATTACCCTCTTTCCACTCATTTTTACCCCATCCATCATTTCTCCCACGCGGGTTCACATTCCTCCATTGGGTCCACATAGGGTTATCATGCCCCTTCCCCTTGCCCACGCCTTGGGTGATGGCCCAGAATGAAGCCCAGAGGTTGATGTAGATAAAAATAAAGATAAAAGTATCTATGGCCACATTCAACAGGAAAATGTACCACAAAATGCAAAAGATGGATGGGACAAACACATTTAGCATGTGGGCAAAAGCCAATACATGAGCTCTACCCCATTTATCATGGCCATCACCCTAGTTCCTGCAAGTTCTATGAGTTGCCCTCATCGTATAGGAACCCATGATTGTACCAAACCTCAGTGGGAAATGAATCACCGCACCTTAAAGGGGGATATTCACTGCTATATCATATACATCATGCTCTTCCCCCTTTGAGCCCCGAGTTGTTAATCAGAGAAAATCATAAAAAGGCAAAAGGGATATAAAGAAGGGTGAAAAAATCAATGTTGGAGCACCTCATGTACTATGATTTCTCCCTCCTACACATTATAAACCCAAGTATGGGCTTCCCTCTTATTAGCTACCCTTGTACCCCAGTATGTGACATAGGGCTGCCCCTTCTCATCCCCTACTCCATTCACCTATTTGTCACATGCCACAACCTTTTGAAGGATGTACCTTGACTATATTATCCCCTTTAGAAGTAGAAACCACCTAATAGGATTATTGGTTAACCCCACTTGGAGTTTAGGAGACATTGGCATATCCCGAAGCCCATTATGGAAGGGCATGCCATTATGAAGTCCACACCTATGATCCAAGATTAGGTAAGCTCATTTACTTGATTTCTCTAATGACTTGTTGTACTGAAAGGCTAGGGAACGCATTGGATCTTATGCAGGATTGCAGGTGGTTTCCATCTTGGGTTTGGTCTCCTTATACGGGGTCCTAATCCTCTAGAGAGCTACATTAGCACATGGAGGGTGAGCGTTGAGAGCCATGGGCTTCCACAACAGCAAATTGCACTCCATGGATCCCCACAACCATTTAGAGATTGCTTCTGGTTCACTTATTGGACGAGGAGGATGCACCTGATCCATCATGCCCAACTGGCCCCAAATCAGCACCATACACTTGACATATGATCCAGGACTTGGACAATGATGTGGCACCACCTACGCCATCATCCTAGCCCTTGCAGACGATCTACATGCATCTTCGATTTGTTTGGAGACCCGTGAGAACACTTGTGTGCCCCCACATGTCATTTGGGGCACCACAGGTTATTACAAGGGGCCAACGCCTTCTCCACTGCTTTTGAGGGTCCTATTCTTCATTGTGGTCTAATATACACTTGAGAAATTCCTGTCTTGCCTCACTTGTGTTTTAATTTAAGTATTATATCTAGTAATTAGATTCTTTAGCAATCTCATTGTCGTCTTTGAAGTAACTACTTGTGCTTTGTAATCCATGTTTTGTGCCTAAACATTCTTAAGACACATTATAAGTGCAGTGATAATCTAAATCTAATCAATAATTCACTCACACATAAAGAGCAACTTCTATTTAAATCACTTGTGTTATCTCTCTAACTCATTTTGTTTCATTGGGTAGCTCTTTATTTGATTCATTGAATCATTTGAGCATGTTGATCTCATTGTGATTTTGTGCTCTAAGTATTTATCATAAGCTTATTGTAAGTGGATTGGTGTATCTTTCATCTCTCTTTGAAGCATCTTGATTTAATTGTATCTCATTGATGCATTTGCACTAACATTTGCATTTCATTTGCATTCCAGATCTAGACTTGCATCCTTAAAATCTACCTCCAAGTATAAGCTTGGTTAAATAGAAATTTTAAGACAACTTTCTCCAGTGTTTAATTTAAGAATCTTGACCCTTAAACAACGGTTAAAACAAGTGACCTTGCAGTTCTCTTCTGGCCCAGTCTCTTGTAGGAATGGAGGCACTTGAGTTACTAGAAGTCCTGGGTAGGACTCGTTAATGAGGCCATAACTTCCTTCCCCAACACTTCTTCAAACAACCTTGTTCTAAGACAAGTTTTGATAGTTGAGGAGGAGGCATTCTCCCATAGTCTAGGCACATAATAAAAATTAACTAAGACCTTGCATCTCACATAGATTAGTCTTGCATTCTTTCATCTATCATCATCTTCCAATTGGTTATTTGTTATTGGAATTGCGGGCCAATTATTCCCTTGCAAGTTTTTCCTTTCTTTTTCACATACTGGTTCACGGATACCCGGGTCAGTGGGTAGCCGCTACGTCCAGGGTTTTTTAACACTGAGTGGACGCCACCCGAAGGGCATCAAAACCCCTCGGCCTATTTACTGACCTGACCCCAAGAGCTTTCGGGATTCGACCCTGTGACCTCCCATTGGCGAGGCACTTGATTTGACCGATTGAGCTAACTCTTGGGGCTCTTGCAAGTTTTTTCTTATATTCTTGTACTTGTCAATTTCGTGCTTATTGCCGTTGAATATCATATCATCTTTACTTGAAGTACAAGCTTTCTTTCCTTGCAAGTTGTTTCTCAAGTCTTATTACTCATATTTCTAATTGCATATAATATTTTGCTCTCTTGTACTGACACTCATCTTGCAACATTTTCGAATGTGTAACTTGAAGTATCATTTCTTGTTTTGCAAGTATTTGAGCATTGTCAGCAGGCACTAGTCTATCATATTTATCTTGTTGATGTCATATTGATCTAATTGAAATCTATCTTTTGATATCTACATTGCTCAATAATATTCATACTTGCTAATTAATCTATAATCAAGTTACTTTGAGAGGCAATTGCCTTGCCCCTAGTCTCCTAGAACTTGTTGTTTCAACAAGTTTTCCTTTTCTAATCATCTTTAGGGACTACTCCCCATAGCTTACCTAGGAGAGAGCTTAAATGGAGAGAGCTGGGAATAGGTAACAACTCTTCTTTGAGCGTTGCAACTTAAAGACTATACCTTGTGGGGTTGAAAACTTTTCCCACACTTAGGTGTACATCTTAGGTGACAACACCACTTAAGGTTTATGAAAAAGTGTCTTCACCATTCTTATTTGAGCAAAATGACTTCAAAAGACATATGCTTTAATCATAGACTTTCAATTATGCATTATTCCATATTTGACAGATATCATCTTCAAGAGTGTTCAAACAAAAATTACTTATTTCCTAACGACTATTTCTCTGACCTTTGACCTAATATTTGAGCTTGTAGGAATTCTCTCTCCTTCGCCCTCCCTATTGGATCAGATTCTCTTCATCTAATCGTCCCGAGGATGAACCACATTAGCTGGTTCGAAACATGTCAGCAATTTAAATGATTTATGTGATAGATCCGGAAGACAAATCTCTGAACAAGAATTACTATTAACAGATACATACTTTATTTTTCGATAATTAGACATATTTACCAGGAATTACTGCCCACCATAATTCATGGAATTCTTTACATTCTTTATTTTTCAGTAATTAGACATATTTACCAAAAATTACTGCCCACCATAATTTATGTTTGTTCGTAGGAGTAAAAAAGTAAATATGTTGTATGTAAAGATTGTAACAACCCCAAAAATTTAACACTCCATTGAGGTCTTTCTCCACCAAAGCTCTGATAGCATGTTGCTTTTCTAGCGCTAAATAGACAGGCACAAATTTCTGCATTTGGTAATTACTTTCAATGATATCTGAACATCATTAATTTGTTACACACAGAAATTTCAACTTAGAAAAGCTTTGGCCTCTTCCTTTGATCTGCTTCTACATGAGAGAGAGAGAGAAGAATATGTGAGTGATGTGTGTGTTATGATTATATTGAGTGTCTTTTTATAGTGATATTAGGTTGCCCCAAAAAGACATGTCTCTTTGTAAATTAAATGTAAAATTAACTTTAATTTTCCTTCTTTTAATTTAATTTAAAATTAAATTAAATTTCTCTTTCTTTTGATTTTAACTTATTTAGTTGGGGAATACTTTTCGCAACTACTAAAAATCAACGTGGGCAACCTCTTGAGTTGTATATATATACACAAATCTCATTTGTAATTGATCATCATGTGATTCTTTTTCATTTTTAATAAAGTGATTTTCCTGAAGGCACAATTGCACAAGGGCATCTATCAAGTGTTGTACTCTCTTGTTCTTGGTTTATTTGCTCTCTAGCACACTTGTTCTTGGGTTTAGTAATGTCTCTAGTGCACGTGTTCTTGGGTTCACTCTCTCTCTAGGGTCACACTTGGCTGATTTTGGCTGATTTCTCTTCTTGTACTATGCTTCCCTAGTGCTGGTTTATTCTTGTTTTTGGTGCAGAATTTGGGCTTGTGTTGGTTCCATTTAATTTTCCCTATATTTCTTGTTAATCTCAAGATTATCCATGTAAAATCATGGAATTTCATTTGGAACTTTGTTGAGACACTTCCCAAATACTGTGGTTGTAGTTTGATCACCATCGTGTACTATGATTGATATAACAAGTGATTTAGATAGATGTAAGAGAACTTCCTCTTATGTGTTCCTAATCTACTTGCTTTTTATCCTAAGTGCTGCTAAAAATTTATCGCTTTTCTCCCAGGCATGTGTTTCCATTCTTTCAATATGCTATTACTGCCACTATAGTAAGGGTTGAAGTTTTGTAAAGGAAACATAGAAATCAAGGAATATAGGAAAGCATATAGAACCTGAAACAATACGGACTTTTTTGGATTTTGAACATCCATACCAGTGGATAGAATGAGACCCCTATCGATAGTTGGAGCTTCGCAGTGAAGGGATGCTTCTTGTTTCACATTGAGATTTCTGTTACATTCTAGCACAACTTTTTAATCCTCTCTTTGCAATTTATTCCGCTAAGAATTTGGAAGATAGAAATTACTTAAACAAGATTTAATAGCTATGAAGAGATGGGCAATTTGTTATGTCGAGTTGACTATTTCTGATATTAGATGTAATGCCCCCATATCATCAAAATAATAATAATAATAATAATAATAAAAAGTAAGATTATAAAAAAATAATAAATAATAAAGTGAAGTTCATAATAATGTTTAATTTACTTATTATGAACTGAACTTTATTATTTATTATTTTATTTGTTTATTAATCTCCCTTTTATTATTTATTATCTTATTTATTTATTATAATTTGATATTATGGGAGCATTACATTAGAAGCTAAACCTGAAGCTAGGAAAGACTAACGCTGATCTGCATGTTCATTCATCTAAGCACTCGATCTTGATATTTCTATATTGACTTTTTAATTCAATACCTGGGTTTATTGTGGTCTGGTCATTTAATGGTGGATACTTGTGCTCTCATCTCATACTACTATCATAGTTTTGCACCGAAGACTTGATTCTGATCAAATTGTTTTGTAATATGGATTGAAATCATCCCTACTCTGTACATATCACAGTTTTCTGACTTACTCTTCTTAGGGATTTAATGAAAAAATGGAATTTTATCTGGCCAGGCCCCTTGTAGGATGGGATGAGTTACCTGATTTAGCTCTACAGACATTTTGAATTTAATTGGATTCAATATCTTATGAATCTTTACTTTTGTTGCAGGAAAAACGCTTTCACAATTGGCTGGAGAATGCTAGGGATTGGGCAATAAGTAGAAGTAGATTTTGGGGAACACCTCTCCCTATCTGGATTAGTGATGATGGAGAGGAAAAAGTGGTAGTGGGGTCAATTGAGAAACTAGAGGAGCTTTCAGGCGTCAAGGTTGATTGACTCTTCGTTTTGACTCTTTTTGAAGACATTCCATTAATATCCTTTAAACTGAGCGCATTCAAATATTCTAATTTTGAAATGTACAAGTAATTGTCTTTTGTATTCCTGTTTACATCCACACTGTTTTCTGTATTTTGATGGGTTATTTTCAATGGTTTAAATGCTACTTGATTCACAAATATGCTGATTATTTGAGTCAGAATTCCTAATTTGAAAAAAAATCTGGAGAAAATTAGGCTATTAAGCTTGCTATATTTAGTTATAGACGACTCCAGATGACCAAGAGCACAGATGATGAAAAGTTAAAACTACTGGAATTGCAACTGCATAATAATGCAATGTATATGCAACATTGCACAACCTATTTTAGTTTTATACTCACTGGGAATCAGAGTAAACATCAACTAGCTTCACATAAGAGGTCAAGCAGGCACGTCCCAGTGGATTAGTAACTATTCACTCATGCCCGCTTTGAGATCCCAGGCCTGTCAAATGATATGCAGTTTGGAGAACATGATCTTTTATGACTTGAAATCAGTGTTTCCTTTATATACAAAACCAGTCTGATCAGTTAAAATTTATTTTGTATTAAGTGTTGTCAGTTTTAAGAAGTCCTATTAATATCTTTTAGACTCTATTACCTCTTCAATTTTCACTTAATGGTAAAAGTCCTAACCCACAAGGTGCAACCCCAGGGGGAACTAATAAGATGGTCACCGTTGTCATCTAACCAACCAATTCTCTCACTTTTGTTGGCTTTTCTCCAACTGAAGGGGGTTATTATCTGTTGTGGTTAGGATTTCTAAAGCTTTGACAATGAAGGTCAAAGGTGACATGAAGGGATAGCTCTAGTGAAACAATATTTTTTGTAGTATAAAGAACTAAAGAACAATGGATAGATCAAGAGGCTACTGCCAATCCAACAAGGGAAAAAGGGAGCCAAGGGATTGATCCAAGAGGGCAAGCACAAGGAAGGGTTAAGACTACAAGGGCTACAATATGCATGTCACAAGAAGAACTTAACATTGCTGAGAATTATAGTAAAGAAATACTATGGGGGCATTAAAGTGCCATTTCAAATTTTTTTCCAATGAGGTGTGTTACGCACCACCAATGGGTGACCTCAATAGGAGAAAATTTTCTCCTAGATTTGTCTTCAGCCGGCAGCCAGCAGCCCCTTGCAGCCACCAGATAGCTCGATGTGCCACCATTCTCCGCTACTTAAGCCAACCATTGTGTGCCTTCGCCCATCTGTTATGATCGTATGCTTGAATGTGGGTTTTCCAACCTCGAAGGTATAACTTTTCATTATGTGATTGGGTGTTTATGCTTGCTTTTCTTGGGCACATTTGGACATGGATTAGTGGGGGGATTCGGCAGAAGAATGTGCTTGGATTGTATTCTTGTTCCCTTGTCCCAACTTTGTGGTTAATCTTGTATCCTAGTCCCGTGGGATCTCCTCTATTGGTTACTAGAATAAGGAGTGGCACTACATGGGAAACCCTCATTTTGGTTGAGTGGTCCTGCTTCTATACACCAATTTTGCACTAATCATTATCGGGATAATATCGGCGCGAGGAAAAAATCGTAATAATCGGGAAAAAATTGGAAATAATCAGGAAAAAATCGTTTGGTACAAAAATATTCATTTTTTCAACTTTTTTAATATCTAAACCATCTACAACATAAAATAAATACATTGACACATAAATATGATAAAAGAACTAATATATAAGATGTTTAATATCATATCTAGTGCTAAAATCACACATAACAGTGAATCATGTCCTGAATCGTAAGTCCTGACTCCTGAGTCCCAACTCAGCCTCAAAATATCAACAAAAAATATAATAATGTATCTCATGAGTCATAACGTCATATACAATAAAATGAACACAATAACTAAAGTCTAATACTATTGATTTCCTCTGTCCCTCTTGCGAGAAAATGCCATAGCTTTCCCTTTCCCTCTAGATATAGATGCTCGTGTTGGTGGAGTTGGCAGTGGAGTTTGCTGTGCTCTAGAAGTTGAAGAACTAGAAGTAGGAGCTATAGGAGGTAGACCACGTCCTCTACTGGTGGCAGGGGTAGCCCGGGCAGGTGGTGTCACGTCCTCCTCCTGTTGCTCCAACTCATCCTCTTCCTCCTCCCCCCCCACTACATCCTGCACTAACCAATCATCAGCAAACTCCATGAGAGGCCTCTCGGCCTCAACCTTCCATGCAGCAGTGGTGTCAATCCCATCCTCCTCCCCTTCCACTACATCCTGCACTAACCAATCATTAGCAGAATGCATGAGAGGCCTCTTGGCCTCAACCCTCCATGTAGCAGTGGTATCTATCCCATCCAATGAGATGGCCTCCATATCAGATGTCTTCTCAAGTTGCCTAACCCACAATCGAAGATTGTAGTAGACGTAGACCATGTCATTAACTCGCTGGGGCTCCAACCTGTACAAGATCATGAAATAATAATTAATAATTATAAAAAAAATATTGTTTAATGAATTCAAAAATTTATTTGGAAATTTGCAA
>APFE031565673.1:10412-38194 GCA_000404065.3 Pinus taeda
AAAGTTACAAACTAAAAAATACCTAGCATTTTAATCATCCTATCAGTCACAGCCATGTCAAAGCCAAATGTGCCACCTGCCATCCTATATGTCTCAATTTCTTTAGAGATCTCTGTACGTTCTGCTGGAGATCGCACCATCTTTTGGACACAAGGTAAGAATCTATCCATGATCTCAGCATCAAATACAAACCCACATGCGTAAGAAAATGCGGGGTTCAGGAAAATCCTAGCAACATGAATGGGATGATGGAGTGTGTTGTTCCATCGCTCATCAATCACTCCCCATAGGAAGAGTTGTCTCTGAAACCCCTCGTCTCCCTTATCATCACAGTAGGCCTGAATGGCTTCTTTGGCCCTATCTATGGCCTCATACAAATAGCCCATTGCGGGCTTCTTACCATCAACCAACCGAAGAACCTTTACCAAAGGTTCAATGACGGTGCACACCTCCTGCACTCCCGCCCAGAAGTCTTCCTGGTATGAAACTAGTCTTGCATACGGCCTCTCCCTCTGGTTTGCGGTTCATTGGCAAAGCACGCCATTCCTCTGAAAGAAACATTCTCTTCACATCCCACATAGAATTCAAGAGGGATTGAAGAGATATGAAACTGGTGGCAAATCGTGTAATGGCGGGGCGCACCAACTCTTTGTTGTTGGTGAATCTTCTCATCAAGCTAAGCACAGATGTATGGTTATATATAAATTTTGTAATGCTTTTGGATGAATCAACAATATCTTTGACAAAGGGAGATTTCCCTATGTCCTCCAACATCAAATCAAAACAGTGCAGCACAAGGTGTCCAAAATAAAGTAGGATGCCTGTCCATAAGCATCCTGCCAGCAGCAACATAATTTGCAGCATTATCCGTTATGACTTGGACAACATTTTCTGCACCCACCTCCAAAATAAACACATCTAGCAAATCACATAAAGTTCTTGCATCTTTGATTTGTGCAGATGCATCAACAAATTTGATAAACATAGTCCCCTTGGGTCAACTAACCAAGAAGTTTATAAGGGTTCTCCCCTTTTGGTCAGTCCAACCACCTGACATAACAATGCATCCTGTTTGTGCCCATGATGCCCTAAAATCCTCCAATCTTTTGGTGCAGTCAAGCTTTTCATTTTGAAGAATCTAGTCTCTGAAATCATGATAAGAAGGGATTTTGTACCTTGGGCCAATAGTTGCAATAGCATCAATAGCAGGTTGGAAAAATGGATTATTCCTTACAATGCTGAAAGGAATATCACTCCAAAGGAGAAATTTTGCTAGCAACTTGTCAGCTTGTTCGTTCTCAGTTCTTTTTAGCATTGAACTGATAGATGGCTGCGAACCAGGTGTGGTTCGAGGAACAAAAAATGATGAGGCAGCTACTAGATTGGTTGATGCTGCAATAGAACCAGTGCCACTTGCTTGTTCAGCTGACTTTTTTAGTTGCTTCTTCACTTCTTCTTTGGCCTCTCTATTCTGGTCTAAAGTTTCCAATGCTTTCATGGCTCTTTGGATGAGTTCAAGATTTGTATTTTTGCAAGGCCTTACATCAAATCCAGGGATTTTTGTAAGGTGATACTTCAATTTGTACACCCCCCCAGACATATGGTGCTCACACAATTTGCAAGTCAAGTTTAGTCTATCATTCGGAGCATTAGGTTCACCATATTCCCAGAAAGGATCCAATTTCCTTGGCATGTTTGATTTTGAACTTTGAAGTTGAAAACTTGAATGGTGTTTCTGTGAACCTATGGGAAAATAAGGATTACAATTTAGTATTTAGTATTTACAAGTTACAAACTTACAATTTAGTATTTTACTATTTATATTGTACAAAAACTAAATAAAAATTACATACAAGTTAAGAAACCTCATTCTAAACCCATCCAAAAAAATAAAAAAACAATACATTGGACAAATGTCAAAAACCCCATTCCAAACCCAACCAAAAAAACTAAAAAAATATTACATTGGACAAATGTCAAAAACCCCATTCCAAACCCAACAAAAAACATTGAGAAAAAACAAAAACAAAGTTTCAAACAATGAAAACAAAAAACATTGGTGCCCATATCGTGTTTATGGAAATGATCGGTCTCCTCCTTAACACACTCTTTGATTTTCTCCTCCACGCAGTTGATTTAGCTCCAAAATGGCAAAATCTCCAAGCCTCTCTAACACTCCAAGTCTCCACAGCCCTCCGCGCGCTCTGCTGTCCAAAAGAAATAAAACAAAATCATGTTTTTCCTTTTAAAATTGCGCTGCCCCAACCCCTCACGATTTTTACCGAAAAAATCGGCTTTAAAAAGAAATCCGAGTACTAACCGTGATTTTCTCGTTTTGCTGTAAAACTCGCAATTAAATGATAAAATCGCGATAATATCGTGATTTTAGCAACACTGCTATACACCATATATCTCACTCTCCTTTGTTCATTATAACTCCCTTTCACACCTTTCCCATCGGGGTCCACATTTTTCCATTGGGTCCTGTTGTCGCCCGAATTGTACAAGTAAATGTGACAATGACTCAGGGCAGGGGTCATCACTTTGATCCTTGCCCTCTCCGTTTTAGCTGTCTCCCTACAACAAACTATGGGGGCTAATCTCTATGAAATGTGAGGATGAAAGACTTGTCAGGAACCAACAAGTTCGGGAGACACAACTGAATGGCCTAGAAACTTGGCTAATGACGAATGGCAAACTTAATTATTAGCACGATTTAATTAGACTATTGAGAGACTAGTGCCTTATGGAGTCAAATCACTTGCACAATATAAATTAGTTACCAAGTTACCGGATGAATAGTTGCTTCTTAGGATGCACACTATCTTATATGAGATGCGATAACTAGAACTAAGTGAATTGCAAACTCTTGATTAATTTTAGATTAGATGCCTATCTAGGTGAGTCCTTTCTTTCAATTGTTTTGAAGTTAGTCTCAAGTGTAGGTCGTGGAGAGAAACTTGGGGGAAGATAGCAATGGCTATATTAATGATACCTTCCCTAGAATTCTAACCACTCGAATGCCTCTCGCGCTACAGATACTATGGATTTGACAACTGCAAGGTCACCGTGTTAACCACATGTGAGGGTCTAAACTTCGCAAGCTGGGTGAGTAAGGTGGTCCTGTCTTCTTTCAACCAAGCTTATGCTTGGAGGTAAGTTAATTAGTGCACTATTAGTCCTAAAATGCAAGTGCAAAATGAGCGATTAGCTTTAGGTGAGATCATTGAAATGTTTCAAGTACTTTGAGACAATATTCGATTTAGAGCAATAAAGGAAAATACTTAACAATTGCAAAGACAATATTCACCAAAAACAATGCTCCATGAACTCTTTGATTATGAATTAGATTATCCAATGACAAGTAAAGAGTGTAAAGCAATTCAAGGTTAACAATTTCACAATGGACAATTACTTGATAAATGTAAGGCGCACAAGTCTAGTTCCCTCTTAGCAATGTTAATGTGCCAATTAGACAATGCCAATCCTTCAAAAAGATATCAACACAATTAGCAATTCTTGAGATTGCGTAGATGACTTCAAGATTACTCTTATCATAACAACAATATGGTGATCAATCAAGTGCTTTGAGAGAATTAATTTCAATGTTGCAAGATTATGATTCTTAGATATGATGCTCACTTGCAAAACAATACGTTAGTGCACTTATTCTCAAAAAACACTTATTTCAATAAGATAATTAAAATCAATGTATCAACTTATCCATTAGCCAATTTCCTTAGGAAGCAATGACAAAAAATATTCCTTTGGAACCAATGTTACAATAATGTTAGCACAATGTACTAATGCTTTTCAAGGAAGAGAGCATAACATCCACTAATAGCAATTAGAATTACTCAAAAATATTACTCTTTAATATATGCCAATAACATTAGAAGAGCAAGAGCAAACTTATGAGAGAAGCAAGCCTATCTTGTGTGAGGAATACCAAATTAGTCCAAGTATACCAACTATTATTTAGAGCATTATATATATCTTGTCAATTAGATGAGATTGCTAAAAACTACTTATGGATGCAAAAGTTCAATAGATGAATGCAAGAGCTAGAAAATGCAATGCAAGAATGATATGAGGCAACAAGGAATTCTAAAGACCGATGATCACAGCAGTAAGAGAAGCAACCCAATCAACAACATGACAATTACCAAAGATGCAAGGGATGCAAAGAGATAAGATGACTGCTAATTACTTTTCATGCCACTGTTATGTGTCCTCTAGCCTTACTGTAGATGCATATAAGTAGTAGCGAAAACAGTGATGAGAAATAGAGAGTTTGAGAAGAAGAAGGAAGGCTTTGTCAAGCAAAAAGAAGTCAAATTTTCTCTCTCCTTGTCTCACACGTGCAAAGTCGCTGGATTGTTGCTAGGTCGTGGTTCTAGAGTAGCTAGGGGTCAAAATTCTAATTGTTGTTGGGCCGAAATTCTAGATTTTTTGGGGGTCAAAGTTATGGATTATTGCTGGGTTGTAGCTACTGTACAAGAAGACACTACTGAAGGTTTTTGAATCATATTGGAAGGTTGACTTGGTTGAGGAGGAAGGTCAATTGGTCTGGTCTAAGGTCTTGGTCTATCTCAATTTGATTAGTGGAAGAGTTTGACTAGGTTTTCCCCTAGAAAGGGGTTTTAGCCCTGGATAAGTGCCTACATATGGTGTTGTTGATCTTCATGTTTTGTTTTGATAATTGCTTGGTGTACAAAGATAAAAGAAGAACATAAAGAAGATAATAAGAACACAAGAATAACATAAGTAATTATCAGCATAAGGAAATCTTTCTGCCTTTTTACTTGTCTAACATGTAGGTCGGCTTCAATATACTGAAGGGTCCTTCTATATATAGTCTTTGAGTTACAATATGATCGAACTTTAGATCACATATGAGTTCATAGAAAAAGTGAGCTCAAAGTGCAAATTTTTGTACAGCGATACCACTACAATGTAAAGCAAGATCCATAATGTAGAGCGAGTCACTTATGGGCCATATTAAATAAAGGTATAAGCCATAGGTCCGTCAATAATGTATGCGAGTCAAACAATCATACCATCATTCACAGAACTTTGAATCATTCTAAAAAAAGAATTAGAGTCATGCTTAACTAGTGCGGGCCATCCTCAATGAGCCAGACACTCTCCACCACAAGGATGCGAGTCACTCAATTTGATGTAATTGAGCCACAACGAGTCTCTTTACATGAGCTTCTGAGATGTAGAGTCCACCGAATCAGATCTTCTAGGGTTTCCATAGAGTCGTTCTCATTTGATTTAAACACCATTCGTGTGTGATCTCCAGGCCTCCATTTTCAAGCCACCTTTGCTTTGCTACCATGTTGGAAAATTGTGAGGCCTATAATTTAATTTAGACTTTCCTTTTCATAGTAATCGCTTGTGAATCTGATTTGGTTCTTCATTAATCTTTATTTTGATTCTTTCATCAAACAATTACCATTACATGAACATGAAGATCACAGAAACAAAAAACACAAGATATAGGCTCTAAGCCAAGGCAAAACCCCTCCAAGGGGAAAACCCTGAAAATTCTCTTCTTATATAATCAGATCAAATGAGATATCCAAGACCCATAACCACAAAAAACTTCCACCTCTAGATGCCAAGTCAAGCCTTCCTTCTTTCCAGCAGATCCATCAACAAGAGACCAACAACAAGAGATGTATCAAGGCACATCTGCCACAAATCCTAGCTCAATAAGGAATCTTTTCTTTTATACTTTGGTCCTCCACATCTTCTTTGTCCTTTTTGCGATATTTCAGACCACAACCCATCAAGTGTATGTGTCCAAATGAGCTCCATCTTCCCTCTATTTATACTGTACAGAGGGGGGTGCGAATAGACATGTCCATTGGGGCAGGGCTGACTTAATATGTAGGCTGACTTGGCACCTAGAGGGGTTTCTGACCCGAAATTACATATTTAAAAATTCTTTTTCCTTTTTCTTTACAATAGGTCCAAATAGTACTTTGACTCTTTGGATTCAAAAACCTAGAAGCATGAAGAACAAGTTTGTCTAGAAAATAATAATGATTTTTCTTTTTTCTTTTCTTTTGCTTTTTTTTTTTATGTAAAATACATAATAGTATAAATTAAGAAGACCGAAACTAGTTACATTCTCCAACACTTCACTAGTAAATCATTGTTACTTCTAGAGATATTTAACCACTTGTCCACTTTTCTTTTGTTTTATCTAAAACGCTATGGAAGGATGACTAGAGTGACTTCTTGTGGAGATAGTATTATGGATGATCTTGCAACTTGATTTTTTAGGGCTAGGGTTTATGAATGCAAATAATTTTTTAAGTATTTTTCTACATCTTGTTTGATTTATTTGTGTGATTATTGAGTGTATCTGTACTTCTCTAGTGGAGAGGATGCATTGTCTTGGTTTCTTTTTGGATAAAGACCTTCATAAAAACCCTAGGAAGATTGCTGGTGGAGATTCTTCCCTTGAATTTCTTGGATTTTGGAAGATGCTAGGTGGATCTTCTGGGCTTATTAGTGTAAAGCTAGGTGGATCACTGCAGATTCATTTACTTTCTCCCAAGGGAGACCTTAGTTGACTCCATATGCCCCCAATAATAAGTAGGCACTATTCATATTCCAATAGTCAATCATAAGATCCAAAATTTAACTTTTGTTTTATTGTTTTAGGGTTGAATTACGGTTTATTACAGCTACACATAGTTTCATCCATATTTAAACTATATGTCTAGAGTAACTGTTCGTATGATTGGCTTAGAATTGATCTTATCCTCATATTTTACATTGCTATTTATTTTATAGCCCTTATGGGGCTATATGTCTTGTTTCCTAGGGATGTTATATTCATTTGAATTTTTGGATTTAGCTAGTGAACTAAGCCCTTGTTTAACTTATTATTCCAGCCCTAGCTTCATTTATTAATCATTTGTTTAAGGGTCGATTTTATTGCTGCTGCCATCACTTGAACTATTGCTGTAATACATCATCTTTTATGCAAGTTTTACAACAGAAAATAACATTTTCTTCGTTGTAGTGTTTGGGGGTCTTCCTTTGATAAATATTAACTTGCTAAGCCTTCGAAATTGACCTAGTTCCTCATTTATTGAAAACTGGAAATTCCAATAATTAACCACCCTATCCTTACCTCGAATGTTATATCTTTTTTGGTGGTATTTTGAATAGTTAGATAGGTGTCCTTAAACTCTATCCTTTCTTGCCTTAGGAACCCTAGAAGTTACTAGGGAAGCATCCATTGTGTATGATATGTTCTTCACTAAAGAGAGGGATGTTGTTTCTTAGGTGACAATGGTAACTGCTTCCATGTTACACTAGTCTAAACACCATGTTCTTTGTATTCTTATTTTTGTCTACACCACTATTTGTATTCTACCATGGGTTCTTTTCAATGGGTCAGATGCTACTTGAATAAAATATATGTTGCCTATTTTAGTCAGAATTCCTTTGTTGAAAAGAATATGGAGAAGATGAAGTTATTAAACTTGCTTTATTTCCTTATATATGCCTCCAGAATCGAGATGACCAAGAGTATAGGTGAGAAAACTACTTTTATAATTGCAACTGTGTAATGGTGCAACACATATATTGTATTGCACAAGCTTTTTTAGTTTTATACTCACCAGGAATGAGAGTAAAGATCAACTTTACATAAAAATAGTGAAGCAGGCAGGTCCCGACTCCCACCAGGGATCATTGACAGTCATTGCAGCTTTAACTTCTGTTTCTGTCAATTTTCAATTGATGTGTAGTTTGGAGAACATGATATTTTTTGACTTGAAATCAATGTTTTCTTTCTGAGGAAAGGCTGTTCTCATCAGTTGAATTTTATTTTATATTAATCTGGGGTCACATCAGTGCTTGTCATAGTGGATAATCTACTTACAATTCCTGTATCTGTTCATTATTGCAGGTGACTGATTTGCATCGGGAAAAAATTGATCACATCACAATTCCATCTAGAAGAGGTCCTAACTATGGAGTTCTTAGGCGTGTTGATGATGTAAGTCCCGAAGATTTTAAATAAAATATAGGTGACTTTTATTACGTATCTTCTCTAAACGTGGCCCTATTTCATCTAATGCATGTGTGCAATGTAGAAATAGATATATTCTTTCAGTGTGCATTCATTTTGATGATAAACGTGTAAGGGCTAATTCAGATGAGATTATTGATTAGGGCAAGTTTAATGGAAGTACGCTAGTAATATTGTGCTTTTGAATCAATTTCAACTAGGATGTCTTCCAGGCCTTTGTTCTCTGCTTGAAAATATTATAAAATATTCATAATTTTGCTTCTTTTCTACACTGGTGTATGTCTTATGTTTTCTTCTTACATTCTGGTTTAATGTCAGCAGATTCTACACCAGGGTAAAATGCTGAGTTTTGGCATTATAGAACTTCTATTTCTACTTTGAATTTATGGAGTGGAATTGTGACAAGGGGCAGATATGTATATGCAGGTATTCGATTGCTGGTTCGAGAGTGGGTCAATGCCTTACGCTTACATTCACTATCCATTTGAGAATAGAGAACTCTTCGAGAAAAATTTCCCAGGGGATTTTATTGCAGAAGGCCTTGATCAAACTCGTGGATGGTTAGTGTTTCAATGATATTTGTGAATGGCTAATATTCTAATGATATTCAGGAGAAAGTGTCCATTGAGAGTTCAGTTTACTATGTAGACTTTAAAGTTTTTAATGAACAGAAATCACATTAATTATATTAAGATTGGTTGTTTTAGTATAGGGATGTGCCTATTAGTATTTTAATGATATTCAGTGGAACGTATTCAAAGTTTTTAATGAACATAAATCACATTAATTATATTAAGATTGGTTGTTTTAGTATAGGAATGTGCCTATTAGTATTTTAATGATATTCAGGGGAACGTATTGATCGAGAATTCAGTTTGATATGTAAAGATTATAATGAACATAAAGTACCTAAATAATATTAATAGTTAATGATTTTAGTATAGGGTTGTGCTTATTAGTATAGACATATCTATGTCTCTAAGCTCCGAGGCGACGAGAGAATGGCGGCGTCTAGGGTTTTCTGCAGGTCCAGCTTCTCACAGTCCGACGCAGCCTGGGATCGCTGCATCCCCGCAGCACCTCCCCTCCCAGGCCCTGGCCATGTGGTTGGTTGGCCCGTTTTGTGTTTGCTGCGCAGTTATTCTTTTAAGCAGAGCTCTGCCGGCGAAGGGGCAGTCCTCAGCACCGGCGTCCTCCACAGGCTCGGCTTCTCCCATGATGGCTCTCGCCAGGAACCCAGCAGGGGTTTGCGCATCGCCATGTTCGGAAACTGCTTCCTGATAGTGGCTCAGCAAGACTTCCCTCAGCCTGAGGGCTTATTTTCTTTTTCATTAATGAGGGTTTTCCCCTGTTTGGTCCCTTTTCCCTAGAACATTTTTAGGGCGGGAAGCGGGGCTACTTTGTATGTCCCTTTTCCCTCGTCTCGGTTCCTTTCCGAGCGTCCCTCAAGGAGTGGAAGCCTGATAATGCTTCCAGAAAACCTTAGGCTGAGAATATCTGAAATAAGCCTACGCAGGGAGGATGCGTGGCAAATGTTTGACGGAACACAACAAAGAGACTCGCCTCAGTCCTGCAGAGAACGACAGATTCAGAAGCACTCCGAGTCCTTCCATATCTTCATAACGCTCCTCTCAGGCAAAACTCTGCTCCAATGGGTGAGCCCTTCAGATTTCGTGCAGGACCTCAAACATAAACTGGATCTCAGGGTGGGGATTCCTGCTGCTTCTCAAAGGCTCCTCTTCAAAGGTAAACAGCTTGAAGACCTCTTGCCCCTTTCTTTTTACAATATTCAAAGAAATGTTGTCATCATTCTTTCCCTTCGTTTAAGAGGGGGGCAGCTGGACAGTCATCTTCAGCAGCAGCATTCTCTTACAAAGATGCTGTCCATGCCCAGAAACCCAAGAATGCAGCTCCACCAGTCCAAGGTCCAAAACCTTTTTTGGTGGACAAGCTGGAGGAAACCCCCTCCATTGAAATAATGCATCCAACAATGGACAGGCAGTTCCAACTGTTTGCCGAAAAGGGCATTATTTGCAGGTTCAACGGTCTGTGGCCACGCACAGCAGATCTCTACAAATGGGTTCACTCCAACTGGACCAACAACTGCAAGGTTCTTCTTTGTTCTAAAGGCTTCTTCATTGTGATTTTTGTTGACAGTGAGGATTATCAAAAAGCTTTAACTGAGGGCCCTTGGTTTTGGGACTCAGCGGGTCTTTTTTTAACCCCCTGGTTCCCAGATTTTGACCCCTCTACAGCCATCATTACCAAACTCCCCATCTGGGTTAGACTTCCCAACCTCCCAGCTCATTTATGGCACTTCGCTGTGTTTGAAGGAATCGGTAACACTCTAGGCCGCTTTCTAGCCACAGACACCTCCAGAGGGGAAAAAGGCATCTACACCTTCGCAAGAATCTGCGCAGAAATAGACATGAGCAAAGGATTACCAGATCAGATCATTCTCAAGATTGGAGACTTCCATTGGACTCAGACCCTGGACTACGAGAACACAGTGTTCCGCTGCAGAAACTGCCATCTTACAGGGCACCTTCACAGATCGTGTCCAACGATTCCAGCCCAACAGAAGAAGGCTGCTCCCAAGCCGAAATCCAAAAGCTGGAAGCCATGTGACCCGCCCCCCATGGATGATTTCAGTTCCAGCTCTGATGAAGAGGATGAGAATGAGGACGGGATGGAGGATTCGCCGGTACAGGAACCGCCCCCAACAGGTCCTGTGGAGTCCACGGCCCCTCCTCTCGCACAGAAACGAACTCATGAGACATCTCCTTCGGATTTGGACAAGGAGATCTCTCCGTTAGCCCAGCTTAGTGTGCAAGTCTTTCCATCCAAGCCGGATCATCTTGGATGGGTCAAAGTTGGTAAGAAGAAAGGCAAAAAGGGCCGAACTGAGGTTCCCACCCATGTGGGGTAGAACCCCTTCTCGGGCCCTAGTCTCTTAGTTCGCTTGTTTGTATCTTGTTCAGCACTGCTCTTTTCCAGTCTACTCCTCTAGGCTGAGGTGGATAGTTCATCCTTGTCGGCTGCCCGCTTTCTTAGGGGTTCTGTAGGAAGTCTTTTGGTCCAGTTGTCATGTTCTCAGCAGAGCTTCGGGCTTCATTCTGCCTGGGCAGTCCTTTTGTACAATATGTTTGTTTTTTTAATACAAATGCTTACTTACAAAAAAAAGTATAGACATATCTCTTAGATAACACATAACATAATATAAGAAAAGTTTAATAATTTCCAATAAATGACCAAGAACTAAGTCAATGGAACTAAAGAACTGGACTAGAAAGTACAACCCATGGTCCTATAACATTCCTAGTTGCTAAAAAGCTAGGAAATAACAGATACGCATGACTACTTATCGCACATCATTGTAATTTGTATGAATCGTTCTTTATTAAATATTGATTTGTGTAATATTCCCAATTTTGTGAGTGCAAAAATTGCTAAAGGAGTTTGTCCAATTTTGGTAATATTAATTAAAAAGTGGCAAATATTATTTTGGAGAAAGACGACAAATAATATTTTATTAGAGAAAGGCGGCAAATAATATTTTATTGGAAGAATGGTGGCAAAATAATATTTATTGGAGAATGGTGGCAAAACATTATTTTATTGGAAAAGGGCAGCAAATTATCATTTTATTAAAATGGTGGCAAAAGTCACTAAGTGGAAAATGACTTTGTTGCACTCATTTTATCGAAGTTCCAAGGAAGCAGATTGACTATATTTTTCTTCAAAGGATCGAGATCATCAACCATCAACACTATGCCATTGTAAACCCATTCTGCAAATTTTTAATGTAAATGATGCTAGTAAGACCATGAATATATGTAACACCCAGGTAAGCCTATTATTTTGGCAATAATTTCATCTTTGGAGGTTTTTCGTCTCACTGACTCATTTGTGTTTCTAAAAATAGATGGTTGGCAGAGTTTTTCCCTCCAACTTCACCCCAAAGCTAGAGTGAAATTTGTTGTCAAAGTCTTAGGTGAGTCTTAGTGTTCTAGTCGAGTCTTATGTAAAAGTGATTTGGGAATAGTTTAAGCTAATTGGCTAAATTATTTTATTACAAATCACTTGGCCTACTAGATCATATGGTCTCGCAAAATTGGGTATGTAATTTGAGGGTCTAAGCCAAACGTATCCCCTCTTTGAGGGTTGAATTTGTAAAAATATTATGTAAAAAATATTTAGTGAATGGGCCCTCATAATTAGATACCATGGTTAAAATATTAGAGGGTGGAAAAAAATATTTAATCTCCTCAAGTGTCGATTAATTAAATTTTCTAGCAAAATTAAATTAAAATCCTAAGCTAGAAATTTAATTAATTAAAGTCGAAATTAAAAGTCTAGAGAAATTAAATTCTCCAAGTGGAAAAATTCGTAAGTATCAAAATACTTAATTTTTGGAGGTCCCCCACCAAGGGAATATTGGAAATTTCAAGAAAAATTGGACCCTTGGACCTTGGTGGTTAAGTCAAAATCAAATTTTTGAGGAAATTAGCTCACAATAATTAATTTTGAGCTAATAAAAAATGGATTTAATGAGAAATTCGAAAATTCTTCAAAATAAATATTTTCAACAGCTAAGATTAAAAGATCATCAAGGATTTATCAATGTCCAAGATTATTTTATTGAGAATTTATCTATATATAGGGAGTCATTTGTATGTCAAAAGGCATTTGATGTTTGGCTAAGGAATTGTTGTATAAGTATTGATGTAACACTATTGTCCCGTTGAGAGAAATTTTTGGAATCAATTTCATACATACTTTCTCTAGCCTTGGGAGGGAAAGAGATGGAAGCGACGACCAGGGTTTCGATGTGCGGTGCCATAGAGGCTTTGATTCCTCTCTCGCCGGATGGATCAAACTGAGGTTAAGGGCATTGTTGTACTGTGCAGGGTCGTGATCCTCCTAGATCTGCAGCCTATCTTGATCTGAAGAAGTTACCCCGTCCGCTGTTCATTGCAGGAGAAGCATTGCTCAGTTCAGGGAGTCGGCCCGTGACTGCCATCAAGGTTTATTCCTCTGGAGAGGACCCAACAAAAGAACCATGGCTAAAATCGTCGAATGGCAAATCAAAGGGAGCAGGGGATGTGTCTGGATCCACTCTTCCAAAGGGAACAAAATTAAATCATGGACAAAACAATGGAGGCCCTTCACTCAAAGACATCCCTAAAGGAAAATTGGTTGCCCCCGCAAATCCTGTTCAGACAAACAACATTCCTAGACCCTATATTGTGGAACAGGTGAATCAAGTTCCAACATTGACTGTAGAGATAACAGAAACAAACGATTTGCGCTCAATATATGAAGCCCAATCCGTTATATGCAGATTCAACAGTTTCTGGCCAAAGCCGATGGATCTCTTTCACTGGATCTTCACAACTTGGACAATAAACTGTGAGATCCACGTCTGCACCAAAGGTTTTTTTCATAGTAAAGTTTGCATCATCTGAAGAACGAGAATATATTTTGCGAGATGGCCCTTGGTTATGAAGATCTACAGGACTTTTTGTTACCCCTTGGTTCGCACAATTTGATGCAAATACGATGGTAGTCTCAAGAATGCCGGTATGTGTCTGGTTGCGTAATCTTCCCCTACATGTTAGTTTTTGGTAGCATCGGAAGTGCTCTAACCTTGAAAATTTGTGAAGAGGCTAAGGCACATGAGTTCTAAAGAACCCAGAAACCGTTTGGTGAAATTCCACCCGGATTGTATTTTATTAAAATAATTAATATTTTTAATTGAGTTCCTAAGTCTAAACTTAGGGAAATTAAAATATTAATGGGTATTAATCAAAATATGGGTGAGAATGATCTAAAAGGTGTTTATATGGGGTAGCATTGGATGTGCTCTAGCCATGAAAATTGGTGGAGAGGCTAAGGCACATGAGATTTCCAAGACCCAGAAATGGTTTGGACAAATTATACCTGGTTTGGGAGATATGAAAATAATTAATGTTTTTAGTGGAGTTCCTAAGTCTAAACTTAGGAAAAATAAAATATTAATGGATATTAATATAAAACTAGGTTAGAAGGGTCCAAAAGTCATGGATCAAGCCAAATCTAATCTTAGCCGTCAATTAGAGATTTAATCTCGACTGTTGATGGACCAACGAGAAAAGTATAAGAGGAGGTTTGAGGGTCAGTTGGAGGACACACCAAATTGATCAGTCAGTTCGATTTTTTTGGGGCGAGGTTTGCTGAGAAAATCGAACAAGTGATCTGAGTTGCAGCTGAGGGGAAGTGAATACATTGCAGAGAAGCAGAGTTGGTACCAGAGAGGCAGTGCAGAGCCCAGAGAGGTTGACGTAGATGTAGCTGGAGGCTATGCCAAGGCAACTAGGAGCTGCGCAAAGCCAAAGAGGCTAGTGTGTGAGACACGGAGGGTCTGGGGGTTGATGCAGAGGCTCCAAAAGTTGACACAGAGGCTAGCAGAGCTGACGCAGGGCCTAGAGGAAGCGCTGGGAGGATTTTGTGGGACAGACTGGGAGCTAGTGAGCTTGATAGGGTGACGCTGTCCCTATCAGAGTGATGCAGAGTAGCAAAAGCTGCAATTGTGGCTGTGGAATTGTTCATCCAATGATTTATCAGCCGAAATATCTGTCTTCGAGTGAAAGGTACTACTGCCGAGGGAATTCTCTGTTGGGTGAGCCATTTTTGGCACCCTGGTTGTATTTTGAAAATTGCATAATAATAAGATCCTTTGAATAGCTCCACCGGGTTTCCCGCATTAGGTTTTTCCGGGGACATTGGTCCAAAAATAACGATGTCACTTGTGTGCTTGTTTACTTTCAGTTGATGATCTGTAGATGTTGATACTGTACTTGTATTTATTTTCAGTATTTACATGGTAAATAACTTGTTAAGTAATTGAACAAGTTGGAAGAAATAAATCAGCTAGTATCGGAAGAATTTCTAACGAGTTAAACTTAGAAATTCCAACATGGTATCAGAGCCCAGTTGCAGATCACAGGATAACGAAGGCATCAACCAAGTAGAACAGCAGCAGCAGCAGAAACAACTGTCCCAAGTGATAGAAGTTGTTCCTAGTAGACAGCAGCAAGGAAGGGGTGACGCAGAGATCCTGCATCATCAGTTCGAGCCAGGAGGAAGATTAGCACACAGGCAGAGAGGAACAGACCTGACCTACGTAGTTTTCGGTCATCTTTCTCAGTCACGAAAGATCGACGTTGTGGTCAGGAGGTGTGGATTTTGCCGGTGCCGGGATTGTGCAGAGCCTAGAGGCTCAGTCCTTCAGATTGTTGAGGCATAGGAGGCTGTGGGTAAGTTGCAGAGCGAAGCTGGTGGGGTACTGTGGTCAAAACAATACCTAACAGGGCAAGACCAAGGAGGAGGGAGTTGTTGCCGAGGCAGATTTCTAGCCAAGGAATCTAGATTAGTGGTGCAGTTGCACAAACGATCAGAGTGGGACAACTCGACTTTGGCAGAAGGATTTCCAAAAGGGAAATCGAGACTCAGAGGGAGTCGAACCAAGAACTTCTAGACGGGAAGTTGAGAGACTCAGCAGGAGTCGAATAGAGGACTTCTAGGAGGGAAGTAGAGAGACTCGGAGGAGTCGACAACAGAGTAGCGAGATGGTAGTGAATGGGCTGAGAGATCAGGATAGATTGGACGAAGTGTCCAACTTCGTGGTTTGGAAGGCCAGGATCTTATCCATTCTGCACAGGTATCGCATCAAGGACTTCGCATTGAAAATTATAGTGATCCCAGTTGACCCAACTAAAAATGAGAAGTACGAGTAGGCAATGGCCAGGGCGAAGTGCATCATCCTTGATGGGATCAAGAATCATGTGGCACCACATGTTGCCAAGAAGAATACGGCAAATGAGATGTGGGAGGCCCTGAAGAAATTGTACCAACATACTTCCGTGCAAACGAAGATGTTACTTGAAAATTAGCGTGGTCATATCAGATGTAGAAGGGAGAGCAGATAGATGTCTTCCTCAGTCGATTGAAGGAGATCCGTGACTAGCTGACTTCCATAGGGGCCACATCAGATGGGGAGATGTTGGTGAGGACCGCATTGAAGGCAGTCTCAGAGGATCAAGAGGTATTTTTCGAGAGCATACTGGGCAGAACGAGCCTTCCGGATTGGGAGGAACTGTGGGCAGCTCTTCGTAAGGAAGAGATCATACGACTGACCAAGGCGGGGAGTAGCGGCAAAGGGGTTAGAATCAATAAGGAGGAAGAAGAGGATGCGACTCTAGCATCTGTAGAAAAGCAGGAAAAGAGGAAAAAGAAGGACCTCTCCAAGGTCAAATGCTTCCATTGTGGGGAGTTGGGTCATTTTGCGAATTAGTGTCCTAGGAAGAAGAGCAAGGGAGAGGCTTCTGAGACCAAGGCAACACTAGCAAAGGCGGAGAAAGAAGTTGAGGAGGATAACGATTGCGCCATGAGTGCTCATGTGCCACTTGAGAGGAAGTGGGGAGACATCGTGCTGTAGTTAGATGGACTACAGGCGATGAGGGGCAGGATCCTCGAGGTACCCAACCTCTTGGATTATACGTTGCTACGGGAGCCCCAAAGAAGAGTAGCAGGATTGGTAGATGTCGGTAGAGACGGATGCAGATGGAGTGGCAGAGAGTGCTATAGTGCAGGAGTCCCAGGACAATGCAGAGGCTAGCAAGATGCAACAGTGCGTGGAGAATGGGAGTATTCCACCAGTGCAGGATGGCACGAAGAGGTGTGCAACGGTGGGAGATGCATCGAGTTGTTGAAGTAGCGCAAAGGTCAGTAGAGGGAGCACTTGTTAGCGACAGAGGGAGCTTCAACATCGGGAGTGTCTCTAGCCTGACAAGGATGTCAGAGTTGGGTGGATCAGTTACTTCCTTCTCAATAACTGGGTTGTAGTGCCGCAGTTAGAAGTGGCAAGGCCACGGGCAACAATACATGATGCAGCAGTGCAGAGAATGTTGGGCAGGGAGGCCTAGCATCAGCACAGGGACTGATGTTGGATGATGATCAGGATGATACTCAATGAGGAGTATTACTAGAGCACAGTCCTCGCTAAGAGGGAGTGTTGATTAGGGTAGCATCGGATGTGCTCTAGCCATGAAAATTGGTGGAGAGGCTAAGGCACATGAGATCTCCAAGAACCAGAAATAGTTTGCACTGATTATACCCGGTTTGGGAGATATTAAAATAATTAATATTTTTAATGGAGTTCCTAAGTCTAAACTTAGGAAAAATAAAATATTAATGGGTATTAATATAAAACTGGGTTAGAAGGGTCCAAAAGTCATGGATCAAGCCAAATCTAATCTTAGCTATTGATTAGCGATTTAGTCTCGGTTGTTGATGGACCAACGAGAAAAGTATAAGAGGAGGCTTGAGGGTCAGTTGGAAGACACACCAAATTGATCAGTCAGTTCGATTTTTCTGAGGCGAGGTTTGTTGAGAAAATCGAACAAGTGATCTGAGTTCCAGCTGAGGGGAAGTGAATACGTTGCAGAGAGGCAGTACAGAGCCCAGAGAGGTTGATGCAGAGGCAGTTGGAGGCTACGCAGAGGCACGCAAGAGATGCGTAGAGCCAGAGAGGCCACGTGTGAGACACAGAGGGTCCAGGGGCTGATGTAGAGGCTCCGGAAGCTGATGTAGAGGCTAGCAGAGCTGACGCAGGGCGTAGAGACAGCGTTGGGAGGATTTCGTGGGACAGACTGGAGCTGGTGAGCTGGATAGGGTGACACAATCCCTATCAGAGTGACGCAGAGCAACAAAAGCTGCAATTGTGGCTGTGGGATCGTTCATCCAGTGATTTATCAGTTGGAATATTTGTCTTCGAGTGAGAGGTAAATCTGCCGAGGGCATTCTTTGTTGGGTGAGCCATTTCTGGCACCTTAGTTGTATTCTGAAAACTGCATAATAATAAAACCCTTTGAATAGCTACACCAATTTTCCTGCATTGGGTTTTTTCGGGGACATTGGTCCAAAAATAATGGTGTCACTTGTGTGCTTGTTTACTTTCAGTTGATGATCTGTAGATGTTGATACTGTACTTGTATTTATTTTCAGTGTTTACATGGTAAATAACTTGTTAAGTAATTGAACAAGTAGGAAGAAGTAAATAAGATATTATCGGAAGAATTTCTATCGAGTTAAACTTAGAAATTCCAACAGAAGTCGGATCAAATCATGTTTTAATCTTTGTCGTTGATTAGAGACTTAATGTCGATTGTTGAAGACTCAACAGGAAAAGTATAAAATGGAGGTTTGGGGTTCATTTGGAAACACACACAGAGAAAATTGATCTGGAGTTCGATTTCTGGGGCTAGGAAGCTGAGAAATTCGAACTAAGTGATCATTTAGCAGCAGAGGGGCAGAGAGAATCTGGGAGGACTTTCCAGAGAATACTGACAGAGAGGTGGAGAGAGCTTGCAGAGAGGCAGCCCAGTAGCCGGGAAAGGTTGACGTTGGTCTATTTTGGGCCCACGCAGTCTTGACGCAGAGCTAGAAGGACCTGCACAGAGTAGAAACGCTGTTTGTCACGCAAAATCCAGAATTGCCGGGAGACCTGACGCAGAACCTGAAAGGCTGACACAAAGCCTACGCAGAAATAACCAGGGTTAGCCAGTCTTGTGCCAGATCAACCAGAATTCTACTAGGTGAAGTGAGGTAAAAATCACTTGGATTTTCCGTGAGTATTTTTCTTAGTAAAGGATTGCTAGATGAGCATCCTAGATTTGTATTCAGATATTTCTCCTGCATAATAATAAACCCTCTAAACTGCTACACCGATTTTCCCACATTGGGTTTTTCCTGGGACTATTGTGTCCAAAAATAAGTGTGTCCTATGTATCTTGTTCTTTGCTTAGTTTTCTATTTCATGAGATCAAATATTTAGTTAGTGTAGGCTGCAAAAGTAATTTGGTTCAGTATTCAGAATAATAACTTGATGAATGTAATTTAAAAATCAAGTAGGTGAAGTAGATTCAGATTTGTTAATGTAGGGGTTCCTTGAGGATTAGGAATTTTCACATGTTATCAGAGCATTGATTTTGAAACAGGAAGGACAAATCCAACTTGAGTAGAGAGGCCAAAAGCTGCACTTGGCAGCAATTTGAATCTCCTTGAAGGGATTGTGTAGTCCTTGCCAAGAAGCAGAGATTCCGAGGAAATCTCTCTTAGCGCAGTGCTTGAAGGGCGCAGTTTCTGCCGTGGCAGAAATCTGCTGGAAAATAACAAAGAGACATAGAAGGGGAATTTTCTCCTTAGAAAACTTTCCATCAGAAAGTTCGAATTTCTCACTTGCTTAAGAGTGTTAAGCAGTGACTAGAGCAGTCAGTTTGACAGTTGGGTGAGATGGCATCGCATGGGCTCTGAGATCATGACAGGTTGGACAATGCCCCCAACTATGTCATATGGAAGACCAGAATCTTAGCTGTTCTGGAGGAATATGATCTCGAGGCCTACATCAAAAGCGTTGTAGTTGTTCCTGATGATAACGATCAAAAGAAGAAGTACAAGGCCGGGGATGGGAAGGCAAAGAGGCTCATTCTTGATGGAGTTCGAGATCATGTGGTCTCACACTTGCAGGGCAAGGATACAACTCGAGAGATGTGGGAAGTGTTGTCTTCTTTGTATGAAGGCTCTTCCAAACAACAAAAGATGTATTTAGAGTAGAAGTTGCAGTGGACTTTGATGCAGAAAGGGAAGGGGTGAACCTCTATCTTCAATATCTTCAGGACACTAGAGACCAACTTCCTGCAGTGGGGTCCACTCCTCAACCAACTGTGATGGTGAGGATAGCCCTGAATGGAGTCTTGAATGAATGGCAAGTTTTCGTCCAAAGCATATTGGGCAAAGAAAAACTACCTTCATGGGAGGAGATGTGGGTGGCTCTTCAACATGAGGAGTTAAGGAGGAACCTAGTAAAGGTCAACCTCAATGGCAGCAGTGGGAGTGGCACAAAGACGAAGGAAGAGGAGGAGAACACAGCTCTAGCATCGAAGGGACAATAGAAGCCTAAGTGAATGAAGGACATTTCAAAGGTGAAATGTTTCAGTTGTGGCGAGATGGGCCACTATTTATCCTAGTATCCTTTGAAGAAAAAGGATAAGGATGAGAAAGATGATCCTAAGGCTGCTTTAACAAAGATTGATGAGGATGAGTTTGCCATGAGTGCCCACGCATATCTAGGAGGGAGATGGAGTGATATTGAGTTGTAGTCGGGAGGACTACATGTGGGCAGGATCCTTGAGGAGTCCACTTCTTGGATCAATTCCTTGCTGCAGGAGCCCATGATTCAACAGTAGCGAGATGGACTTAGTGTTAGATGATGCAGTGGAGTGTTTGGACGACAAATGTAGTACCTGGGGACCAGAGATTGATTAATGTAGAGCAAGGTTGGCAATAGTGCAGTTAGCACAGTGCAAGAATCAGCAACCATGCAGAAGATTCAGAGGGTCAGAATCAACAATAGTAAGATTCCAACATTCATTGTATTATGTTGAACACAGTTAACTTCAACTAATTTTGGATTTTTTTCAGTTGCTTCTCTCAGCAACAGAGTTGCAGTACAGATGCAGTGTTAGTAGTGGCAGTGCTAGCAGCATAGCAGATACAACGTTTGAGAGGGAGATGTAGTACAAATGCAACAGTGGCAGTGGCAATGTCATGGCCAACAATACAGTAGTAGCAGTAGCACAGTGTTGGTGGCAGTAGCAGTGCAGAAAAGAGATGCTTCAGAAATAGAGCAGCATTCAGGTGGGCATTGTTGCTAGGGCACTTTCCTCGCTAAGAGGGAGTGTTAGTTTTTGGTAGCATCGGAAGTGCTCTATCCTTGAAAATTTGTGGAGAGGCCAAGGCACATGAGTTCTAAAGAATCCAGAAACCGTTTGGTGAAATTCCACCCTGATTGTATTTTATTAAAATAATTAATATATTTAATGGAGTTCCTAAGTCTAAACTTAGGGAAATTAAAATTTTAATGGGTATTAATCAAAATATGGGTGAGAATGATCTAGTAGTCGAATCAAGTCATTTTTTAATCTTAGCCGTTGATTAGAAACTTAATCTCAGTCATTGAAGACTCAACAAGAAATGTATAAAATGGAGGCTTGGGGTTCATTTGGAAACAGAGAGAGAGAGAATTGATCTAGAGTTCGATTTTTAGGGCTAGGAAGCTGAGAAATTCGAACTAAGTGATCATTCAGCAGCGGAGGGGCAGAGAGAATTCGGGAGGACTTTCCGGAGAATACTGACAGAGAGACGGAGAGAGCTTGCAGAGAGGCAGTGCAATAAATGGGAAAGGCTGATGCTGGGCTAGTCTGGGCTCACGCAGTCCTGATGCAGACCTAGAAGGTCTTGCGCAAAGCAGAAAAATTGCATATCACGTAGAATCCAGAACTACCAAAACTGCCGGAAGATCTGACGCAGAGGGAAGAGAAGCTGACGCAGGGCTAACGTAGAGCCTGAAAGGTTGATGCAGGGCCTACGCAAGGCCAATGTAAAAATAACCAGGGTTAGGCAGTCTTGTGTTGGATCAACTAGAATTCTGCCAGGTGAAGTGAGGTAAAACTCACTCAGATTTTCCGCCAGTATTTTTCTCTGTAAAGGATTGCTAGATGAGCATCCTAGATTTGTATTCAGATATTTTTCTTGCATAATAATAAACCCTCAGAACTGTTGCACCGGTTTTCCCACATTGTGTGTTTTCGGGGACTATTGTGTCCAAAAATAAGTGTCTTATGTATCTTGTTCTTTGCTCAGTTTTCTATTTCATGAGATCAAATATTTAATTAGTGTAGGCTACAGAAGTAATTTGCTTCAGTATTCAGAAGAATAACTTGATGATTGTAATTTAAAAATCAAGTAGGTGAAGTAGATTCAAATTTGTTACAGTAGGGATTCCTTGAGGATTAGGAATTTTCACACTACACTTCTGGCTTCATAAAGTACTGGAAGGCATTGGGAACCTCTTAGGGCGATACATCAAGACAGATACACAATGAGTTGAAGAAAGGATCTACACTTTCACTAGAATTTGTGTGGAAGTGGATCTCAACAATGGATTGCCAGATCGCATCCTCTTGAATCACAACAACTAGTGCTGGACATAGTTTATTGATTTTGAAAACATGACATTTAGATGCCAAATATGTCGACAGACATGTCATCTTCAATATACATGCCTTAATGCCAAGAAAGAGCCATGAAGGAAGAAGAAATTGGGAAAGCAACCCAAAGGATGGCAATTTCCTTAGCATTTGCCTGATGATGAAGAAGAAATGGAACCCTTTACCAATGACGAAGTCCATCATCCACATGAAAGTATAGGAAAGGAGGAATCAAATCATGAAGTATTATAACTGCTAGAACCATCAGTGCAGATGGAGAAGATTCTAGAAGTCAAGGAGCTAAGGGGTAACAAACATCATCATGCATTTGAATGCTCAGACTCAGATAAGGGAAATCCAAGAAAAGATGTTGAGAATCAGCTAGCACTTGTAGGAACCATTCATCTCAAGGAGAATGGCGGAAAGTAGGAAAGAAGATTTGGACAAAAGGTTTACCTGTTTCTCTCCATGTAAAAGTATTTTATTTATTGGCTATGTGATTAGCAGTCTTGACTGGCTTGATGGAATGCTTTGTAAGCATCTACAACATATAATTTTGATTTAATTAATAAAATTACGATTTTTCCTAAGGAAAAAAAACACTATTGTCCCGTTGGGAATGTTTATTTGAATCATAATAAAGACTTTGGGGTGCAGTTCAAGGTGTTCAATGATCCTTGATTTGTGGTATGTGTCGGTACGGGATTTCCTACATTGTGCTGATTAATGTTAAAATTTGTTTTTCATTAGACGGGGATAAAGTAATTCTATTGATAGATTTTGGGTTTATCTTAGATGATTTGATTCGCCATATCTCTAACAATTTTTCTTGAGAAATATATATAGTGTTTGCAGGTTCCCCAATCCTTGGTCTCCAAGTTCACAAACTGTGGGCATGAATTGACTTTGTTTGGACTCCAAATATTTATGTGGTTGATTTAACTTCGCTAAGGCTATAGTGTGCATTAATTTTCCAAAGTATTATTAGCCATTTATCAAAGAAAAACTCCATAAAAAAATTATTTCTCAATTTATTTTAAAACCCTTTTATATTTGTAACTTTTGTAAATAATTTGTAAATTATTTTTGCTAATTGGGATTTTGGGGTTTTGAGATTTTGTATATATTTGGGGTTTTGGGTAATTTGTAAATCTATTTGTGCAGGTGAGATCAAGTGGAGAAAAATGGAATAGAGCTAGATCTAGGCCTTCGAAGGTAAGATCTAGCCTCTACAATTTTTTGTAGGGCCAACCATTGAAGAATTTGCAGAAAAAATTCAGATCTGAAGCAAATAATTTTTTTTGAAGCTGGGGTTTTGAGTTTCAGCCCTCTCGAGCCCAAATTCAGCCTCTCCAAGGCTATTGTTGGCCTCTATCCCCCCTATGTCAGACTTAAAGCCCTTTGCGTCATCATTTTTTCCCTTTTTAGGTCAGGCTGTAAGCCCTAGAGGCCTCGGCCTCCCTCCTTATCCCTAACATTAGGGGTTTTAGGCCTTCTAAGGCCTAGTTGTGGGCCCTAGGCCACTCAGACCCCCTTCTAAGCCCAAGACAGTTGCCTCAAAGGCTAGATGT
The DNA here is from genome assembly GCA_000404065.3 of Pinus taeda. Lineage (NCBI taxonomy): Eukaryota > Viridiplantae > Streptophyta > Pinopsida > Pinales > Pinaceae > Pinus > Pinus taeda. The sequence continues at coordinate 34,136 of APFE031565673.1, forward strand.
GGCCTTTTAAGGCCCTAATTTTCCCTATCCTCTAGTGTCAAGCCCTTTTGGGCTTCCTCTGCTTCCTTTGCTCTTCGCTCTCCCTTCCTGGGCATTTTTTGACCCCCTTTCAATCCTCTCCAGCTTCTTCTCCCTAGCCGCTAGCTTTTCTTGAGCGTCTAGCCCTCTCTTAGCCCGAACTTGACCCTTTGCCATTTCTGAAGTTTTCAAGACTGAATACATGGTGGGTTTTGCAGAAATTTGGCTCAAAAAAAATTGATTCATAGGTGGCAACTTCATTGCAAAATTTTGACAAGTTTGGGCAAAGTGATCTTCAAGGCCTTGGGCTTAGGGTTTGCTCTCTAAACCCTAATTTCTCACTATTTTATTACAGCTGTAAATTCTGATTCATAACAGTGATATAAGTGCCCTAAAAATACATATAATTGGTCAAAATACTCATATATTGCAAAATAATTATTTTTTTAAATTTTGGCTATGTGGGTATTGCATATCTAGCCTAGATCTAAATTTTAGCTTGCTGAAATTTCTCTACATAACTTGAAGAAATTTCAACCCCCACTCCGGTTATCAGTTTTCCTTATCACTCCATGCATTTAGTTTTAAATCCAAGCATGATAAAAATTCTAAAATATGGAAATGACAATAATTTTCTGAAAACACAAATTTAGAGATTTCACCACTGCTGAAATTGCAGAAATAAAACACAGCAAAATTATGACAGCCACACAGAAAATAACGCAGTAATTTTTGGTCAATGTGACCTTGGAAAAACCCCCTACAACTCTTGGGGAAAACCAGTTTGAGAGCTTTTCTTTATTTCTGAAAATGCTTTTACAGAGAAATTGAAATACATAGTAAAAATTCCAGCAACCACAAAGTACAACTTATCTCTATTTTCGTGCTTAAACTCCGCCTCGAAAATCGTGCCAATCAACAAACAACCAAAACAGAAATTTTCCAGCAATAAAACAACATTAAATGTTGTATGGCTAGCCTCGAAAAATGTGCCTAGAACTTGTTGTACGAACTGTATGCATTTTAGCAGTACGATTGCCTTGAAATTTGTGCCCAAATATTCCTAGGAATTCATGCCCTTGTTGTTGTCCCTCTTCCTTGATTTTAGTGCTATCCCTCTTCCTCAATATCTGTGCCTTTCTCCTGCTGTATGGTTTCGCCGTGGGATGTGTGCCAGTAAATGTTGTTGCCTAGATTTGCTGAGATGTCTTCTTGTTGCTTTCCTTCACTTCCTCACTACTCATAAATTTTCTCCTTATTTTCTCTTCCCTTTCTTTCAAATGCCCATGAAAGAATGAATTGATCTTTTCCTCTTTTTTTCTCATTTTATTCTCTAAATGACCTTTTGGGTTACCCTAAGGTCTAATGGCTGAGATTCATTTAGATCTGGGGATGAGAATAAATGTGCATTTAATTCTCACTTTCTATTTTTTAACTCACCCACTTAAATAAAGACCCATGGGTTACCCTAAGGTCTAATGGCTGAGATTCATTTAGATCTGGGGATGAGAATAAATGTGCATTTAATTCTCACTTTCTATTTTTTAATTCACCCACTTAAATAAAGACCCACTTAGCCTTTTATTTCCATAGCGACTTTTTCACTTTCTAATTCTTCATTCACTTTAGTAAAGTCGCCTTTAAATTAGAATGTAAGTTTACCACTTATAAAGTCACTTTTAAATTAGAATGTAACTTTACCACTTATAAAGTCACTTTTAAATTAAATTGACTTTACCACTTATAAAGTCACTTTAGGAGAAAAGAAAAAAATAAATTTGGACACTTTTCCCTAGGGCAAAGATCAAAGCTTGAGGGAAACATTTCTCCTATAGTACCCAAATTTTAACACTCCCTCTTACCAAGGAAAGTGTTCCTCACCACTCCCATCTTGTTTCTGAAGTAGACATGCTTGCCTCGTAGTAAGGCTTCGGTGAAAATGTCCGCTACCTGTTCATTTGTGGAAATGTACTCAAGCTTGACAACTCCCTTTTGGACATAGTCTCTAATGAAGTGATACTTGATTTCAATATGATTTGACCTGTCATAAAGCTAAGTACTTCCTTGAAAATTTAAAAATTTTAATTTTTATGAAATAAATTGATAAATCTGGTTGTTGAGAGCCTTAGATTATCAGATTTGGGAGCGGAGTTGGACTCACACTTCCCAAATCTGATAGATTTGCCATTCCTGTGCATAGATCTGTAAAATGTTTTGGGTTTTCTGACTTGGGTTTTTTGGGTTTTATTTATTTTTCAAATATCTGGGTTCTTGGTGTTTTGGTTTTCAGGTATAGGTTGCAGATCTAAAGGTGAATTTTGATTCGAAGCTAGATCTAGGCCCTGGAAGGTAAGATCTGGCCTCAAAATCATTTTTTGCAGGAACATTATTTTTGCAGGACAAGGGTTTATTTTTTTTTAATCTGGAAATAATTTTACAAGGGTTTCATTGATAAATATGAAGCATTAAATACATTGCTGTGAAATTTGTTTTTCTAGGTTAATCTTGAGTTTGGGCTACAATAACTCCGCTGCTTGGGGTTTTCCAACAGAAAATTTCGGATTTGTTTGTTGCTTGACGTATGCTGTAGCATGTTCCTACCTCCATTAAATCGAAACCCATTTGCAGCTCCAAACGCGGCTCCACCTCGCTACCATCTACCTGTCCATAGCCCTTCTTAACCCTCCAATCCGCAACTTGGTTTGTTTGTTCTCCCTTTGTGCTACTGCCTCGTTCGTTTTATGCTTGCAACCCTCGATTCTTCCTTTGCTGCCTTAGCCTTCTCGCAACCTCAATATCTCTCTTTGCATTGATACGTGCTCCCTTCCTTCACATGGTCCTCTCTATTGCTCTGCTTGCAAACGCCTTTCCTCAACCCGCGTCCCTTACTCCCTTCACGCATTCTGCTTGCAACCCTTTGAAAACCCTCCATAATTATGCTGCCTCTTTGAATCCCCTTGCTACTCCGCCCATCCCATAGTTCCAAATAGGCTCGAGCTTGCCGTCCTCTCCATCTGCGCTAGTCCTCATTCGCTTCGCCGTCCCTGCAATTGATCCACATGTCTAAACCCGCAAGATCCTTCACACTTCTGTTGCGTCATAACTCAAATGTTGCCCTCCTCTGCTGCTATCCACGACCTCTTCCATCTTCGTTGACCTGCAACAAACACTCTGACCTCCTCTCGCTACTATCGAGCTCTTTCCACCACCTGTCCATCCTGCATAAGCTCAAACATTTCAAAGAATAAAACATTGCGATTTCCTTTTTTTACTTTTGTTTTGTCTTTGTTTTTTTGGTGTTCACGGCTAGGGTTTAGGTTGGTTCGTTTTTTATTATAATCCGATTTCTTTTTTGTTTTTAAGCTTAGGTTAGATTCATTTTCTTTTAAAATTTGATCTTTGTTTTGACTTTTATTTTTTTTTTATTTTTGTTTTATTATTTATTTATTTTTTACCTTTTGATTTTTAATTTGATTTTCTTTTTTTTTTTTCATTGAAAAACTTAAAAATCTAAAAATTCTAAATTTTAAAAATTTAAAAACTAAAAAATCTAAAATTTGAAATTGAAATTAATTAAAGGTGTATTTGCGCTTTCACATATAATAATTTTAATGTGGCATATGGCCCATTAAAAATTTATTTTATTGACCCTTTGATTTGTTTTACTTCTTCACTTTTCACATTAAAGCAGTTGCCTAAGGAATAATTGAAATGCTAATTAAAGTTCCTTGGTGTCTTTGGTTATTAAGTGCAAAATCTTAATTTTTCGTGATTTTTCTATGGTCAAGGTGCGATAATTTTTTTTAAAATCATACTGACTGTTGGAGAAAGATTAATTTTGCTAGATCATCTTGCATGCTAAAGTTTTGAGCATTTTACATTTAGTTGTTCATGATTATTGCTTTACCACATTTATAAGTTTTCTTTGGATAACTTGTTTTATTTAGTCTATGATTAATTGAAATCTAAGTCACCTGACACGGGGATTCGGGACACGTAGGATTCGAGATTCGTGGTGTCGGATTTGGACACGCTGACCCC
>APFE031565686.1:11297-43035 GCA_000404065.3 Pinus taeda
TCACCCAGCCAAAGGAGGATTTGACGTCAGAACTTGGTTGTATTCTTCTTTGTTTATCAATAATAATAGACGACTATCGTTATGGTTCCACTCTTATTGTCTTTATAATGATGTTTGAGTTATATCCTTTTTTACTGATATATAGTTGCATTTCTTGGATTTTATGCTTGTATTTGTGTTGTTCTTTGCATGTGCAGGTGTCCGTTCACGAGGATCGTGGGGATTGTGACCAGCTGGAGTGAAAGAACGGGAGTGACGACTCTTCTACAAATACTAGCGTTGGATTCGAGGTAGGCCCTCATCATCGGTCTTTACTTTGCAATTAGGAACCTGTGTGTTAGCATTGTTTGATTGTTGCTAGACCTCATTTAGGCTAGTGGGATCACCTCTGTTCGTAGAGGGGATTTACCTCCACAACACCATGGTTTCATTATGATCCTCTTTGACGAGTGGCTGTGCCCATACTTGGATCCCTTTACATGATCATTCTCTGGATGGCTACGTCCATGCCATGATTCATATATCATTTGACAGATTTCTCAGTTATGTATATGTATTTGTAATTTCTTGGAGGTTTTCCAATGGCAAACTACAGTTCCCCACACTGATTCATAAAGCATTTCATCCCTTACTCTAGTTCGGCCTTCACGCTTTAGGGGGCATCTGTTACACAACATTTTATCACTGTCCCTGTGTTCCCCGTTCCTGGATCCTGGTGGACCTCTACAGTGAACCCCACATGCTTTGCCTTCATGAAGAAACTCCCATTATGTCCCTCATGAGCATATCAATTCCCTTTTGCACCAGTTCCCCTTAAACTTCTGTTTTTCCTAGTTTACAAGGCCGACGCTAATGACCTTTGTCTCCCCTGCGCCGATGTGCAGAGATTAGCACTATCCCTAATGTTGACCGGAGTGACTAAGTTGTGTTCTAGTCACATTGGTCCTATTATGGAAAGTTTTTTAAATTAGGAGCAGAAGCTTCCAGCTCTAGAAGCTTCAGTAGGTAGGGGTTGTTACACAGTATTTTGTCACACCTCCTGCACTTCCCTATGACATACCCCGAAGTTTTCAAAACATGACCATCATACAGTGTTCTTATCTAGATATGTAGCTCAGATCAGACCTAAGACATTGATTGAAACACGCCTTGAGATTCACCTAAAGGAAATGGCTCTTAAACCCTAATTTGAGAATCATTGCTCTTATGAGGCTAAAAACCGTAATGGTCACATGTTGCACTATACCAGACCCATAATGACATCTCTTTGTTTACTTATATACCCACAATGATCCCAAAAAGGCCATTTTCCCAAAGAAGATGAGGAGGTTATTCGCCATAGATGAGGTCGAATTCTCCCAACTTGGCCTCTTGGTCTTATCCCTATGAGCTACCTCCTTGAGATGAGGGCCTACTCCTATCTTTGGAGAGATACTAACTCCCTTTCGCAGCCTATATATTCATCCTCTCCCATTCCCAAATGGCTGGTCAGGTTAGAGGTTGGTTGGTCTATGTCTATTTGCACCCTTATTCTAAGATTATGCCTAGAGGCTATTCATTTGACTTGGAGAAGCAGTGCTTGGAGATTTCTTGGCTTGGACTTGGATTACCACTCAAGGAGAGCCTACCAACATCAAGGCTTTAGTTGTAAGCTTCCCTTTACTTTCTAATAATACACAACTACTTGTTCATCTTCCCAAAATGTATATGTTCAATTATCATTTAGCTTGACATTCCTTGATCAGTTAAGTAGGTTGCTATTGCATTTGCTATTTGTTCTGGCATGCCTTTTCGTGTCTTGACCGCTTGTGCAGGTGCATAAACACTAAGAAAAGCAGGAACAAGCCCGTGACACAAGTGGTTCAGGGTCCTCAACAAAGGAAATTGGAATAGCATCAGAATGAGGTAGGTCATCTCCTTCTTTCTTTTTTTCAATTGTAATCTAGGAAGATGTCTAGTTGATTGTCACTTTAGTTGTTAGACCCACTCATTGGGCTAGAGGGATCGTCTTTATCCGCAGAGAGGATTAACCTTGTCAACAAAATGCCGACTTCGTTGGGGACTTTATGATCCCTGCCTTTCAATCCTTCACCCTGATCTTTTGTCTAGTTTGACAAACCGTCGATTTTTCGGCTTGTCTGCATCAATCTGGGTGTATACCATCACTGATTACTACCTTAGAATGCTAAGTTTGGATTGTTTCTTGGGATATTTTTATTTTTTTCCATATTCCTCACCCATCATGGGTTTAGCCTTAACAGTTGCGATGGCATCACAATTTTACCTTTACAGTCGCGATGACATTTTTTTTCTTCATTATTTGGTCGTGTTGAAAAACATCACTACTTTTACTATAAAAAGTAGTGATGCCATCGCGGGTTTGGGTATATAAAGTAGTGATGATCCTTGAATGTGAGAACTTTTTGAGGTTTCTTCCTAAGAATCCAGTGTGTCTTGGCACCTAAGGTCTTTTCCCATCCTATATGCTTGGATTTGTCAGTTTTTTGATTGATTTCCTTGATTAATTTGCAAATTTGTCTCATTGGCTTCGAAGTGAAATATGACTAAGTTCTAGGGTTTCTAGTCCATTGGTCATCATTTTTTGTTTGTTGGTGTCATTGAGATGTTTGTTTTGTTGATTGATTCAGTGTTGTTTTATGTAGAAATCATTGAAAACATCATTTTGCATCTGTTTTAGCTTGTATTTCGAAATTTACTTCTCATGAAGATGCATTGAGAAGTTATTTTTTGAGATTCATCATTGAGAATATATCATATTTTTCGATGATTGAAAGCTAAAATTTGTATTAGGTACGTCAAATCATTCAAAATGAAAATAAAAGCATAATTCATATAAGTGCATCTTTGTAAAGTCAAAATCATTTTGCTTTCGAACGGTTGCATTTAAGATAGTGAAAAGTGAAAATAATTTTTACTTTTGGCATTGCATTTGGAAGATGAAAGTGAATGTTAGTGGAAGGCATTTTGCATGATGCATTTTGTCTGATGCGTTATTTATTGAAATTTCTTCCTTTGGTTAGTCTAGATTTCATAGAAATGAAAGTTTTGTTTTTCTCATATAGTTGCATCATAGGTGTTTAGTGACGTCGTTAAGCCCTTGAAATCGAAACATAATTTCAAGATTAACTTTAACATCTATCAATTAATCTAAGGAGTGTTTGAAACATTAACGCTTATACTTAGTGGTCTAGGCTAAAGACGTGTACCAACATCTATAAAACTTAGCAGTTGTTGTTTGCAATAATCTTGCATTAGAGAGCGCTAGCACGTCGAATATATAAAGGGAGACCCTCATAGGTTGCAAACCTTTATCCATAAGAAGTCAAGTCTTCCGCCCTGTAAACGTGATACACTGAACACAAAATTCAGGGAGATTGTTTGCATATACGTCAAGTCCTTGGTAAATTTATTTGTTGAGGTGTATATTGCAGTTCACGGTTACTTGGTACTCCTTTTTCCTAGAGTTACCTGAGTGGTCATTTCGATCTTTTCTGACTCTTTAAATTTGAAAAGATCATCGAGCTCTTGTCGTTTCAAGCTCGCTAAACCAACGAAATTGACTAGAGTCACCTTTTCATCCTTTTCTCGACTCTTAAAACATGAAAAGGCAAAGTTTTGTTTCAAATTCTAAAATTAATTGACCGTAGAACAACATTCTACCTGTGGAAATACTCCTTAGTAGATCTTAGGTTGATACCAATGGAAACATTTCCTGAGTCTACCAGTCAAGGAAACCCCTATGATGGGAATCCTAGTCCTTTTCCTTCTTTTGGAAATAATGATGCTCCCTATATGGCGATGTTGTCCTTTCCTGGATTGACTGTTGGTCTACTAGTTTAGTTATTTTCGACCTCAGTGGTTCCAAGTGTCCAAACTTCTTTCAACCAAGTTCTCCTCCACCTGAACAACATCAACCTCATGTTGATCTTAAAGTTGACCCCTTTCCTTCTTCACCTATTTCTTCACCCCATTCTTTGCCTAGTGAAAGTCTGGATTCTAGTAATCGGGAAACTAAGAAGAAGAAGAAGAGGCCGAATAAGAAGAAGAAAAATAAGCAAGGGGGCAACCAAGAAGCCATTGCTATGGATGCAACTAATGAAGAAAAATATTCCAACCAGCCCTAGAAAGTAAAATTCCCCTGTATGTCATGTAAGGGTGACCACCTTCTTCAGAATTGTCCTGGTATTCCCAAGGTCTTAGAAGTGTGGTCTATAGTTTCACATCAACCTTTGTCATCAACTTCTGGTGATCATGTCGGTGATAAATCCTCAACTAGTAACAGTAAAGCCTATGGAAAAAAGGGAAAAGTAAAATTTAATTGTAAGTTGTGTGAAGGTAATCATCCCATTCACCTTTCTCCTCTTATGGATGAAGCTTCCAAATAGTTGGAAAACCTTACAGCTTCTCAACCTCGTCTTCCAATTGGTTATCGAAAGCTTTCCCCTGATCCTTCACTAGTTGATCTAGTGATTGATCAAAAGTCATCTTTGGTCAACCCCACTCTCTCTGAAAGTGAGTCTCATGAGTCCATTATCGACTAGCCATTGGTTGAGCAAATGGTAGACATGACTTCACCTTCAGTTAACCATATCTTTCCGATAGAGAGTGAACCTCATACTGCTCAGGTTCTTCTGGTTTCTTTAGTTTCAAATGAACTGGAGAGAAATCCACCTGTTTCCGAGGTGCATGAGAGTAGTTATCCTATTCCCATAGAGCAAGAGGGCGTTTATCACGTTCCTACAACATCCCCTCCAAGTAGTTTAGTCACTTCTTTTGATTGGAATCGACTGGCAGGATATCACCTTTTGTCTTATGTGTCTTTCCAAAATACAATGCAGGCTTACCATATGGTCGTACCTAGCACAGTCATAGACAAGGGTGCATCTGTTAGTATTTTGTCCTCAATTGCTTGGCAAGATTTAGGTTCTCCTCAGCTTGTCACCGTCACCCAGAATCTATTACTTTTAACAGAGGAACCAGTCATCCATTAGGGATCCTTCCTAAGTTGCCTATTACTTTGGGAGACGGTCTATATAGACGTTATGGTTGTCCAAATCCTTTAGATTTTAATCTACTCCTTGGTCGTGACCATGTTTATGTCATGGGAGTTCTTGTTTATCTCTCTTTCATGTGATGTGTTCCCCCCATGAAGGAATCATTGTGATCATTGATCAACTTACATTCATTGGTCCTGAATCAACTCTCAATCAACCATCATCCCTAAATGGTTCTCGTGTGCAAGCGATATCACCCCCACCATAGGTTAATTATGTGGCTACCTGTTCCATGCCCAGATCTATTGACGATCTAGTAAGTGATGTAGTACACCATGTACTAGGGGAATTGGAGCTTGATTTTTCATTCGGATCCCTAGACATGTATCCCTTCCAAAGTGTTGTTCTCCCATCTGATGAGAAACTCTTGCAAGCCATGGCCTCTTTTGGTATTTGATAAGTTCAAGGACCATGGAGCAGAGTTCCTTGTCTTGTGTCAAGCTCCTTAAAAAATGAAACAAGGCAATGGAGCAGAGTTCCTTGTCTTGTGTCAAGCTCCTTAAAAAAATGAAACAAAGGATATGAGGATATTTCTTTTACTATGTCAACCTCGTTAAAAAATGAAATAGGTGTATGGAGTAGAGTTACTTGTCTTGTGTCGAGCTCCTTAAAAAATGAAACAAGGACCGTGAGGATAATTCTTTTACTATGTCAACCTCGTTAAAAAATGAAATAGGTCCTATGAGCATGGTTCCTTGCCTTGTGTCAAGCTCCTTAAAAAATGAAACAAGGGATATCAGGATAGTTCTTTTACTATGTCAACCTCGTTAAAAAATGAAATAGGTCTCCATGAGCACAGTTCCTTTACTTGTGTCAAGACTGTTAAACAATGAAACAAATCCCCTTCCTATTCGAGTCTTTTATTAGATCTCATAGAATCCCAGTCGAGTCTTTCACTTGATCTCGTAGGTGAACCTTCATTCCATCTACCTGTTAGTAACCAGTAGTCTACTTCGGTGCATGAAATGAAGCTTGGGGGGCATGTATCTCGAATTGAGTCATTATGTTGTGGGCATTGTTGAGTCTCAAAATTACTCTCTCCCTAGCAACTCTTCTCATTCCTTTTCTTTGTTTTTCCATGAGAAAGATGCATTCTCATCACCAATGATCAGTATATACCATCTTAATGAGGAAATTTAGTGGTTTACATATTATGCATTTATGTTTTGTTGTTTGAATAAATTTTTGTATATTAGCTACGGAACGAAACCTATTCTGTAGCTAATCGGTTATTCCACAGCTACCTTCATGCTTTAACAGGTTTCAGGTGTCAGAAGGAGAAACTAACTACATGGGCAGCTTGAAAATCATCGTGACATGGACCCTGTCCTATTCATCTAGATGAGGTCGACAAGGAAGTTGGTATAAGACTACGGTCAATGAAGAAGCCAAACGCAGAGAAAGAAGGTAACAGGACTCTGTTTCGTGGTTAACTAACACGTTTCATAGCAATGGGAAGTGTTATCTAAAACAACTACCTAAACCTATGGACTCCAACAGCCACCTGTGCAACCGAATCCAACAACCACCATCTTGGATTTATGTCTCCAGCAGCCGAGGAAGAAATTTTGCGTACCTGTCTTCTATGTGTTTTGACTGTAGTATATTTTTCTCCACAAACAGTTGTATGGTTTTCTTATAAATACCTGTGTAAAGGACAGAGGAAGTTAGTAGTGATAGTAATAGTTTTATTGTGAAATCAAGTTCTGAACTCTCTAATTTCTGGGCATTTTGTGTCCCTATTTTTAATATGAAGACTGCATGTTTTATGAGAATTTGAAGGAGTTTCCTTGAATTTGATTGAGAAAGCGTAGCCTAATCAGTTGCAGAGGGCCCATACACTGAAAAAGGTTTCATTTCATTTTATTTTTCTTCTTCTTGTTAACTGTAAATTCGTCATTTTCTTTCACAGTGTTTATAATCATTTTCTTGCTAACAATGCCTGTAATGCAACTTCCATCATTTTCTTGTTAACATTGTTCATAATTAAGAGTAGCTTCCATTTGCTTGATCTCTTTTTAGTTTTTATCAGTTGCTAGAAGATGAAGTTCAATAATGTAATCTAGTTTTCTTCATTCACTATTTTACTAGTCTTTAAATTTTCAATTAGACTTATCAGTGCCATTTACTGTCTTTTACATTTTATTTTATTTTTAAGATTACTAACTCATGGTGTTAATGAATGTCTCTAAAAACCCTTCAAGTTGATAGTTCATCCTAAACTAAGTGGTTGAGCATTTCATTTATGCAATGAGTCTTTGTTGCATCTTTGTATTTGCTTTCTGTTAGATTAATGAAATACAGAATTCCTCAAATATCATCCCAAGGAGACCTTCTCCCAAAATTGAGAGGCAGAGTAACTAAGTATTTCATTTAGTTTTATTTTTGTAATTAGTTAGGCATCGGTTACAAATTTCACTTTCGGTTCTTAAATCGTGATTTTGAAATAATGGTAAAACAGGAATAGAAACTATGTTTTCATTTCTTGCTTAAGCTTTGCTTCCAAGTCCATCTTAGCTCTATTTTCATTTCTTCTTTGAAAAGCTCTATTTTCATTTTTAGGTTTTGAGTAGTCCTTACAAAAGTTAGACTCAAATTTTCGATAATTATATTGTAAATCATTAGGTATTAAAAGACCAAAAAAACCCCAAAACAACATAAAAACACAAAAACAACGAAGTAAGAAAGGTTATCTAGCACAAACAATGCACTACATTTCATCAGTTTACGATGCCCGAATTGATAATTTATGTAGAGAAATTTAGGACACTAAATTGACCAAACATTTTGGTGCCATTGTCGGGGAAGTGTAACTAGGTAGCCTTATCTCTTACATTCAAAAAAAAATTGACATGCATAGAGAAAGAGACTCTAGGGGTAGATTTATAGCTAGGGGCAGAAGTTCAATTCCTATAACACCACCTACTCCACCACAAACAAGAAAAGACACATCTCCATCCCAAACTCATACTCCCAGCCATAGGACTCCTGGAATTCCAAGGGCAGAAATCCAATCAAAAGAATCTCCTACTTCATCTACCAAGTCAGTCTTACGGGAGAAAAATTTTGAATCTCCAACAAAAGGAATAGCCTTCTTCACCTCCACAGGGCAACACATTGCAATTGAGGAATTAGGAATACCTGGTGAGGAAGAAGAAGTAGAACCTCTCTCCCATGTTCCATTAATAGAAGAACCAGAGGAGGAGGAAGTAACCTTGCAGGCTGAACCCTATACTGATTCTGAAGAAACTATAATGGCAGAAGAAGAACAAGATGGAGAATTCTCAGTATTTGGAGGAGGGGGTAGAGGGATAAGTAGAGGAAACAATGGAGGAGGTAGAGGAAACAATGGAGAAGGTGGAGGAAATAATGGAGGAGGTAGAGGAAATAGGGAAATAGATAATTCTTTTGGATTCCTTATAGTGGATGAGGAAACAAATGCCACAATGAAAAATATTTCACCTTCTGTCCTCCCAAACTTCTATGGGTTGAAAAGTGAGGATCCTGAAACATTTTTGTTTGAGTTTGAAGTCTTGTGCAGAACTTATGACTACCTTGAAGACTCTCAAAAAATTAAATTGTTTCCTTCAACACTAAAGGGAGCTGCTTTGAAATGGTTCATGGGGTTAGTGACTCAGTCCATTAGAACATGGAATGACATGAAAAAAAACGTTTTTGGATAGGTACTTGGATTATTGCATGCCTACCAATCACAAAGATGAAGTATTCAAAATGATGCAAAGAGAGGATGAAAACTTAGAAGATTTGATTGAGAGATTCAACTATAATCTGAAAAGAGCAAAGATAAACAATTTAGATGAAGAAACCTTGAAAGCTCTTTTATTAAAAACCATCAGATATGAGTGTATAGATATCCTTAACATGATGGGGAAGGGAGATATCTCTCAAATCCCATTAAATGATATAGGAGAACTGTGTGTTCATCTCTCAAGAGGGAAATCTAAAACAGGGAAAGGGCCAAGAGATCCTTCTCTTGTTAAAGTAAACAAATCTGCAACGGGATCTGTAAGTAGGGCAGAAATTGGTAATATGCTTGATGAATTTAAAACTGACATTTTAGGGAGTCTTAGTCAGCAATTAGACACCCTTAAAATACAAAACAAGCAGAAAATCGAGGCTGATGCTTTAGCCATTTTTAGTCCAAAAAAAAAAACAAAACAAAAAACAACAACATGCTCTAAGGGAATGCCCCTTAGATGTGAAAATTGTAAAAACTTGTATGATTTGCCCAGAAAATCATGAGACCAAGGATTTTCCTTCAATATTAGGTCTTAAAGTTGTCTTTCAAGAGGAAACAATTCCAAATTCTGTAGAACCTCTTTGTTTTGTTACTAGAAGACCTTGGCAGGGGCCACAAAATCAGGGATTTAACAATCAAATGTATCTTCAGCGCCCACCAAACTGGAATTCTTGGTAGCAACCTTGGCCTCAACCTCAATCCTAGTCTCAATCTCAACCATGGGCATAAGGAGTACAAAATTCTTATGGGAGATTTTCTCAATATTATCAATATCCTCCACCATATCAAATTATCCTCCCCCACACATCCAGCAACAAAATCAGCAGCCACAACTTCAAAATCTGAATCCTCAAATTTCATTGCCATTTCCACAGCAACCTCCACAACAAAACCAAAATCCTCAACTCTTGCTACCATTTCAGCAGAAACCAAATCAGCTACCTGCCCAACCATTGCCAAACCCCAACAATAAAAACCCTCGGAATGCCTACATGGTAGAAGGACAACAATTTCGAACTTACATGCTTACCCCTCTAAATCTTAATGATGTTCAATTAAGATCTAGAAGGATATTAGAAAAGGAAAGACCTTTTGTAGTTAGTCAGAAACAGGACAATTCTGAGGAAGATTCTCTAAAGGTCAATAAAAATTTTGAGGGAACATCTCCCAAAAACCAAAACATCAAAAAAGAAAAACAAAAAGAATCAGTGAACACGACTCCTATCATTGAGCAGCCAGCATCTACTTCTACACCTCCTTTTCCTAAAAGATTACAAATTGATAGAGGGGTAGAAAAATAGATCTTGTTGCCCAACTATGATTTCCTAGATGAATTGAAGAATGTCTGTATCAAAATTTCTTTCTTACAAACCATTAGAGAAATTCCAATTCTAGCCAAAACAATAAAGGAGTTGAGCATAAAAAAACCAGGAAGAAAAACAAAAGAAACAAAAAGAATTCACCTGGTAGGGAAAATAGCAGACATAATGACGGGAAAAATTGCCATACAAAAATATGGGGATCTAGGAAGCCCAATTGTAAAAACACATATCAATGGAGTTGAAATTCCAAATACATTGATTGACTTAGGGGCAGCAATAAACATCATGAGAAAACAAACTACGGAGCAGCTCAAGCTTCCTAATCTTCTTTACACACCTACCTTACTTCAACTAGTAGATAGATCAGTAATCAAACCAGATGGTGTGCTAGAAGATATTTCAGTATCCCTATATTCTTGGGAATATCATGTTGATTTCATGATTTTAACTCCCAAGAACAATCTAGGAGGACATCCACTCATATTAGGAAGACCTTGGTTGGCCACAACTGATGCTTTTATTAGCTGCAGATCTAGTGACATGTATATTTCTGATGGTAATTCAACAAAGAAGTTTACTCTATATCCTCCAGTGAAAGCAATCACAGAAATAGATGACAAAGAATGGATTGATGATGAAGATGATATTCAGCCTCTCTTTACTATTTCAAAAATTAGTGAAGATAGTCAAATTTTAAATACATTGGAAAATTTTGAATCATCTTCAGAATATGACCATGAGTAATTTGAAGAAAAATCTAATGTTGAATACTTGTCATCTAGGCAGATGTCTCTCTATTCTATGGAAGAGTTTGGTAGCTCTACAATTGAAAATTTTCCAGGTAGGACATTGAACATAAACAAAAACTTGGAGAAACTACAACAAGAAGAGCTAATCAAAACATTACAAAAACATTCTGCTGCATTTGCATGGGAATACACCAACATGAAAAGCATTGATCCTAAGACTTGTATCCATCACATCTACATTGAGGAAAATAGTAGACCTATCAGACAACCTCAGAGAAGGATGAATCCAAATCATAGGGAGATTGTGAAAGAAGAGCTCCAAAAATTACTGAATGTAAACCTCATTTACCCAATTTCAGATAGCCAATGGGTCTCTCCTTTGGTAATTGTGCCTAAAAAGAATGGTAAATGGAGGGTGTGCATTGATTACCAAGAATTGAATAAAGCAAACCTTAAAGATCATTTCCCTTTGCCTTTTATAGATCAAGTGTTAGATACATTAGCAGGTAAGAAGCATTTCTCATTCTTGGATGGTTTTAGTGGTTATAATCAAATTCAGGTAGCACAAGAAGATCAGGATAAGACCACATTTACTTGTCCATGGGGAACTTATGCCTACCGATTACTTCATTTTGGGTTATGTAATGCACCTACAACATTCCAAAGAGCAGTACTAGGAATTTTTTTTGATATGATACATGATTGTGTAGAGGTATATATGGATGATTTTACAGTCTATGGAAATACATTTGAAGAAACCTTGGAAAATTTGGAAAAAGTTCTTAAAAGATGTAAGGAAACAAACCTTTCACTAAGCCATGAAAAATGTTTTATGATTTTTTCAGAAGGTATTGTTTAAGACATAACATTTCAGGAGATGGGATTAAAGTTGACAAATCTAAAGTTGAAGTCATCTCTAAATTATCAATTCCAAATTGCCAAAAGGATGTTAGAAGTTTTCTGGGATTTACAGGGTACTATAGAAGATTTATAGAAAACTTCACTAAAATAGCATCCCCACTCTTTAAATTTCTTGCCAAAGATTGTGAATTCAATTGGAATTATGATTGTCGGTTGGCATTTGAAACCTTGAAAGCAAAAAATTCTAAATCACCCATTTTAAGAGGTCCAAATTGGAAACTCCCTTTCCATATTTACACAGATGCTCCAAATACAGCTCTGGGAGCTGTATTGGGACAAAAAGATTTGATTCCTTATGCCATTTACTATACAAGTAAGAATTTGACTCCCACTGAGTTGAATTATACTGTGACTGAAAATGAATTTTTAGCTGTTGTTCATGCAATTAACAAGTTCAGACACTATATAACAGGCTATGAAACCTTTGTTCATACAAATCACTCTGCAATTAGATATTTGATGAATAAACCAATTACTAATGGCAGAGTTACACGATGGCTTTTACTTTTGCAAGAATTCAACATTCTTGTGTTAGATAGACCTGGAAAACAAAACACAGTTGTTGATTTCTTGTCCAGGATTCAGAATATCAAAGAAGATTCTCTGGTTGAAGATAAGTTTCATGATGAATATCTTTTTGCAGTAACTACTCAAACTCCTTGGTTTGCAAATGTTGCTAACTACTTGGTCACAGGGAAGTTACCTTCACATTTGTTTCCTAGAGAGAAAAGACAAATTATTCAAGAAAGTGCAAGATATTCATGGATCACTAACGAATTGTATAAAATAGGGCCAGATCTTATGATCAGAAGGTGTGTCAGGGAAGATGAAATGCTCGAGATTCTTAAGGCATGTCATGATGAAACTTGTGGTGGACACTTTGCTAACAAGAGGACAGCCTATAAAATCCTTTCTTTAGGATATTATTCGCCATCCATCTTCAAAGATGCTAATGAATATGTCAGGAGATGTGACAACTGCCAAAGGGTAAGGAAACCTGCCCCCTCAAATGAAATGCCATTACAAATTCAGGTACTCATCGAACCCTTTGAAAAGTGGGCCTTAGATTTTATTGGACCAATTAATCCTCCATCTAAGTAGAAAAAGTATATATTGGTATGCACTGATTATGTCACTAAATGGGTAGAAGCCAAAGAATTACCTTTTGCTAATGAAAATCTGTAATTAATTTTCTTTTTGAGGACATCTTCACTCATTTTGGTGTTCCAAGAGAAATTGTGACAGATCAGGGATCTCAATTCACATCTAACATGGTGGAAAGACTTGTGGAAGAATACAAGATCAAGAATCAGAAATCTACTCCCTATCATCCACAAGCAAATGGTTAAGTGGAATCTACAAATAAAGTGATTGAAGGAATCCTCACCAAGACTGTGCATCTACATAGAAGAGATTGGGCAAAAAGGCTTCCTGAAGCCTTATGGGCCTATAGAACTACATGGGGGAACACAACGGGACATACACCTTATGAACTTGTTTATGGGAAACAAGTCATCTTCCCTATAGAGTTCCAAATCAGAACTTTCAAGATGGCAGTCCAATTGGGACTAGATTTATCAGAGGCACAAAAGCATAAGCTGGAGCAATTAAATGAACTTGATGAAATCATGCAAGATGCAGTTCAAAGGACTGGTATAGTCCAACAACAAAGGGCTAAATGGCATGACAAATATATCAAGGGCAAGAGGTTTCAAGTGGGAGATTGGGCGTTGTTATTTGATTCAATGTTTAAATATTTTCAAGGGAAGTTTCAAACTCATTGGCTTGGGCCATATGAAATTGAAATTTTTTTTAGTAATGGAGCAGTGAGGATCAGAACAATAGATGAAAATAAAACTCCTCTTCTTGTGAATGGTCATAGATTAAAGATATATCAGAAACCCATCTCAAAAGAGGAGTTCATTAAGATTTTCCAAGACAATTCTAAAATGAAGTTAGTGAAGAAGAATCCTTCTTCTCCACTAACTTAGTCTTTATTTTTCCTATAAAAAAAAAAAAAAAAAATATATATATATAATATATATATTATATATATATATATATATATATATATATATATATATATATATATATATATATATATATATATAATTGTATAAGGTTGAAAACCAATCATTGATTGGCATACTTATACATAAAATACACGGTGAAAATTAGAGGTTTCTGACACCCTATAGTTTCCATTTCCTTTCTGTAATAAGTAGTGACAAAAAGCCACAGTCACTCTATAGTTTAGATTCTGCAAAAATTTATCATCTCATCTCACCTCACTCTGTTTTAATTTTGTAGTTTCACTTCATCCCATTGTCATATTTCATCAATAAAAATTTTCCACTTTTCCTTATTCAGTATTCATTCCATCTCCATTTCATTTATCATATTGTCTTGCATCTCATTTAAATTCACTTACATAGCCATTTCCATTTCATTCATGATCCATAAGCCATATTTCACTTTATGTTTCACATTCTGCAGCTGATTCTATCCTGCAACTGATTCTGTTCTGCAGCTAATCTGATTCTGCAACTACAATTTGTTTAACAGTTCAGGCACAAGTGTACAGTTCATAATAAAATCTTAAATGCATGGAATTGAAGGAAAAATCAGTTTTTGAAGACCAATCATGCTCAAGGCACCTATGGTTCAACATCAAAGGAAAATTTTAGCAAGCAAAAGGTAAAGATTCCAAAGGTAAATGCAAAAATTTATTTCAAAAAGCAATTTGAAAACATAAGCTTGTATAATATGTATGATCACATGTCTCTTAATTAACCATCATTTGGTTTGACCGCCACGATGTCTCTGCCATATCTTCCGCCTTTAATGACAAACGATCTCAATGATTCTTTCATAGCCAGTCTCTGCTTCAAACTCCATAACTTGTACTCAAACGATCCTCCACAACTGTACTTTCTTCGCTTGTTAATGGTCAAGATAACGATGTGACTTACCTATCTACGACTCTCTAAATATTGACTGTCTATTTATTACATGCCAACTCTTAAGTTTTTCTTTCATATTCACACAGTCATTTCGTATACACAGTCATTATGTTTTCATATCCACGGTCATTCTGTTTCCATATACTCAGTCACTCCATTTCCATACACACAATCATTCTACTTCCTAAATAGCACTTGTTCCATAGATAGTAAAGAGTAATTTTGAGATCAGTAAATTATACAAAGCAAAGATCATGGGACTCATCGCCAGGGCAGAGCCCGTAGGGGAAAAATTCATGGAAGGATATCCCCAACTTAAGGAGATGTTGCAGAAGACTAGATGGCTCAAGTTCATTGAAAATTTTGATGGATATCATAAGGAGATCATGAAATCTTTCGCTAGATCCTTTGATGGTACAGAAGTGGAGATTGGGGACATCAAGTTTGCAATAACAGAATCCTACATAGCAAAGGCTACAGAACTACCAAGACTTGGTGAGAGGTGGTTCAAAAACAAAGAACTCCATAGTGAATCATGGAAGGTATTCCTCAATAACCCAGGTATGGATGTCACTGGGTTTAGGAAAGGAATCCCTATTTCGGCACTCAAAAATAAATGGAGAAGCATGCTTTTGATATTGAAAAAAATTATTACTCGTGAGGGAAGATTTGGATGTATGTATGTTTATCATATACGTTTATTGATGAACTTTCTAAACAATGGGGACATCAACCTCCCTTTCTTCCTCCTAAATAGTCTAAGGAGAATGGCTTCAAATGTACAGAAGAAAATAGAATCTTTGGAAACAACCATGTATCACCACGGATTGGTCAAGATCCTGGTTGAATACATCTCAAGAAAATAGGGGACACCTGGGAAAACTTTCTGATAAGAACCCATTTCCAAGAGACACCAGAATCTCCTGTAAAAGATAGTGTCAGAAAGAGTAGGAGAAAGAAGACCAATCTCACCATTCAAAGTAAACTTGAGCCTCCACTACAGAAAAATGATGAAGAAGAACCAATCTCTGAAAAATTAATAGAGATCAGAAAGCAAATCAAGCAAAGGAAGAAGATAAAACAGAAAGTTGGTGGAATTACTGAGAACATACTTGGATCTCCACTAACAACCAGATGATGAACAACCAATCTCTGAAAATCGATAGAGATTAAGAGACAAATCAAGGGGAAGGAAAAGATAGGAAAAGAGAAAAAGGGTGCAAAGGAGGAGAACATAAAACCCCTTAAAAGAAGCTCTAGGCTCAAAGGAATGGTAAAGAAGGTGTCATCAAAGGAAACAGAGTTCATCAACCTGGAAGGAGAAACCCCAGCATCATCTCCTGAAAAATATTCCACTTACATACAGTCCTCAAAACTCTCCTAGACATTATTTTGAAGGCAACCCCAGTAGAGGATCCCCATGCATAGATCCAATTCAACAGCAAATTTATGATTACATAGAATCACTCGAGAAGAAAAATGCCTCAAAGGATCCAGGTTCCTCATCCAATCCAGAACAACCTGTCAATCCACAAGAACCTCTGACTGACACACTCAAACAGGAAATCTATGAGTTGGAGATATTGAATACGCACATTAAGAAAGAAAATGAAGCCCTAAAGGAACAAAGCAAATTGGATAAGGCCATTCATGACAATACCATACTGCACCTAGGCCTATGGTACAAGAAAAATAGGAAGCTAAAGAGGAATAATATGAACTTGAACAAGAGCCCCAAGGGTTAGCTCAGTTGGTCAAAAACTGTGCCTCGCCATCGGGAGGTCACAGGGTCGAATCCACCCGAAGCCCTTGGGGTCAAGTCTTGCAGTAGGCCGAGGGGCGATTTAGCCCAGCTATCGCCCAGCTTTTTCCGTGGACGTAGCGATCACTCACTAACCAGGGTGCTCGTGAACCACACGCAAAAAAAATAAAAATAAAAATAAAAATAAAAAATAGGAACTTGAACAAGGCAGTGATCAACCTCAAATACAAACTTCTCATGAAGAAACCAAGGATGGCTGTCACTTCAAATAAGAGCAAGAGAAGGAAGTTAGATGTATTAGCAGAAGTTTTTGAGCAGATGCAATAAAAAAAAAAAAAAGAGTTCACAGTTTTGGCAAGATTGCATGGGGACATGCAATAAAAATTTTGCAGTGAGGGTATGTTGAGCCTCAAAATTACTCTCTCCCTAGCAACTCTTCTCATTCCTTTTCTTTGTTTTTCGATGATAAAGATGCATTCTCATCACCAATGATCAATATATATTGTCTTAAGGAGGACATTTAGTGGTTTACATATTATGCTTTTATGTTTTGTTGTTTGAATAAACTTTTGTATATTAGCTACGGAACAGAGCCTATTATGCAACTAATCGACTGTTCTGCAGCTACCTTCATGCTTTAACAGGTTCCAAGTGTCAGAAGGAGAAACTAACTACATGGGCAGCTTAGAAATCATCATGACATGGACCCTGTCCTATTTACCTAGCCCAGGTCGACAAGGAATTTGGTATAAGACTACGATCAATGGAGAAGTCAAAAGCATTGACCGAAGGTAATAGGACTATGTTTCGTGGTTAACTAACACGTTTCACAGTAATGGGAAGCATTATCCAAAACAACTACCTGAACCTACGGACTCCAACAGCCACCTGTGCAACCGAATCCAATAGCCACCATCTTGGATTTATGTCTCCAGCAGCCGAGGAAGAAATTTCGCATACCTGTCTTCTACGTGTTTTTACTGTAGCATATTTTTCTCCACAAAAAGTTGTATGGTTTTCTTATAAATACCTGTGTAAAGAACCAAGGAAGTTAGTAGTGATAGTAATAGTTTTATTGTGAAATCAAGTTCTGAACTTTGTAATTTATGGGCATTTTGTGTCCCTGTTTTTAATATGAAGACCGCATGTTTTATGAGAATTTGGAGGAGTTTCCTTGAAGTTGATCGGGCAAGCATAGCCTAATCAGTTGCAGAGGGCCCCTACACTGAAAAAGGTTTCATTTCATTTTATTTTTCTTCTTCTTGTTAACTGTAAATTTATCATTTTCTTTCACAGTGTTTATAATCATTTTCTTGCTAACAATGCCTGTAACGCAGTTTCCATCATTTTCTTGTTAACAGTGTTCATAATTTAGAGTAGCTTCCATTTGCTTGATCTCTTTTTAGTTTTTATCAGTAGCTAGAAGATGAAGTTCAGTAATGTAATCTAGTTTTCTTCTTTCACTATTTTACTAGTCTTTAAATTTTCAGTTAGACTGATAAGTGTCATTTACTGTCTTTGCCATTTTATTTTATTTTTAATATTACTAACTCATGGTGTTAATGAATGTCTCTAAAAACCCTTCAAGTTGATAATTCATCCTAAACTAAGTGGTTGAGCATTTCATTTATGCAATGAGTCTTTGTTGCATCTCTCTATTTGCTTTCTGTTAGATTAATGAAGTACAAAATTCCTCAAATATCATCTCAAGGAGACCTTCTCCCAAAATTGAGAGGCGGAGTAACTAAGTATTTCATTTAGTTTTATTTATGTAATTAGTTAAGCATTAGTTACAAATTTCACTTTTAGTTCTTAAATCATGATTTGGAAATTATGGTAAAACAGGAATAGAAACTTTGTTTTCATTTCTTGCTTAAGCTTTGCTTCCAAGTCCATCTCAACTCTATTTTCATTTCTTCTTTAAAAAGCTTTGTTTTCATTTTTATATTTTGAGTAGTCCCTACAAAAGTTAGACTAAAATTTTCGATAATTACATTGTAAATCATTAGGTATTAAAAGACCAAACCCCCTCCCCCCCCAAAACAACATAAAACACAAAAACAACGAAGTAAGAAAGGTTATCTAGCACAAACAGTGCACTACACTTCATCAGTTTACGATACCCGGATTGATAATTTATGTAGCGCAATTTAGGACACTAAATTGACCAAACAGGCATGAAAACAAATCCAAGCATAGTTTATCTTTGTTTCAAGCTTGTGTAAAAATGAAACCATATTCAAGCATCTTCCATAATAGTTTCCCATGTTTCAAGCTTGTGTAAAAATGAAACCATTCCCACCTTAGATCTCGTGATTGCTACTTTTTATCAATCGATTTCTACCAGATGAGCCTTGGTTTGTTCAATCCATCATCACCATCTTTTTGGTTGATCATATGCTTTCACTCTATTGTTTTAGCTTTTCCTGAGGAACATTTACAATGAGTAGGTCTTATTAGCCAGCCTCTTGCCCATTACATGTTTTGAGTTGTTTCATCATTACCGGAACTAGTTGCTATCCTTTGATACCACT
Organism: Pinus taeda; assembly: GCA_000404065.3. Lineage (NCBI taxonomy): Eukaryota > Viridiplantae > Streptophyta > Pinopsida > Pinales > Pinaceae > Pinus > Pinus taeda. The sequence continues at coordinate 30,384 of APFE031565686.1, forward strand.
CGTTCCTCTTGGCAGAGTCAGCGTTCAGCACTTTTCTGACTCTTGAAAAATGAAAATATTGTCGAGTACTTGTCATTTCAAACTCGTAAAAGTAAATGAAATGATGTCTACACAGGATAAGTTTAACCCTTTTCCAGACTGAGATAGATTATTGTACGAAAAAGGAACACCTTGATTGACATGGTCAAGAGGTTCTCTCGAATATTCTTTTCTACCTTTTCGGGTTCAAGAGACAAATTACAAAAAGGGACCTGATGGAGTTTTCTTTTTCATCTCTTTTTCAAACTCTCTAAATATGAAAAATACATTGAGTTACTCTTCTGTGGGACTCATTAAAAATTAAATGACGAAAGACTCGTCACCATGATGAGACTGAGTTTCTCTTTCCTAGGGCTCATTAAAACTTACTATGATGGACTCATTCAAAGAATGAACTTATACAACAAGCATATGGTATCCTCTTCAAGCTTGTGTAAAAATAAAGAGGTACTCACTAGAAATAGTTGGGGGGGGGAATGAAGATGAAACATGCTTTGTATAGGCAGCATGTTGCTCTTGAACATGACACTCATCTGTTTCTCGTGTCGGGTTTGGGACATCCTCACTTAGCCACTTGTCCTTCCAGTTTTGGGTAATCCATTTTTCCTCTCATTTTATTATTCCACTTCATTATGAATATTGGTCCTATGTTGAGTTAAATGTTGCCACACTCTGGAGTCGTGTCGCCAATATGTTCAAGAGAAGTACTATCTGCATTTTATTACCTATACATTGTCTGACTCTTTGCTACAATCTTGGGTTCCACTTTATTCCTTTTTTCATGTTGATGATGAGGGAATCATTATTTCCCTCCTTCGACGGGTCACTTCCTATCGACTTCAGCTCATTATCCAAGAAGATGACTTAAAAACTCCCTTTCAATACGTTAGAGCTTGCATTCCCTAATGGCAATCTCTTCGCATCCGACGACAAGTCTTCATCATTAGCCTTTGATTAGATGATTCCACAAGTATTCGACTTCAGCTTCATCATCACATTCACAGATTATATTGTTGTATCTTGAGAGCCATTGTCATTATGGGCGGTTCCTCTCGTGCCTATTAACGGTCCACATCAATGGCTGGTAATCAAGTGGTTTTCTAGCATGTTCGACTTCGACGTGTTAATTCACATGTTAGTATTTGTACTTTGATCGGGTTGGGATGGAGCGTAAGACCCTGAGTCTTGTCTGGTATGACTCAAGCTGCGTGGAGCTATATGTTATTCATGATCATACACATGTTTCTGCTATACGGATGGTTGTGACCATACTGTGGGACTTTACATTTATGATGATCCTTCTATATTAGATGGCTACGCCCATGCCATGGATCCTTTAATATAGTCCTTAGTATCCAAATGGTTGTGTCCATACCATGGATTCATGTTTTGACATCAGATATGTATATGTATATGCATGCTTGATTTGCAAGTCTCCTGATAGTGTTTGTCTTCGTCCTTGCAAGAGATCGTAAAGCATCTCATCCATCACTCTTCATTATGCCTTCATGCTTTAGGGGGCATCTGTTACACAGTATTTTTTTCACACCTCCTGCACTTCCCTGTGACATACCCTGAAGTAATCGAAACATGACCATCATACAATGTACTCATCCAGATATGCAGCTCAGATCCTCCCTAAGACATTGATTGGAAAATGCCTTGAGATTCCCCTAAAGGAAATGGCTCTTAAACCATAATTTGAGAATCATCGCTCTTATGAGGGTAAAAACCACGATGGTCGCATGTTTCACTATGCCAAACCCGCGATGGCATTGCTCTATTTACTTGTATACCCACGATGATCCCAAAAAGGTAATTTCCCCAGAGAGGATGAGAAGCTTCGTGATCTAGAAGCTTCCAAAGTAGTGAGATGTAGGTTGTTCGACATAGATGAGGTCAAATTATCCCAACTTGGCCTCTTGGTATTATCCCTGTGAGCTACCTCCTTGAGATGAGGGCTTAGTCCTATATTTGTAGAGATCCTAACTCCCTTTCCTAACATATATATTCATCCTCTCCCATTCCCAAATGGTTGGTCAGGTTAGAGGTTGGTTGGTCTATGTCTATTTGCACCCTTATGCTAAGGTTGTACCTAGAGGTTATTCTTTGACTTGGAGAAGGAGTGCTTGGAGAGTTCTTGGCTTGGACTTGGATTACCACTTAAGGAGAGCCTATCAACATCAAGGCTTTAGTTGTAAGCTTCCCTTTACTTTCTAATAATACACAATTGTTGGTTCATCTTCCCAAAATGTATATGTTCATGTATCATTTAGCTTGACATTGCTTGATCAGTTAAGTAGTTTGCTATTGGATTTGCTATTGTTTTGGCATGCCTTGTTGTGTCTTGATCACTTGTGCAGGTGCATAAAAACTAAGAGAAGCAGGAACAAGCCCGTGACACAAGCAGTTCAGGGTCCTCAATAAAGTAAATTGGAATAGCATCAGAACGAGGTAGGTCATCTCCTTCGTTCTTCTCTTCAATTGTAATCTAGGAATATGTCTAGTTGATTATCACTTCAGTTGCTAGACCCACTCATTGGGCTAGAGGGATCATCTTTGTCCACAGAGAGGATTAACCTTGTCAACACAGTTCTATCCATCTTCATCTCATAACTTCTACAATGGTGTTCATCATGTCCCACAGATTTATAGAAATTGCAAAACAACTACTCAGGGGTCTGTACAAACTTCTGTAGTAAATGGAAGTTATCAATGGCATGTTGTCCTATAACCTGACAGATAGTGCACCATAGCGCAACTCCCACACTCGTCCCAGTGTTATTCTTTGGTTTTAGGGGAACAGGCCCTCCCCCAATAATATAGTACTTATAGACTGGGCAATGGTCCTTATCATGTCCATGGGTCTTACAATTCAAACACCAAACCTCAACACACACCTCTGGTTGGGCTTCATTTCCTTTCTTCAGACTCTACAATTCCAAGTGTAGGCTTTCCAGCTATGAGTGAATCTATTGCACTCCTAGGTTTGAATCCTATATCGGTGAAGCATCCAATCTCATCGCTATTTCCAAAGCTTATGCTTGTGTTTCTATCTTTTGTTGTCACATAGGCACTCTTAAGTGCCGCAAGAGCAATGCTATATTACCAATCGTGATGTTGGGAATCTGTAATTATCATATTGGCTTAACAAATTAGGCATTTCAACCTTTGATCAAAATCCCAAGGCGTCTCATTTACCTTTTGTCAAATTTCCTTAAACTCAATTACTGACTGCGCCTCTGACTTAGGCTTACTGAACTCCTTATTCAAAGCTTGATGGGTCTCTACCAATGTCGCGTTGGGTTTATCAGTGAAATACTTGATGTACCATGTTAATGTGCGATCCTGTAAGGAAGTAACCAACTGCACTTTCTTAATGTTATCATCCGTAATAAGTTGTGTTGTCCATACATCTCCTGCGAAAAACCAAAACTATTCGGGATCTTCGCTCCCTACTCCTCTAAAAATCGACATCTTCATCACGTTCACCATGTTGAATGGTGTAAGCGGAGGTGGAGGGGGTGAAGGTGTAGGTGTAGGTGTGTGAGGTGGAGGTGAAGTGAATGGATGAGGTATCCTCAGGATACCCTGCGTGATTAACTGGACTGTACTTCGCGGTGTAATTAGCACCGTCCCTTCATCGTCGCTTGAAGGGGGTTCAATGAGTGGACTATATTCTAGGCTTGATCCTTCATTTCTTCTAAATAATCTCCCACTTTGCATAGCCCCAAACATCAAGGTAACTAGATAACCCTCTTTTCACATAACAACATTTTAATCCCAGTTTTTAATGATTTCAAATACTTACCTCGTGGTCCTTTAAAGAGCCTTTGTTCCGCTTCGCTATAGTTGATATTTATGTCGATTGTGAAATAAGTCATGAAACTTCCTAGTGGGCAATCAATCCAATGATCCATAGCCCACGCGATATTACTTTATGATGCCACTAGAAATTGCACCAGTTCAGGAGTCCACACTTTAGGACTATCGAGCCTCCATGTCCCTTGACTATTGGCCAATTTAGACAACCACTTGTGTAGTTCGTTAGGGAATAAACAGAAGAACGTATCGGTCTTTTCTGTGTACAAAAATCTCTGCAACCACTGTTCCTTGGATAATTTAGGGCTCCTGTTCTCTTAAGCCGCGAACGCGTGCATGTTTCCATCAATCCACTTGTCAATCTCTTTCTTCGTAGGAAACCATTTATCACAAATCTCTTAGATAGATCTCGGTCCCAACAATCGAACCATTTGTTGGCTTAAGGGGCCTAACCCAAGTTTAGAGTTGTTCACGCCAACAAAAAAACCCCAACTGTTGGCCCTTTCAGCAACAACCTGCATAGTGCAGGCTGCAGTCTCACCCGAAGCAGTATTGGGGGATGATAAAGCCAGTTTTCTACGTCCAAAGACCATGTGATAAGTGATCTTAAGCCTTTGCGGCTCAGATCTGCCTTCACGCAGATCAGTATCTTTATATGGTATGCTACTGTAACTCTAAGAAAATGGCTTCTAGACCTTCGCGACGGCCTGCTCTCAAACTTTATAGACCCTAAAGAAGCAAACTGTCCACTTTCATGCACTTATTAATAACCCTAGATCTACCCTCATGCTGATCTATCTAATTCCTTAGAAATCATAACAGAATTAACCCTTATCTTCGCGAAAACAGATAATTACTTAGTTCTTGCATAAATATTAAAGATTCAATGAGTTCACGCAATATTTACACATTATTCCACAGCGAACATATCATTGAGCAATAGAACATAACTTGAACATAAATAAGAATAATACTCAAAGGCAAGGCATTTCTCCCAAAAATCAGATTTATTAAGTTCAATGTTCAATTTACAAACTTTTCCACCCTGCGCACTCAGCTATAGGGGTCCACGCACTCAGCTGCAGACTTACCAAGGTATCTTGTGCACTCAGCTGCAAGAGCCTTCCCCTTTCACCTAAGTACAGGAAACAGAGCGTTCCTACCTTAGCACTTGCCAAAACAATCTTCTATCTTGACTTAGTTACCACCTCTAGACTCGCTATAACTCAAATATATATAGCTTTTCCAATACAATACCATGGCTCGTGGCCTATGGATGAGTCTCAAAGCCTACCTGTTACTTACCCAAACAAGGGGCTAAATCCCCTTTGACTCCTACTTAACTACGCGCTCCTCTTCCACATTTTGTGAAGACTTTACATTCTTTACAAAATCTATTACAAAAATTGGTTAAACTAACCCAAAATTGACCCTGGGGGCCCTTTCCCAACAGAGACACTCCCCCTCCTTTAGATCTTTGGGCTTAATCTTTTGGACTTTTGTGGTCGCAACGGTGGCATTAGGTTCTACATCAATAATATTCTTTCCCTTGTAAAGTAAGAGTCGAAACATGCATTTGACTCAGAATATTTTAGCTTGGCCACTAGTGACTGCTTGGCGTGACACTCATTTGTGTTGTGGGTGGGGCTCTTGCAGAACTCACACCAATTTCTAGTGTCCTTAATCATCTTCATAGTGTTATTCTTTGCTTGTGGCTTCAATGGGTTGTCCTGGGTTGCTCCACCTTGGCTTTGTCCTTTGTTTTTTGGTTTGGAGGTGTCTTTTCCCTGCTTCAGATTTACAAATCCAAAGTCACACTCCTTCTATTTAAATTTATGAATGATCCTCGCAACATATTGGTATGTTGTGTGAAGTGAGGAGATGGCTGGGAAATCTAATTATGCATGGATGTATTTGTATAGACAACCACGGTACTTGAGTATTAGATTCCGCTCAAATTCCTGGATATGCAGATTCATGCGTAGGGTATGGAAAATGTTCATGAACTCTGACATGTCTTAGTCCCTTTCTTGTCGTAGTGTTGTCCACTTCCTATACTTACCTTCATATCTCTCAATAGGGTAATATCATTCCTTGATAGTTGTTACACAATATTTTGTGACACCTCCTGCACTTCCCTGTGTCATACCCTGGAGTGCCCAAAACTTGGCAATTATGTAGTGTACCCATCCTGATATGCAATCTAGATCCTCCCTGAAGAACTAATGGAAACATGCCTTGAGCCTTCCCTAAAGAAATGATCTCAAAACCCTAATTTCAGGGTCAGCGCGACTGTGACACTGCCTACCCGTGTTGATGGCAGGTTGCACTATACTAACCTCGCGCTGGAAATGCAGTTTTTACTTGGATACTCATGATGATCCCTAAAAGGCAAGTTTTCCCAAAGAGGACAAGAAGATTCGTGATATAGAGGCTTCTAGAATGACGAGATGGAGGTTGTTCATTGTGGATGTAGTCATATTCTCCCAATATTGCCATTTGATCTTATCCCTATGAGCTTCCTCCTTGAGATGAAGGCCTTCCCCTTTATTTGGTGAGATCCTAACTCCCTCTCCCTACCTATATATTCATCCTCTCCCATTCCCAAATGGTTGGTCTCTGATTATTTGCAACCTTATGCTAAGATAGTGCCTACATGTTATTCATTTTAGCTTAGAGAAGGAGTGCTTGGAGAGCTTGAGCTTGGACCTGCACATTCACTCAAGGAGGGCTTACCAACATCAAGGCCTAGGTTGTATGCTTCTTCTTTTATTCATTAATATATACAATTGTTGGTTCACTTTCCATAAATTCTTGTGTCAATGCTTCATTTATCTTAATGCTCCTTGATTTGTTAAAGTGGATTACATTCGATTATGCTTGTTGGACTTGTATGATTTGTTGTGTTTTTGGCCTCTTGTGCATGTATTCAAACGTTGTGAGCAATAAAGTCTGAGCCTAAGGAGCAAGTGATCAAGATCCTCAACAAAGGTATTCAAACATAGATTACAAGTGCTTGCTTTGGTGGATCTAAAAGTGTATGCTTGTTTGATCTCATTGTTTCGAAAAGAAAAGTGAAAGGATTTCTTCATTTAAGTATTTTTGAAACGATTTTTGTTTGAGACCAAAAGCGAATGAAATTTTCATTTTAGTTGTTTTGACATCCATTTTTCCTTTTTTTATGCATTCGTTTGCACTTTGAATCAAAGTGAAAGAAAAAGAACAAAAATATTAGTGCATCTTAGTGAAAGAAAAGTGGTTTTTGTTTCTCGTAAGAGTCCATTTAGGCATTGCATTTCTTAGTGAAAGTGAAAGAGTAGTTTTCATTTTTGCATCTTGCATTGAAAAAGTTAGGGAGATATGTTTTGATGCATTTTGCTTGATTGGTGCATTTGTTTGGTTGTCTCTCTTTCCTCATTAGTTTAGCCTTCTTCGAATGAAAAGATTTCATTTTTCTCATCTAGCTGCATTATAGGAATTCAGGTGACATCGTTGAGCCATAAAATTGAAACCTAATTCAAGGTAAACTTAAAATTTACCTTAATTTACCTAAGGAGCATTTGTAATCTAATGCAAATATCTAGAGGTCTAGGCTAGAGACATGTTCCGGTGTCTTTAAACACAACATCTGTAATTAACTGCCTGCATTGTATCCCAGGGGTGAAATCTCATTCCAGTATAGAAGTATATCGAAGTTTCTCCAGTACTTTTGGGTATAAAGGAGGCACTTCAGTATGAAAATTATATGGGAATGATCTCACCGAACAGTTATGCATTAGACAATGCTAACACGGACGTGTGCTCCTCATACAATCGAGTATATATTGGAAGACCTCATTAGGTTTCTATCCTTTAGCCATAGGCAACCGAGTGATATGCCTTGTAAATGTGATACACCGAACACAGTAGTCGGGCAAATCGGTCATCATACGTTAAGTCTTTGGTTTCAGCTAAGGTGTATATAACGGTTCACGGATACTAGGTAAACCCTCTTGCCTAGCATTACCCTTTTTTATTTATCTGTTGTTTTAAGTTATAAAATTAACTGCCAATGATAACATGTCGAACCCATGCAGTTTCTTCTTAGCCTCACATTAAGTAATTCCTTATAAATTTTAATTTTTAAAAGCCCTAAACAAATCACCTCTTCTCCTTTAGCTCTTGAGAGAAATTCATCATGGTTGAACCATTGCGTTCACCTCACATTTCCCCTTAATCAACTAATACTAAAGGGTCTTCACAAGGAGTTCGTCCCGAACTTTCACAGTCACTTGAAGCTCAAGGCTTTGGACTTGGAATTGTCCCAAGTATCAAACCACTTGCTTCTCATCCCCCACCTCGAGACTCATTGTTGTCTTAGGAGTCTGATCCAGAAACCCCTGAGAGTCCACAAAGGTTTGTTTTATACCCTTCGAATCTGGTTTTTGATCCATTTGTGATATCTCCTCAACATCCTTATAGTCCATATGATCAACGTGGTGTTCCTTTGGAGTTATCTCCTCGTCCATCTCATATTACTCCTCACCAATTGTTCCACCTATGGCTTCAGAAGGTGAGATTCCAACCTCTCCTTGAGGTCCTCTGGAAGTCTCATCTACTCACACTCCTAGTGTTGATAATGATTCTGAATACAACTTTCCCCGGAAGGCTTTCCTTATGAAGGAAGAGTTCCATCTCAACCACCTCCTACGAACAGTGGGCCTATGCTTCCACATGTTTATACGACCTTGGCTCAACTAGTTTTAGGAACTCTCAGTGCTTCTTCATTATACCAAAACCCAATTTGGTCATCAAATGTTATGCCTACTTCTGATCCATTTATTCCTAATGTGACCTCTCATATCCTTGTGCAAGTTGTCGTTACTACAGTTATGATTCAACAGACTATTCCGACACAACCATTACCTTCATTTCAACCTTCCGTTCTAGTGCAACCGATAGTTTTGGTTTATACATATGGAAGTTCTTCGATTCCCCCGTCAAGTGGACAAAATGTGCCATTGCCTCATTCGCAACATGGGGGGAATCCAAATATCCCTCTTGTCTCAAGTGGAACCCATGTGAGTGGATCACAACCTCACATGGTTGGAGTGAGTTAACTTGTTAGTGGTATTCCTAATCCCGTTAAATCATCTATTCCAAATGGAGCAAGTAATATCCCGTATCAATAGCCTTATTCAGCCCATATACCCCTCCAACAGTCTTATGTTTCATATGGTTCACTAGCACTGCAAATTCCACCTTATATTCCGCAAGTAGGTCCTCATGTGCAACCTAATCAAAATCCTATTCCTGATGCATATGGTCAAATCGTAATTGGAACTTATCAATACCAACAACGAAATCCTTAAGGAACTGTTCAAATCCAACCTTTACAGCAGCAAGGGCAACCTTTGCAGCAGCAAGGGAAACCTTTGCAGCAGCAAGGGCAACCTTTGCAGCAGTATGCGCAACCTTTGTAGAGCAGGGGCAACCTTTGCAGCGATTTCAACAACCTTTGCAACAACCCAATCAACCCTTGTATCTACAAGGTCAACCCTTGCAGCAACAAACCCAACCTTTATATCAACAAGTTCAAACCTTGCAGTCGCAAGGCCAACCCCTGCAGCAACAGGGCCAATAGCTTTATTACCAGGGTCAGCAGTTGCAGCAACCTTACAATCCATATGTCATGCACAATGTTTATCCACCTTATGGTTATCAACTGCTTATGGCAGGTCAATATCAACCCTATCCACGACATAATCCACCTTATGGTCAGGGCATCCCTCAGTGGGTGCAAAATCAAGCCCCTTATGGTTAAAATTCTCCGCTTTGGGGCAAAAACCCTTACCAACAAGGTTGGAATCCGTAAACTAGGACTTATCAAATGCCTTACATACCTTTTAATCCGAAATTTCCATTTCTAGCAACGTTGACACTACCAGATGTCTCGAGGCTTACTAATGATTTGATACTTCATTCGCCTTATTGGCCTCCAGCTTATAGAAATTCTCATTGTAGATTAACCTAATTATGCAATATAACTAAAGCAAAATACTTAATCTTCTTTACAATCAAACTTGCAGAAGCTTCATTGATTTGAGCAAGATCAAACATAACACATATAAAAAAGAAGAAGAATCAATACACATGAAACATAGAAGAATACTCTGGGGAAAGCCTCAGCTAAAAACCCTGCTATCTGTATTATCATACAAGCGGAAATATCTCAGGATTACACACAGCTTTAGCTCTCACAACTATCCAGCTCTAAGTACAATCCCTCATTGTTTCTCATAGACAGAATAGACAACTCATATGCCTTCTCCTCTGTCCTCCAAGCCTCCTATTTCCTTGCACAGTTTTGCCTGGGTGCTCCAGCTATAATCTTGTGTGACACTGATCTCACACACTGCTCCAACACAATGTAAAATTGCACAAATCTCAAGGAATGAATTCCTTCTGCATGCAAGAGATTTTCTTTTAGGAAAATTCTTGCAACTGATAGTACAATTTCCCTGCCTTTAATCTCAACTTGGTCTTTGTCTAAACTAACATGCATGAGTTATTTATGAGAGAATATTAAGTTATCTGGTGTACACTAGTTTCAGGCATGCATGCATTAACTGACTGAACTCACAATTATTTCCTCAAACTTTTTGGAACTAATTTAACTGGAATTAACTCAGTTAACTAAGCTAACTAATTACAACTCAAATACAACTCATCTGTATCTCCTTCATTAAGGGATAACTTCCTTAATTTAAGGGATAACTGTTGCACAACTTCACAAAGACTTCTAGCATGAATTCTCCAACTAATTAACACAAGATGAATTAATTAATTTTTTTCAAGTAGCTGGTGAGACTAAATTCGAATTTTAATTCTCAATTTTAATTTAAGGACAAATTAAAATTGGAATATTCTTTTTGCCACATTTCAACACTCCCTCTCAACAAGAAAGGGATTATCTGCCACCCCGATCTTGTCTCTATGGAACTCGAATTTACACTTTGACAATGCCTTAGTCAAAATGTCAGCATTTTGCTCCTCAGTCGAAATATATTGCAATAACATGATCCTCCTCGCCACACAGTCTTTGAGATGATGATACCGAATTTCCATGTGCTTGGACCTATCATGAAACACTAGATTCTCAGAGAGTTTGATACAACTCTGATTATCACAATAGATCACAGTTGGATCCAGCCTCTGATCAAACAAACCAACTAGAATTTTCTGCATCCAAATGGCCTCACATGTTGCCTGACTTGCAGCCATGTATTCAGCCTCTACTGAGCTAAGTGCAACCGACCTATGTTTCCTATTGTACCAAGAAACTGTAGCTGACCCAAGGTTGAAAATTCCTCCTGATGTGCTCTTCTGATCTAATGGACTCCCTGCCCAATCTGCATCTGTGAAGCCCTGTAGCTTCACTCCCTCTGTCTGTGTGTACCATAATCCATACTAAGATGTGCCTCTGAGGTATCTCAAAACATGCTTAGCTGCCTTCCAAAACATCTTGGTAGGTTGAACCATAACTTGACTCATCTGGTTCACCGCATAGCACAAATATGGTCGTGTTCACTAAGTACATCAGTGAACCCATAAGTTGTCGATACACAATAGCCTCTACTACTTCTCCTGAAGTAGCATCCTCCTTCCTCTAGTTACCTGCTAGAGGAGTCTGCATAGGCTTGCACTTCTCCATGTGGAATCTCCTAAGTATCTCATTGGCATACTTGCCTAGAGACACAAACAACTCCCCATCCTTTTGCCACACTTCCATGCCAAGGAAGTAGTGCATGAGACCCATGTCTTTCATCTCGAATTCTCTTGCAAGGTCCTCCTTGCAAGACATGATCAACTGACCATCACCTATCAATATGAGATCATCAACATAAAGAACAATGATCAACTATTTACCTTTTACCATGATGTGGTACAGGTTTGCATCCGCTTCACTCTTTGTGAAGCCCAACCCAGTGAAGTAGTTGTTGATCCTGGTGTACCAAGCACGAGGTGTTTGCTTCAGCCCATACAAAGCTCTCTTGAGTCGACACACATGCGACTCACAATCGAAGGTCTCAAAACCTTCCAGTTGCTCTATGTACACCTCTTCCTCAATATTGCCATTGAGGAATGCAGTCTTCACATCCATCCGATGGATCTTCCAACCCATTTGTGCTGATACTGCCAACATTGATCTGATAGATGAGTACCTTGCTACAGGAGCAAAAGTCTCATCATAGTCGACCCCTCGACCTGTGAGAAACCACGGGCAACAAATATTGCCTTATGTTTCTCCACACTACCATCAGCAGCTTTCTTTACCTTGTAAAGCCAACGGGAACTAACAACTGACTTGTTCTCAAATCTTGGAACCACATCCCAAACATTGTTCCAAACTATGGAGTCATACTCCTCCACCATAGCATCAACCCAAGTTGGTTGTTGCACTGCTTCCTCAAAGGAAGATGGCTCGGTCTCAACACATTCCCCAACAAGGGCCATGTATCCAGTGTACCTATCAGGTGACCTCCTCTGTCTGCGCTGAGAAGATGGTTCTCCCACATTCTCTCTCACATCCGACAACAATCTATCAACTTATCTTGTGCACTTTCGTCACTCTCTGGAAGACTTTGCTTGAGTGGATGTCTCCACTCCTGGAACCTCTGCATGTGGCTGCTCCACATCAATCTGAGGCTCCTCCTCCTTAGGAACCAAAAGTTCCTCCACAGCCTGTAATTGGAGCTCCCTCTCAAGGGAAACTCGCATGGCCTTCTGCTCATCAAACTTGAGATCTCTG
>APFE031565686.1:47755-59679 GCA_000404065.3 Pinus taeda
ATAGGATATTCATTCACGTTCCCTCTGTTAGCACGAATGAAAATTACTTAGCTGTCTTTCATTCCTTGCATCCGTTTCATCCTCATTCAAACCTGATATTATTCCTTGTGCAACTATCCTGCTCTGTAGTCTTTTCTTTGCCAAAGAAAACACATTCTTCAGTCCACATCCTTGACTCCATGCCCAATGTTCTAAACCTTTTGCGCTTTGCATGCCAAACACTGCCTGAATTGATCATTCATCCCGCCAAACTTAAACAAAAAACCATGTGCATAATAACTAGCCTGAAATCATTTCCTAAAACAAAGCTAAATCCCGAAGAGAGAGCCCTCTCTGACTACTGGTAGGCTAGGACCGGCAGTCCAAAGCCTGGTCTGTGGTTACCTCAGCCGTATCCCTGAAGGAGCCAAGGGACAACCTGAGTGTTAACACTCCGACTGGTAGGTAAGTACATCCGATAGTTGTGAAGTGTATCAGTGTACCCCAGAAGTATTCCCAACTCAGTTGTCAGCTCAAGTTTCTTCCAGGCATCCTTGGTCACATGGCAATATACCGATGAGCCAAAGATCTTGAAGTGACCCACATCTGGTCTCTTCCCAGAGAAAGCTTCCTCTGGTGTCTTCAATATCCCAAGTATGCGATGTGGGCTTCTATTCTGCAAATACACCGTTGTGTTGCATGCCTTAGCCCACAAATGAAGTGGTAGGCCTTGGTCATGCAACATTGCCCGAGATGCCCCCATAATCGTTCTGTTCTGCCTCTCGGCCACCCCATTCTGCTGTGGGTTATGAGGTTCCGTCAACTCCCATTTAATTCCTTCTGCTGCACAGAAGTCCTTAAACTCTTGAGAGACATACTCTCCACCATTGTCGCTTCTCAAGGCCTTGATCTTCTTCCCTAACTCTTTCTCAACCAAAGTTTTGAACTCACAAAACTTTGAGAAGGTTTGGTCCTTCTTCTGCATGAAATAAATCCAGCATTTACTAGAAAAATCATCTTTGAAAATTACATAATACCTTTGTTTCACGGTGGATGTTGTCGAGAATGGTCCACACACATCAATATGAACTCGCTCTAAGATTGCTTCATCTCGATTGTCTCAATCATGAAAGGAAGACTTGGTGTACTTTCCTAAGGTACAACCTTTGCATGTGTCCACTTGCTCAAGTTTATCTTTGGGAAGTCCGGTAGAGATCTGCTACATTATCTTCAAGGCCCCATGATGCAAGTGGCCCAAATGCCTATGCCATAACTTGCCAATGTCTTGGCTTTGCACCAATTTTGCTTTCGAACTCAATGCAGCACAGTCATCTACCTCTAGCTTATAGAGATTGTTCACTCGAATCCCATTCCTCTTGGCCTAACCCATGGCTATGTGTCTCAGGAATGTCTTTCCTTTACTAAAGACAACATCGTAGCCTTTGTCCTCCAACATTGTGACCGATACCAAGTTATTCTTCAGTCCAGGCACATACTCTACATCAGTCAGGGTGAGAGGAGCTCCATGCTCCCTTTGAAAAGCAACCGTGCCTTCTCATGAAACACAGTACTTTCCATCATCACCCATCTCTATGCGCATCTTGAGGTCTTTCTCCTCCAAGGTACTGAATAAACTTTTATCGTCGGTCATGTGGAATGAGGCTCCACTATCCAGATACCAAAAACAACCCACCATCGATGAAACCATGCATGCAATGAGGGTAAAATCCAATTCGAACTAAGATGCTAGTGCCTCACCTTCTGATCCTTTCAAGGATCCCTTCTTGGATTTCTTCAATGGGAAATTAGTTGCATAAGGCCCACCTCATGAGAATTAAAGCATCTCACTTTAGATTTGTCAATCTTCTTCCCTCCACGAGAAGAATTCGATTTGGAATGGGAAGCCTTCCCTTTCCCTTTCCTTGCCTTACTTGCTAAGGCTAGATTTTCTTCATCATCATTCTTTGATGAAGCACCATATTGAGTGCTCTTCCTAATCTCCTCCTGCATGAGATCCGACCACAATCGTTCCCAATCCGGCAGTTTCTCTCTTCCATTCACAGAGTCCTGGTAGCTATTCCAGCTCTTTGGAAGAACGAGGAGAGCAAGGCTCACCATATCATCATCGACAGTCATTATTCCCACACTACCAAGCTCATCTCTGCAGGTGGTGAGCTTGTTCAGGTATGTGGAAATAGTGTCGCCCTTCTCCATCTTAATTTTCTGAAGCTTATCCTTGAGTGCCAATTTCCTCTGGTCACTATTGTTCTGATATAGTTCCTTCAATGTCTTCCACATTGAAAACAGAGTCTCCTTCCCATGGAGACTCGAGACAATATGGTCTCGAACTCCCTCTAAAACAATCCTTCTCGCCTTCGCCACACACTCCTTCCATTCAGCCAATTCTTGTGCATTAGCTACAGTTGGCTTGGGGATTTTTTGATCAATGAAATCCTTCAAACCATTGTCTTCTAATACCGCTTCCATGCGATCCTTCCATGCTATGTAATTCGAGCTGCCATCCAGAGCATACTCGAGTCTCAAGCCATTGAATGCCATTGGTGACCTTTGAGGTGTGATAGGAATTTGATTTTGTACCTGCAACCAAGAACTTCAAACTTCGAATTTCCCTTCTCAGTATACTATTCACAACTTCGATCACCTTTGCTCTGATACCATGTAGAAATTCTCACTGTAGATTAACTTGATTATGCAATATAACTAAAAAAAAATACTTAATCTAATTCTACAATCAAACTTGTGGAAGCTTAATCGATTTGAGCAAGATCAAACAGAACACATAAAAAAGAAGAAAAATCAATACACTTGAAACATAGAAGAATACTCTGGGGAAAGCCTCAGTTAAAAACCCTGATATCTGTATTATCATACAAGTGGAAATATCTCAGGATTACACACATCTTTAGCTCTCACAATTATCCAGCTCTCAGTACAATCCCTCACTGCAGCTCATAAATAGAATAGACAACTCTTATGCCTTCTCCTCTTTCCTCCAAGCCTCCTATTACCTTACGCAGTTTTCCCTGGGTGCTCTATCTATAACCTTGTGTGACATTGATCTCACACACTGCTCCAACACACTGTAAAATTGCGCAAATCTCAAGGAATGAATTCCTTCTACATGCAAGAGATTTTCTTATTGGAAAATTCTTGCAACTGATAATACATTATCCCTGCCTTTAATCTCAACTGGGTCTTTGTCTAAACTGACATGCATGAGTTATTTATGAGTGAATATTCAGTTATCTGGAGTACACTAGTTTCATGCATGCATGCATTAACTGACTAAACTCACAATTAGTTCCTCAAACTGTTTGGAACTAATTTAACTCGACTTAACTCAGTTAACTAAGCTAACTAATTACAACTCAAATACAACTCATCCTTATCTCCTTAATTAAGGGATAATCTCCTTAATTTAAGGGATAACTGTTGCATGACTTCACAAAGACTTCTGACTTGAATTTATCCAACTAATTAATCCAAGATGAATTAATTATTTATTTTTCAAGTAGCTGGTGAGACTAAATTCGAATTTTAATTCAAGGACAAATTAAAATTGGAATATTCTTTTTGCCCCATTTCAACGCTCCCTCTCAACAAGAAAGGGATTATATGCCACCCCGATCCTGTCTCTATGGTACTCGAATTTACATTTTGACAATGCCTTAGTCAAAATGTCAGCATCTTGCTCCTCGATCGAAATATACTACAACAACATGATCCTCCTTGCCACACAGTCTCTAAGATGATGATATTGAATTTCGATGTGCTTGGACCTGTCATGAAATACTAGATTCTCAGAGAGTTTGATACAACCCTGATTATCACAGTAGATCACAATTGGATCCATCCTCCGATCAAACAAACCAACTAGAATTTTCCGCATCCAAATGGCCTCACATGCTGCTTGACTTGCAACCATGTCTTCAGCCTCTGCTGAGTTGAGTGCAACCAACCTCTGTTTCCTATTGTACCAAGAAACTGTAGCTGACCCAAGGTTGAAAATTCCTCTTGATGTGATCTTCTGATCTGATGGACTCCCTGCCCAATCTGCACCTATGAAGCCCTATAGCTTCACTCCCTCTGTCCATCTGTACCATAATCCATACTGAGATGTGCTTTTGACGTATCTCAAAACATGCTTAGCTGCCTTCCAAAACATCTTGGTAGGTTGAACCATAGCTTGACTTAGCTGGTTCACCGCATAGCACAAATCTGGTCGTATGTTCACTAAATACATTAGTGAACCCATAAGCTTCCAATACACAGTAGCCTCTATTAATTCTCCTAAAGTAGCATCCTCCTTCCTCCAGTTACCTGCTAGAGGAGTCTGCATGGGCTTTCACTTCTCCATGTGGAATCTCCTCAGTATCTCATTGGCATACTTTCCCTGAGACAAAAACAACTCCCCATCCTTCTGCCACACTTCCATGCCAATAAAGTAGTGCATGAGACCCATGTCTTTCATCTCGAATTCTCTTGCAAGGTCCTCCTTGTAACACATGATCAACTGATCATCACCTGTCAATATGAGATCATCATCATAAAGAACAATGATCAACTGCTTACCTTTTACCATGATGTGGTACAAGTTCGCATTCACTTCACTCTTTATGAAGCCCAACCTAGTGAAGTAGTTTTCGATCCTGGTGTACCAAGCACGAGGTGCTTGCTTTAGCCCGTACAAAGCTCTCTTGAGTCGGCACACATGTGACTCACGATCGAAGGTCTCAAAACCTTCTAGTTGCTCTATGTACACCTCTTCCTCAATCTTGCCATTGAGGAATGCAGTCTTCACATCCATCTAATTGATCTTCCAACCCATCTATGTTGATAGTGCCAACATCAATCTAATAGATGAGTACCTTGCTACAGGAGCAAAAGTGTCATCATAGTCGATCCCCTTCACCTGTGAGAAACCACAGGCAACAAATATTTCCTTACGCTTCTCCACACTACCATCAACAGCTTGATCTACCTTGTAAAGCCAATGGGAACTCACAACTGACTTGTTCTCTGGTCTTGGAACCGCATCCCAAACACTGTTCCGAACTATGGAGTCATACTCCTCCACCATAGCATCAACCCAATCCGGTTGTTGTACTGCTTCCTCAAAGGAAGATGCCTTGGTCTCAATACATTCCCCAATAAGGGCCATGTAGCTAGTGTACCTCTCAGGTGACCTCCTCTATCTGCGCTGAGAAGATGGTTCTCCCACATTCTCTCTCGCATTTGACAACAATATGTTAGCTTCTCTTGTGTGCTTCCATCCCTCTCTGGAAGACTCTGCTTGAGTGGATGTCTCCACTCCTAGAACCTCTACATGTGGCTGCTTCACATCAGTCTGAGGCTCCTCCTCCTTAGGAACCAACAGTTCCTCCACAGCCTATAGTTGGAGCTCCCTCAAGAGAAACTCGCATGACCTTCTACTCATCAAAATTGAGATCTCTGCGAACCATTGTCCTCCGACTGGTAGGCAAGTACACCCGATAGTTGTGGTGTGTATCAGTGTACCCCACAAGTATCCCCAACTCAGCTGTCGGCTCAAGCTTCTTCTGGGCATCCTTGGTCACATGGAAATATACCAATGAGCCAAAGATCCTAAAGTGACCCACATCTGGTCTCTTCCCGGAGAAATCTTCCTATGGTGTTTTCATCCCAAGTATATGATGCGGGCTTCTATTCTACAAATAGACCACTATGTTGCATGCCTTAGCCCACAAATGAAGTGGTAGGCCTTGGTCATGCAGCATTCCCGAGCTGCCCCCACAATCATTTTGTTCTTCCTCTCAGCCACCGCATTCTGTTGTGGGTTATGAGGTGTCGTCAACTCCTGTTTAATTCCTTCCACTGCACAGAAGTCCTTAATCTCTTGAGAGACATACTCTCCACCATTGTCGCTTCTCAAGGCCTTGATCTTCTTCCCTGGCTCTTTCTCAACCAAAGCTTTGAACTCACAAAACTTTGAGAAGGTTTGGTCCTTCTTCTGAATGAAATAAATCCAACATTTACGAGAAAAATCATCAATGAAAATCACATAATACCTTTGCTTCGTGGTGGATGCTGTCGAGAATGGTCCACATACATCAGTATGAACTCGCTTTAAGATTGCTTCAGCTCGACTGGCTCGATCATGAAAGGAAGAATTGGCGTACTTTCATAAGGTACAACCTTTGCATGTGTCCACTTGCTCAAGTTTGCCTTTGGGAAGTCTGGTAGAGATCAACTGCATTATCTTCAAGGCCCCATGATGCAAGTGGCCCAACCGCCTATGCCATAACTCGCCAATGTCTTGGCTTTACACTAATTCTTCTTTCAAACTCAATGCAGCATAGTCATCTACCTATTATTTATAGAGATTCTTCACTCGAATCCCAATCCTCTTGGTCTGACCCGTGGCTATGTGTCTCAAGAATGCCTTTCCCTTACTAAAGACAACATCATAGTCTTTGTCTTCCAACATCGTGACTGATACCAAGTTCTTCTTCAGTCTAGGCACATACTTTACATTAGTCAAGGTAAGAGGAGCTCCATGCTCCCTTTAAAAAGCAACTATGCCTTCTCCTGAAACAAAGTACTTATCGTCGTCACCCATCTCTATGTGCATCTTGAGGTCTTTCTCCTCCAAGGTACTAAATAAACTTTTATTGTTGGTCATGTGGAATGAGGCTCCACTGTCAAGATACCAAACACAACCCACCATTGATGAAACCATGCATGCGATGAGTGTAAAATCCAATTCGAACTGAGAGACTAGTGCGTCATCTTCTGATCCTTTCGCGGATCCCTTCTTGGATTTCTTCAATGGACAATTAGTTGCATAATGGCCCATCTCATGACAATTAAAGCATCTCACTTTAGATTTGTCAATCTTCTTCCCTCCATGAGAAGAACTTGATTTGGAATGGGAAGCCTTCCCTTTCCCTTTCTTTTCCTTACTTGCTAGGGCCAAATTTTCTTCATCATCATGCTTAGATGAAGAACCATCTCTTGTGCTCCTCCTGATCTCCTCCTGCATCAGATCTGACACAATCATTCCCAATCCGGCAGTTCCTCTCTTCCATTCAGAGAGTCCTAGTAGCTATTACAACTCTTTGGAAGACCGAGG
This sequence comes from Pinus taeda, assembly GCA_000404065.3. Classification (NCBI taxonomy): domain Eukaryota; kingdom Viridiplantae; phylum Streptophyta; class Pinopsida; order Pinales; family Pinaceae; genus Pinus; species Pinus taeda. The sequence goes on from APFE031565686.1 coordinate 54,867, forward strand.
AGAGCAAGGCTCACCATATCATCATCAACTATCATTATTCCCACACTACCAAGCTCATCTCTACAGGTGGTGAGCTTGTTCAAATATGTAGAAATAGAATCACCCTTCTCCATCTAGATTTTTTGAAGCTTATCCTTGAGCACCAGTTTCATCTGGTCGCTACTGTTCTGATATAGGTCCTTCAATGTCTTCCACATTGAAAATGGAGTCTCCTTCCCATGGGGACTTGAGACAATATGGTCCCGAACTCCCTCTAGAATAATCCTTCTCACCTTTGCCACACACTTCTTCCATTCAGCCAATTCTTGTGCATTAGCTATAGCTGGCTTGGGGATTTCTTGATCAATGAAATCCTTCAAACCATTGTCTTCTAATACTACTTCCATGTGATCCTTCCATGCTATGTAATTTGAGTTGCCATCCAAAGCATACTCAAGTCTCAAGCCATTGAACGTCATTGGTGAACTTTGAGGTGTGATAAGAATTTGATTTCGCACCTGCGACCAAGAAATTCAAACTTTGAATTTCCCTTCTTAGTATATTGTTCACAGCTCTGATCACCTTTGCTCCAATACCATGTAGAAATTCTCAATGTAGATTAACCTGATTATCCAATATAACTAAAGCAAAATACTTAATCTACTTCTACAATCAAACCAACGGAAGTTGAATCAATTTGAGCAAGATCAAGCAGAAAACATATAATAGAGAAGAAGAATCAATACACATGAAACACATAAGAATACTCTGGGGAAAGCCTCAGCTAAAAACCTCACTATTTGTATTATCATACAAGTGGAAATATCTCAGGATTACACATAGCTTTAGCTCTCACAACTATCTAGCTCTCAGTACAATCCCTCACTGCTCACGGATAGAATAGACAACTCATATGCTTTCTCCTCTGCCCTCCAAGCCTCCTATTTCCTTGCATTGTTTTCCCTGGGTTTTTTAGCTGTAACCTTGTGTGACACTGATCTCACACACTACTCCAACACAATGTAAAACTACGCAAATCTCAAGGAATGAACTCCTTCTGCATGCAAGAGATTTTCTTATAGGAAAATTCTTGCAACTGATAGTACACTATCCCTACCTTTAATCTCAACTGGATCTTTGTCTGAACTAACATGCATGAGTTATTTATGAGAAAATATTCAGTTACCTAGAGTACACTAGTTTCATGCATGCATGCATTAACTGACTGAACTCACAATTAGTTCCTCAAATTGTTTGGAACTAATTTAACTCGACTTAACTCAGTTAACTGAGCTAACTAATTACAACTCAAATACAACTCATCCTTATATCCTTAATTAAGGGATACTATCTTTAATTTAAGGGATAACTGTTGCTTGACTTCACAAAGACTTCTAGCTTGAATTTCTCCAACTAATTAATCCAAGATGAATTAATTAATTATTTTTTAAGCAGTTGGTGAGACTAAACTCGAATTTTAACTCTCAATTTTAATTCAAAGGCAAATTAAAATTGGAATATTATTGTTGCCACATTTCAACACTCAGGTTGAGTTATTATTGAGTTGTAATTATTTAAATCAATTTAACTGAGTTACATTCAGTTAAACTAATTCTAATTGTTGGAGGAACTAGTGAGTGGTCAAGTGAATTAAATTGTATTTAATTCACATGTAGTGATCAATCAAATAATTGATAATTCACTCAAAAATAACTCATGCATGTCAGTTCAGAGGAAGGCCTATGGGTGGATTGCACAACTATTAGTGAGGAATTTTCCCAATTAAATATGGGTTAATTCCAAAGGGAATATCACGAGGAAGTAGGAGCTTGACAGGCAGCATATTTGGCTAAGTATTGGCTTGAGCTAGTTTGTGAAGCAGTGAGATAGATTTTACAAGCATTTTATTTTCTTCTCAGGTATTCTGGTTAATGTAATATACAGATAGCAGGGGCTTTTAGTTGTGTCATTCCCCAGAAAAATTATTGTGTTATGTGTGATTGAAATTCTTCCTTTTTCTGCTTCGTGATTTCAATGATCAATTTTTGTTTCCGTTGAAGAGTAGAGTATATTCAAGTCAATTTTTTTAGCATATCACAATCTACAGTTTGAATCTACAATAAAATCTACAATGGAGTCATGATATCTTATAATCCTAAGTATTTTAGTAATAAAATCTATTAAAATGACCTTCCACTTACATATAGGAATGAGTATAGGTTATAGTAACCCTACTAGATGTTTATGCTCAGCCTTAACCTTTTGGCACTCCAAACACTTGGCTATGTATTCGATTATTTATCTTTCCATTCCTAGCCATAGTATTTCATTTTAGAATATATTACATTCTTATGATATCTAGGATTCCAATGTGTGATACATTATGCATCTCATGCAAGATCATTATTTATTGATCTTGTGAATTAGGTATATAAGTTTCAATTCTATACATGATAAATGCAATTTTACTTAACTCATGCTCCTTGTATTTAGGTTGTAAATGTATTTTTTGTACGATCTCTTTGATTGTATTGTTCATCTCTATACCCAACTCCTAGAATCCTAATTCTTAAACCTGACACACACACACTAATCGTTGCTACATGCACTTTGTGAATTCTTCTGCTAAGTGCATCTACAACTTTATTGTCCTCATCTTTAATGTATTTTATTTCAAAATTAAGCTCAACCAGAAATTCCAACCACTTGAGTTGTGTTGAATTTAAAGTGGGTTATTCATACAATATTCAGAGACCAATGTGTTTAGTTATGTGTTCAAATTTATTACCCATAAGGGAATGTCTCGGCATATTAAGAGTGTGAATTATTGCTACTAGTTCCAAATCATATGTTGCATAATTTCTCTCATTGTAGTTCACCTTTATGGATTCAAAACATATTACATGTTTGTTTTGCACGAGGACTTCCCCTAACCCCTCCTTACATACATCTGTGAATACTATGAATTTCTCATGGGGGTTAGCTATTTATCGAATTGGTGCACTAGCCAAAAGCAATTTCAATTGTTGGAAATTTATTTCACATTCATAATTCCTTTCAAATTTAACTCCCCTTTTCTATAGAGATGTGATTGGATGCACTATCCATGAAAAGCCCTCAATAACACTTTCGTAATAGCTTGGTAGCCCCACAAAAGAACTAAATTTTGTCACATTTTTGGGTGCTAGCCACTCATAGATAATTTTGTATTTTGCTAGATCCATAGCTATTATTTTATATGATATGATATGCAATAGATAATCAATATACTCCTAATAAAAAGAGAATCAACTTAGTTTCTCATAAATTTGATGTTCTCTCAATACTTGTAATATCATTCTCAAATGGTGTTCATGTTCTTCTTTTGTTCTTGAGTATATAAGGATGTCATCTAAGAACACTTTTAAAAAAATGTCCAAAAATTCCATGAAAATCTTATCCATCAAATACATGAATACAGTTGGTGCATTAGATAAGCCAAAAGGCATTGTCAAAAGCTTAGGCCATACCTAATTTTGAAGGTTGTTTTCTTGATATCTTATTATTTAATCATTACTTGATGGTATCCATACCTCAATTTGATCTTGGAGAATAATTTTTACCCTCCCAACTAGTCAAATAAAAAATCCATCCTAGGTAAAGGGAATTTGTTTTTTACCATAATTTTTTTTTAGTTGCCTAAATTTGATACATAACCTCAATGTCCCATCCTTCTCCTTAACAAAAATAACTGTGGAACCCCAAGGAAACACACTTGGGAATATTTACCCATCCTTTAGCAATTCTTTGAGTTTCATAAGCAACGCTTTAACTTCAAGCATGTTAATTTTATAAGATGTCTTGGAGATTAGGGCAAATTTGGGCATTAAATCAATTGTTCTTCATAATACTTGAATACCAAATACTCTTCAATATTATGCATCTTATCCTATTTCATTCATGTGCATTGTTGATACTTCCCTTATTGAGATGGGACTTGAGATCCCTTATATCTTCCTCTGCTTCCCTTGATCATTGAAACAAAGAAAAGATTTTTTGTAACTGTCCAAAATTGCACAGTGTTTATCCAACCAAACCATGCTAATAAGAAATACATATGGTCCTAATATAATAATATTTAAATATGCTCTGTCTACATTATTCATGTTAACTATCAAGCATTCCTTTACTAACTCATTAGTTCTCATTTTTCTCTTGTAGTTAATTGTACCAACCAAGTCCTGACATGTTTAGTATTTTTCAATACAAATATTTTAATGAGTTTTGGATCAACGTAACTATGGTTAGCTCCAGAATCAACCAAAATTGCAATGGATTGAATATTAATCTTACCTTTAACTCCAATAATGTGTGCTTGATGATTATATTATCGATTGTCCAAATTTGCATATATTTTGGGCATAGTTTTGCATGTCTTCCATTGTACTTGCTTCTTGTATCTAATGCACCAGCCCCACTTTAGTATCCTGATGAGTGTAGTCTTGGAACATACATTCTTCCTAACATCCCCAAAACTAAATAGGTGGATATCTTGGTATTTTCCCTAGCAAGTCTGATTGCTTGGTTACATTGGGTGTGGGTTGTTTCTGTTGATTTGTTTGAGGGATATTCCTACGAAATTAGGGTTTGCACTACAACAAAACCCTGTGATTAGCATCCATTTTTGCTTCCTTTTTTGCATCTAGAGACCATTTTTGGTGATATTTGTGTCCATTTATCAAATATGGTGCAAAACTTGATGCAAAGTTTTCACCGAGTTTTGCAACAAGTCTTACATCAAGTTTAGCACTAGGTGTTGTAATAGGTTTTACACCAATTTTTACACCAAGTTTTA
>APFE031565687.1:5425-32968 GCA_000404065.3 Pinus taeda
TACCAGAGGTAGCCCCACCTACTGCCACCTCTTTGATCACTGCTAAGAAAGGCAGCAAGCTCATATCACAGACTAGGAAATTTATTTTCTATCTGGTTCGCTCCCAAAGTAAGGGGAAGACTTTTGCTACGTCCATGACCCCCACAAAGGGTTCCTCCACACAGCGACAGCGGCAGCAAAGGGATACGATCATGACAAAACACAGGAACAACTTCTCCTCACCCACAGGGGCACCACATAAGTTTCAGGTGGGCGACAAAGTTTGGTTACATCTACAGAAAAAATGCCTTACAAGAGCCAATCAGAAGCTCCGACCACTCTAACATGGTCCTTACACCAGTACCAAGGCTACGGGCAACAATTCTTTGAAGCACAACATTCCTCCATTCCTTCACTTGCACCGAGTGTTCAATATGGACCGTCGTTGACCATGCTTCCCACCATTGCTGGACACATCAGAGATTGCAAAACAGCTCACCAGTGACCGAGCTCAGCAGAAGCTTCCTCATCTCTGGGAGGAACTCAACGCAATGGGGACCATTGCTTCCTAAGGGGGGAGGAATGATCCAGGTGGATATTGGTGGCCACCTACCAAGTCCATCTGGACTCCCATCGTTGTTTCTCTCAGCATTTTCAGTTTCCTTAATTGTAGCACAACTTACTATTTTTAGCAGTTTTTCGGGTCTTGAACTTCCGGAGCTGTTTTGAGGCCCTAAACGACGTTTTTTGGGGAATCCGGGAGCAACATGGGTCCATGGAATGGACTGATGTTGCCCATTCCAACAATTATAGTGCTCGAATAGATCTTTCTAATGAGCTATTATACGCGTCAAACGGAGATCGTATGCCAAAGTTACGACCCCGGGAAATTGATGTACCAATTTACCCAAAACGGGGCCCACAATTTGGCGTTTCATCTTCTGGGGTTAGGTTTTGGGATGTGAAGGGTTTTACATTGTTTCTCAACAATAAATAGGACTTCGAGCCTCATTGTAACACAATTCAGAACAGTTCAGAGGCATGCAGCCACCACATCTCTTCTCAGAGATAAGCTACCATCACCCTAGCTGGTTTATTTCTATTTCCGGTTGTAAGCATATTTCAGTATTTTCCATTAATGAAATGAAGTATTATTTCCACTGCATATCTCTCTTTATGGTTATCTTTGTAATTTGTTGCGTTCCTATTTAAGTCTGGATCAGGAGGTGCAACAGTCAAATTTCCCACTTGAATGTATACATGGAGGGAATGAATTTTGCTCCATGTTAAATCCGTGGATGGGGATATGAAGGCCAAAGATATAAAGAGTTAAAGGAGCATCTTGTTCCACTAAGGATACATCAACTCAATTAGTACAAGATCTTCTTCCACTTCTAATCGCATAGTATCTTTGATCTCCACACAGTTACCCTCCAACCAATTTATATAAAGGAGATGATGTAGGCACGTGTAGAGAAATTTTAGGATGACTTTGGCAAGCATGTTGAATTCTTGGAGAAAGTATATCTATTATAAGGAGCCTACAATGGAGTCCAGAGGGTAAATTGCAAACTCAGGTCTGTCAATTCCTTCCTACCAAGATTATGGCACTACTTCATTGAATTGAGGTTAATGAACATTGCACTTTTTGCATTAGAAAAATGACTTAGGTGGGAATTTAATGTAAGGATCGATCCTTGTGAAAGTTGGAGTAAAAATATCAAAGGTTTTCTTTGAAATCCATGTGAGCTCCAAAAAGGAGAGAATGCAGCCACACTAAGCTTCACTTCCTGGCTTATGGGACTCATCTTAAATAAGTACATATCTTAAATAATAAAACCCAAATATAGACATAGTGATAACAAAAATCAGGCATGGGGCTAAAAAGAGTTTGAAGGCTCCATCTCGATGGGTTCCTTTCCATGTTAAGGGGAGCTACCCAAATTTGGTGGGAGGTTGGGAAGGTCCTCAATTCTCTCTTCATTCAACTATCCAGTGTCTTCATATACAACTGGATTTCACCTAGCATTAAAAGGATATCCTCAGCTTCATTATGATCTAGCAGAACTTGATATAGTAGTGCCTTCATATACCAATATAGATTGACAGTCTGCATGTATTGGTTATGTCCACCTCTTGCATGACCTATTTTGAGATCCAAGAGGCCACCTCAGCTAAGATGTGTATGTCTAGTAAGTTGCCACACTCCCTAATGATATATCTTTATGACTTGTGAAGCGCAACATGTATATGCTACGACATGAGCTGATAGTGGTGTCTTGCTAAGGACTCCACTTGTTGATGAACATGATTTCCCCCTCTACTCTGATAATATGCCACCCCCTATGACAATGAGTGCATTGTCTTGGCATGGAAAATTTCATAGTCCCATAGAACTTATGACTATGGTAACGAAGCAAGGTTGAGTCTAGAATTGGAAAGGACGGACCTCAATACAACTCTATGAATATGACAAACCAAAGAAGACACCACTTAGATGGAACAGAATAGATAAAGGTGGATAGGAAACATGTGAGAAATTTCGGAGACTAATATCCTAAAAGCCAACATGCATGGAAGATAGCCCATCAACAATAGGGATCAACATACACTCTGTGAAAAGCTCCTAGAATAAAGTCCAAGAGAGCCACTTCATGTAGCTTTGATGAGAATGGAAAGATTGAGACCATGCTAACTAATGAGTGCAAAGCCATTAATGGCACATGCTGGGATGAAGTGGCTACAATCTACAACTTACAACAACATCCTAAACCTCTTAACCACCCTTGCAAGTTAGTATAATCAAGCATGGAGGGATAGGCTAAGCCAATACGTGCAATTGGTTCTTAACAACAAAAACGAAGTAGCATTACAATCAAGATCTTCAATCCAATCTTCCTTATCACATTGCCATAAATTCTAGACTAGTTAGACATCAAGGTGGCGTAATGACATATAATGTGTCATGCTTTGGGATAATCACCATTTTAATCTTTGAAAAGGGCATGATAGTATATCCTCACCTATACATGCTTGGTGAAACGACTATCATACACCCTCCCACCTAATGCCTCCTATATCACCCCATCCAAGTGAGGAAAACCTACCATCAATAATCCTAATCCTAAACCTAATGCCTCTTATATTGTCACGCCCCTATCCTGGCGGTGGTCTTTCAACCGCACATAGGCAGGTGCAACACCACTAACCACTTTCTTTTCACCAATACTTATGCGTACGGGCTATGCCTAACATTCAACACATAGTTATTTTTCTTCACTTCCACTAAGAATTCATCATTTACATAGTGGAATAACATTTACATCATCATCATCATATCATAAATATGCAAAGTGAAAATACTTTCTTTCTTTTTTTTAATGGGAGGGGAAACTCCCAGATTAGAGTCTACCCAATAATCAATAGTTCAGTATTTTACAAATACATTTACAAGTTCAACCTTTTCCAGGGAACTCCAAATTTCACCTTGATAAAGCTTTCCAATTTTCAACAGTTTGGCATACCTATGTCGGGTTACCCACCTCACCGGGTTAGGTCGCCCTTCGTTCAGCAGTGCCCACCTCCGTTTCGTGTCGTGCAACTCATCGCACTGTGTAGAGGCGCCCACTCCTCTGATTCACCCTCCATGTTCATCTCTGCCCACGCGATGTCATAACTCGTCGCACCGTACAGAGATTCCCACCTCGCCGAGTCGAGTCACCCTTTGCAACTCATCGCACCGTGCAGACTTGCCCGCAACTCGCTCTCACCACGTAGACTTGCCCACATCCTGCTACCCTTCACATTCGGACCACACACACCTGCAGCTCATCGTTTCCACCGCCGACATGTTCCTCCATGCAAACTCGCCCAGCTGGGTCGAGTCGTTTGGCCACACTCGCAGGTCGGGTCGCATGTCGTGTGGCTGCGCCCACTGCAGTTCGGGTCACCGACCTGTTCTTCCTACTCGCACCCTCGTTTTGTTGAATAGTCCAACCCCTCCTGTGTCACAAAACTTGCCTATGCACTATTTGCCCAGCCTACAACTCATTCACCCTTTCCTCGGCTCGGCATTTCAGTCCGCCCACTACCTGCGCCTTGCCATGTCTAATTCTTTTTCACCCTTGTTCGCTCAAGTGCCTTGCCAATTGCTTTTTTTCTTGAGTTCGATGGTCCTTTTCTCCAAGTTGCCATCTCCAATATATATGTGTCCTCCAGTGTTAAGATGGGTCGGCCTACCCAGGCCGACCATACAAATCGCACATAAAAATATCCAATAACTCGTCAGCCAACCAACTTGGGTCTGTTTCCGCATGTCGGCCTGTCCAGGGCGTTTTCCACCATCCGTCGGCTCAACTCGTCGTTTTTTTGACACTCCATATAAACTCGTAATGTGTGCACCCTCATACTTAGCCGATTTTCCAAATCTCGATTTTTCGATTTTTCAAGTAACTTGTCGCACCATAGCACAACTCGTCGGGGGCGCATTTGATCCAGGTGGATATTGGTGGCCACCCGCCAATTCCACTTGGACCCCCACCATTGTTTCTTTCAGTTTTTTAGTTTCCTTAATTGTAGCACAATTTACTATTTTAGCAGTTTTTCGGGTTCTAAACTTTCGAAGCCGTTTTGAGGCCCTAAACAACATTTTTTTGGCAATCTTGTACCATCATTTTCTATCTAAAATCATCTTTTTCGTCGTAGTCCTCGAAGATATCTTTCCAACAGGGTATCAAGCGCATCAAATGGAGATAATATGACCAAGTCGTGACCCCGGGAAGTTGGTTGTCTAGCTAACTCCAACAGGGTCCATAAACTCTTGGTGTTACATCTCCTCGGGTTAGGGTTTTGGTTGTTTAGGGTTTTCTCTTATTGTTCAATAGTAAAAAGGACCTTGAGCCTTATTGTAACGCAGTTCAGAGGCATGTAGCTGCCGCATCTCTTCTTAGAGATAAGCTACCATCATCCGAGCTAGTCTTATTTCCATTCTATTTGTAAGCATATTTGATATTAATGAAATAAAGTGTTATTTCTATTGCATCTTTGTATTTATGGTTATATCTGTATTTTATTGCATTCATGTTTAAATCTGGATCAGTGTTTAACTGAACGCTCTAGCTCATCGTGTCACCTTTAACTGAACTCGTGCGGTCATCGCAAAGTCGACTCGTCACACATAACTGAAGTCATCTCCCACCGTCGCCCGTCGCATATGAGCGCGTCTGGGTCAGCTCGTGCTCGTGACATATATCACCCCATCGCCATCCAAGTGAGGAAAAACTACCACCAACTCAGATCCATCTAACACCGAACCTATCATGCACCGAGAGGGATCAAATCTCTAGAGGTGAAAATCTTTCCTCAAGTTCTACACTCCAAAAGAAGGTTTCCACCTCGAGGGATTTGATCCCTCGGGGGGCATGTTCTACACTCCAAAAGAAGGCTTCCACTTCGAGGGATTTGATCCCTCTGGGGGCATGTTAGATCCGGCATTAGATGGATTTAAGTTGGTATATATTATAACAGAACAAATTGAATATTATATTAAATTTAATATTGTATTAATCTAAAGTTATTAAATTTAATAATATTAATATTAATATTATATTTAATATTAATACTAATCTTTTAATATCAATATTAGATTTAATGATGTTTTTACATGGCATGATAACAAAATTTATAATAAAACTATGTCAAATTAATATATATGGTTTTTATTTGTAAACCTTCATTTTACAAATATTTAATTAAAAGAAATACTAAAAGATTTTGGAGTAGAATTTTCAATTCTTGTGTTGAACTAACCTTTTTCATTTGACTTAAGAAATGATATTGGCTTTAATAAAGAGTAAATATGTTTAAAATTTTACCTAATTTGGAACTTTAATGTGGTAATTTTTTTTTGTTAAAGGTAAATTTATGATGGATTCAAATTCACCTATATGATAAAAGAGTTATTAAACACATGAGATAATTTATTATCCATTCACATTATATATAGAAGTACAATTTTTGTTTTAATAATTAATCTTAGTCCATTAATAAGATTAAAAACTTATATATAATCTAAAAAGTCAAGTTATATATGATTTAAGATTTAAGTGAATGTTTTGGCTGACATTAGTCAAAATGATTTTTATTATTTTTTGAGGACGTGACATACTTACACATAGCGTCATACTCAGTTGTAGAATGCGCCTCTCGGAGCAATAATTTCATTTATGATAAAAATTACTTGGAAAATGTTTCCTCATACAAAAATTTAGTTATTGGCATTCACCATAAGCTCAATTTGAACTATAGCATTGAAAAGATGATTATTGGAGGATGGAAATCTTACTATGAGCTTGAAAACAATTGTAAGTCAACAGATCTTTTGGTTTGGAGTAATATAAAGTTCCTCTTTGAGACTCTCGTCATCCCTATTATTTGATATGGATGTGAGGTTTGGTGCAACAAAAAAAACTAGAGAATCGTGGAGAAAAATTTATATAATCCAAAAGCAATTTATAACTTTAAGACTAAAGGAAACACTCCCTCCCCTATTTTTTTGATTGAATCTATCCTTTCCCCCATTGAAATCATGGCTATGTTTAGGTATCTAATGTACAAGAAAAATATGTACAACATGGAAGCTAAGTAGCTCTCCAAATTACTTCTAACTCTAGTCAAAACCCCCATCTCGGGATCAAGTGATGTTGGCATAAGGATGCCTAGTCCTAGCTCGACCATTGGGGGATAAAGGAGGAAATCATTTTAGAGAATACATATAATATTAAAAATACTATTACTTCCAAATTTAAGGATAAATTGTGGGATGATAAAGAGTTGGGGGGAAAAGGAAGCTAAGGTATTATAAGGAGGTGATCAATCCCACTCTTGCTAACTAGAATTATCTTTATGTATTGACTAGTGCTAAGAAGAATTTTGAACATTGCAAGATAAAAACTAATTCCCATGTGCTTTAAATTGAAACCAGACATTGGTTTATTCTCAAAACACCTTGGGAAAAAAAAATATTCCCCCCTTTACAATACTAAGAGAGCTGAATATGAAATTTTTTTTCTCTTGGATTGCCCAACCATTACTCACATTTGTTCTCCTCTTCAAACAATGTACCACACTACCAACCTTCTTGACTTGTTAAGTCAACAAAACTACAATGATCTCAGAATGTTCTCTCCATTCTTTTTTATCATAGAAATAAAATATTAAAGAGTTTGAGTTACTCAGCTTTTATATGTCGATAAAACCCATCATGTCTTAATATGTTAATGATCTCATTCATTTTCATATAATCATATAGAATATATTAATAAGAGAGAAGAGAGAGAGTATATCATATTTTCTCTTTCTTTTTTATCTTATTTATTAAAACTTAATTATTTTAGGGACTCATTTCCCTAAATGGAGGACTTTTATTCTATTTGTTTTATTATTATTCTTTCTATATTTTAAGTTTATTATCTGATATTTCTTACATTATTATTTTTTATTTAAATCATTATTTTAACATTTTTCTATACGTGATCATTTGAATATATATTTTTTTATTTAAAATTTCATTGGTTTGAATGTCTTTAACAAATTTGTATCTTGGTGCAAGTCAATGAGTTTCGACAAACATTCTACGTGCATTAGCTCCTTTTACCTATTCTTTCTTCTCCTTGCTAAAATCTATTTGTTAAAATTATTAATACTTTTCACAATATTTCTAAGCCTTCCTCTAGTAGAGGGAGGCCAAGAAAAAATACCCTAGAGAGTCTCTATGAATACATTGAATCCCTAGAAAAGTGACGAGAATAAAGAGAAACACAACATAAGAAAGAATTATCTACAATGCTTACAAAGCATAAAACCGAATTATTTACAATGCTTAATGATAGCTAGAAATAATTAGAAAATAAAATGATAGCATTAGAGAGTGAAATCCAAGGAATGAAAGATAGAATGCAAGAAATAGAACAAAAAATAATTCGTGGCCAAAGAAAATGACACCCTAAAAGATGAGATTAAAGAATTAAAGCAAAAAATAGATAATAAGCCAGCCCTAAGTAGCGCAATGAATAAGCTAGATATCAAACCCATAATAGAGGAAATTAAAAAATTAATTGAATTGCACCATTAATGCCACAAAAGATCCATTAACCTTATAATTTTTGGTATAAAGAGCAAAACGACGAGGGCACATTTGAAATAGTGGAAGAAAAAATGAAAATTAACTCACAAATTCAAACATCTTATCTAACAAAAGAAAAAAGGGTGGGAAATAGTCTTAAGCATAAACATATACTAACCAATGTTAAGGTAAGTTACAATGACCACAAAGTAGATATACTTAGTAAAGCTCCAAGCCTAAAAGGTCAAGAATCTTTATAAATGATCTTATTCCAGAAGATCAAGTTGAAATAAAGAAAGAGGTCCAAAAGGTAAAGGAGGCAAGAAAGGAAGGAAAATGACCAATCCTTAGATATAGGAAAGTTATTATTAGAAATAGAGTCCAAAATAAAAGTGATAAATAGGAATTAGGAACACTCTGGATCCTCTTTTAGAGCTATCATGGTTTTTCATGGTGTAAAGGTTCTATGCTAGGTTGGATCCCGAGTGATATTGATCTTATTTTCTTAGTTAAAACCTAGGAGAATGATGAATCTAGGGTCCCCAACATAGATGGATTCATTCTTTGGTCTTCTTGGTACAAGAAATCTTCTCATAGAAGCTTTGGTGGTAGAGACTATTATATAAAAAATACTAGTTCTTCCCACATTTAGCTTTATAAGGTTGATGCCCTCAATCAATATATTTGGATGGAAATTTATAACTCTAACACCAACAAGATTTTTCTCACTATTTTTCTATTTTTCTCCTATCAACTCTACCTCCTATAATAAAAATGTCCTGGATAAGAATATCCCTTTCATTACCTTATAATTGGGTATCCATAGTCTAAGGAATGAAGGGAAGATCCTTTTGCTTATGGACTTCAATGATAGAACTTCCACTAATGAGGCTACTCTATTAAGTAATAACTCTAACCCTAACCCCCTATGTCTTGATGAGGATTGTGGCTTAGCTGGTAAATTCAAAATAAATTTGGAAGACATCACCAATAACCTATTTGGTACCGATCTAATCAAGATTTCCAGTTCTTAAGACCGAATTATTTGTAACATGATTTATAAGTTGCTTACCTCTGTCTAGATGACTTTTATTCATGGGCATTGTAGTAGCGTCGTGGAATATCTGCTATCTTATCTGATACCTAGGTTATCAACTGTATTGTTAATTTTGACCTCCTAGATGACCATGAGCTTGATTCCGATGACTAACCTCTCAACTAAACTGTAAGCCTTGATATGCACACTAGTGGCATGCAAAATGATGGTGAAAGCCAAAGGCACATTTTCATTGACAAAAGTAATATGGATCTCTTCTTAAAATATTTAACAAGGGATTTAGGTTCCTTACCATATAATGATAACATTGATCACAACTACCACAATTTTACTACATCCCTCTCCATTAACATACCAAATTCTCTATCGAGGTATCGTCTAAAAGGAACAATATGTCTTGCAATCCTTGGTATGATAAGGATTGTAAGTTTGTTAGGAAAGCGATTCGAGATGATCCTAAAAATATTGTTAAGATTGAAAAGATAAGTGTATAAATCTCTTATCAAAAGGAATAAAAGGTACTATATATACAAGAGACAAGGGTGTCTTATTCACCTCTCTAAAGTTGAGCCTATAAAATTTTGGAGGAATATTCTTGTCTATAAAATGAAATAAGGTAATGTAATCCCATTAAGGGAATGAGATATCTATCTTAAGAATCTCTATGACTCCCTAGAAACCATGGGAAACATCATAAACACTCATACATAGGAAGATATATATTCTTTGGAAGACGTTGAGTTGAATATTAAGAAGCTCGATAATGGGAAAGCAAGGGATATTGGGTTACCAAGCCGAAATTTTTAAAATGGAAAGGTCTATCCTATTGATCATATTCACAAACTCCTCAATTTGGTGATGAAACATGGTTTCCCTATGCCTTGGATGCAAAGACTTATTGCGCCTATCTTTAAAAATGGGGATAAAAATGTTCCCTCTAACTATAGCACTATCATGATTAGCCACATTTTTGCCAAATTGTATGGGCTCATTTTGGAGAAGAATATTAGCCCCTGGCTTGAAACCCATGGTAAAAGAGTTAAAGGGAAAGCTAGTTTTAGGAGGCATCACTCAATTATTGACCACCTTGTTACTCTTAGGTCCATTTTTGAGGAGTGTTGCAACAATAAAATAGATCTCTTTAGTTATTTTGTTGACTTTAGAAAAGCTTTCAACATTGTTCCTTAGGAGAAGTTATGCCAGAGGCTCGATGAGATAATGGTTCCTATTGATCTAAGGGTTGTTATAAATAGGTTATACAATAATGTTATTTCCAAGATTAATACCACCAAGGGTTAGTTTTAGGAGACTAAATGCAATATTGGAGTTAAACAAGGTTTCCCCTATACCCTACCCTTTTCAGCAAATTTTACAATGATAAGCTAGGAGCATGTTTAGAAGTTGTAGGATGTGATGGACCCAAGCTTACTCATATATTCATTACTCTTATCCTCTATGCTAATGATATAATTTGTCTTGCTAAAAGGCTTGATGATGTCGACAAGTAGCTTAGAATCCTCCATGACTACTACTCCAAGATGGGTATGACTATTAATACCAACAAGACTAAAGTCATGCTAATTAAATCCAAAGTATCAACTATGATAATTTCATTTATGATAAAAATTACTTGGACAAGGTTTCCTCATACAAATATTTAGGTATTTACATTCACCATAAGCTCAATTGGAACTATAGCATTGGAAAAATAATTATTGTAGGATGAAGATATTACTATGAGCTTGAGAACAACCGTAAGTTGACAAATATTTGGGTTAGGAGTAATATAAAGTCCCTCTTTGAGACTCTCCTCACCTCTATTATTTTATATGGATGTGAGGTTTGGTGATACAATGTATCTAGAGAATCATGGAGAAATATTGATATGATTTAAATGTAATTTATACTTTACAACCTCAAGATTAAAGGAAACACTCCATACCCTATTTTGTTTGATTGAATCTTCCCTTTCCCCCATTGAAAGAATGGCTATGTGTAGGTATCTAATGTACAAGAAAAATATGTACAACACGGAATCCAGGTAGTTCCCCAAAATTACCTCTAATTCTAGTCAAAACCCACACCTCTGGCTCAAGTGATGTTGGCATAAGGATGCCCAGTACTGGCTCGACCATTGGGGGATAAAGGAGGAAATCATCATAGAGAATAAGGATAATATTAAAACCACTATTACTTCCAAATTTAAGGATAAATTATGGGACCATAAGGAGTTAGAGGGACAAAGGAAGCTAAGGTTTTATAAGGAGGTGATCAATCCCACTCTTACTAACTAGAATTAGCTTTCTGTCTTGACTAGTTCTAAGAAGAAATTGAACATTGCAAAGATAATAACTAATTCTCATGTGCTTTAGAGTGAAACCAGGAATTGGTCTATTCTCAAAACACCTTGGGAAGAAATGAATATTCCCCCTTTACAATACTAAGACAATTGAAGATGAAAACAATTTCTATTGGATTGCCTGGACCTTACTCACATTCGTTCTCCTCTTCTTAGAATTTAGCTCACATTTTTTCTCC
The DNA here is from genome assembly GCA_000404065.3 of Pinus taeda. Lineage (NCBI taxonomy): Eukaryota > Viridiplantae > Streptophyta > Pinopsida > Pinales > Pinaceae > Pinus > Pinus taeda. The sequence continues at coordinate 17,122 of APFE031565687.1, forward strand.
TCTTCAAAGAATTTACCACATTACCAACCTTCTTGAATTGTTAAGTCATCAAAATTACAATGATCTCAAAATGCTTCTCTCCATTTTTTGATCATAGAAATAAAATATTAAAAAGTCTCAGTTATTCATTATCTTTCTTAAGGTCCGTCACCTTAGAGCATGTTAATCATCATTATTATCATATATTTGTATATATATTTATTTTATTCTTTCAAAAATAAATACAGTATGCGGTGTGACTAGCATCTATCCATTCTTCCATCTTTCACGCCCCCAAATATTTTTTTGTTAATTGGCCTATGTGTGGGACCGCCTAAGTAATTAACATGTTCATTTGTTAAATTACTTTGCGAACTATGCCTAACATTTGTCATTTTCAACCATCATTATTAATGTGCGGAATCCATTAATATAAACATTCAACATAACACAATAGAGAGAAAACCATCAGATGCAATAATAATAATTTTATTATGAATTTTCAAGAATACAAGTGACTGGGAGCAAAAGCTCCACCAACATTAAAACCGTGTTATTTTCCCACCGGGCGCACCAACTCATGCTAATTGTCGCACTTGGTCACACTTCAACCGTAATCCACACCATTTGCCAAACTCCCCAACTCGGCATGCATGGTGCACCCTCACTTGGGTTGCCTGTCTACCCTCGGTTGGTTCATTTCGTTTCACCATAGCTTGTCAGCGGGCATGCCCTCTGTGCGGCCCTCGCCTGACTCGCCTTCACCCGAACTTCACATGACTTCCACCTGAGTTCACCACACGATTGACACCCGAGTTTGCCCGTGATGTGGGCACATGAACTGCACCTCACTGGGGTTCTATGCCTACACCCTTCGTACTTCTGTGTAGTTTGAATGACATGCTTCGAATGAATGCCTTTCGGTCTCCTTTCGCCCACCTATATGTATGGTGGGTGGTGGGTTATGCCAATTGGCTGACCCTCGTTATATCTGCTCGACCAACTCGTTTCATATCACAAACTCACCGAAGAGGTGGGTTGGCCCACCCAACTCATGGGACCGCCCCCTCCTAACTCGGCCATCGCAATCTTCGTTTGGTCTACTCGTGGGTCGAGCACATAGCTCGCCCACACATAAACCCGCAACCAACACTTTTCCCACACGCTCGTTCACGGTGTCTCACCCGTCTCGATTGCAGCTTGCCTATTTTCTAAACTTGTCCATTCAATGGGTGCGTCTGAGTGAATAGCAAGCCGTAGGGCGTTACATTCTCCCCCACCCAAAAGAATTATCGTCCCTGGCAATCTAGCTAGCCTCCATAGCTTCCTGTCATACTTTGAAATCGTCCGCTTCCATCTCCAAAGTGAGTCTTTCGTTTCCCAGGTATCCTCCTTTGGTGCATTCTTCCATTTGACAAGAAATTCCCATCGTATGTGACTAACAATCCCTGTGGAATACTATTAGAATCTTCTCCATCTCAGGTTTGGCCTGTCCACAATCATGGCTGGTCCTCTTGGTGGTTCCACCCTCTCTAGATGATCAGCATCAAGTCTACATCTCTTCAACTGACTGATATGAAAAACTGGATGTTTCAGATGCATATGGCATGGAAGCTCTAGCTCGTAAGAAACATCCCCCACTCTCTTCTTCACTCGAAATTGCCCCTCATATTTCCTCGTCAACGATCTCGTAGTCCCCTTAGGTGGCTGAAACTGATCTCTGGTAATCCTGAGGAACACCATATCTCCCACACTGAAGTGTGCATCCCGTCTCTCCTTATTTGCCCATTTCTTCATTCTCCTTGCAACTTTGTGCAAGCGCAACTATGCCAATTCCAAGGTCTCATCCCAAGCTTTCATGAACTTATTCGCATGAGGACTCCTTAGCAAACCTCCTGTCACTACGGTATGCAGTGTGACTAGCATCTATCCATTACCAATTCAAATGGACTATACCCTGTCGTAGAACTCTTTTGTATGTTGTAGCTAAACTTAGCCACATCCAAGAGTTCAGGCCAATTCTTCTGATCAGCCATCACATAATGTCTCAGATAATCCTCCAGCAATGCATTGATCCTCTCAGTCTGCCCATCTGTCTATGGATGGTAACTCGAACTGATCAACAAATCTGTCCCAACTAACATGAACAATGTGGTCCAAAATCTGCCTGTAAATCATGGATCTCGGTTCGATACAATATGTAATGGCATCCCCCAATACTTCACTATGTTCTTGAAGAACAAATCCATAGTCCACTTAGCTCCACAAGGCATCTTTCTTGGAACAAAGACAACATACTTGGAAAAATGATCAACCATGACCATTATCCCATTATACCCATGTACCTGTGGCAATTGAGTAATGAATTACATCGACACACTCATCCAAGGTCCCTCAGGAATCGGTAAAGGCTACAACAGTCCTCCTTGCCTTTTTGTATCCGATTTAACCTGTTGACAAATGATGCACGTATGTACATACTCCTCTACATCCTCCTGCATCTTCTCCCAAAAGAATCCTCTCTCCAACAATGCCAAAGAATGATGCTGCCCTGGGTGACCAACACACAGAGAATTGTGGCACTCCTTTAAAAGGTGCCTCCTGAGTCCAGATGACTTCAGAAGATAGAGTCGCTTTCCAAAGAACAAGAACCCATCTCGAAGAAAGAACTTTCGTGTCTTCCCCTCCTTTATCTGCTTCACTATATTCTGCACCTGAGTATCGGTCTCAACACTTTCCTTGAGCTTATTCTGCATCTCTTTGACATCTGAACTTGACTCCTACTCCTTTCTACTTGGTCTTCCCCTTCCAATGTTGCAAATTGTCCCTTCCTGCTAAGGGCATTTGCTACCACATTGAATCTTCCCGGTCTATACTCAATAGTCATGTTGAACTTTGCCAAGAAGTTCTGCCAACGAGCTTTCTTTGTAGAAAGCTTATGTTGTTATGCAAAATAACTTGCTAGAACGTTATCCATCTTGACAACAAAATGCTTCCAAATCAAGTAATTCCTCCACACATGAAGACAGTGAATGATCATAGTCATCTCCTTTTCATGGACCGGATACCTCTGTTCTCTATCCTGCAACTTCTGACTCTCGTATGCCACCGGATGCCCATCCTGCATAAGAACCCCTCCTATGGAAAAATCTGAAGCATCTGTGTTTACCTCAAACGATCGCTCAAAGTACGACAACTTTAGTATCGGTGTTGTAACCATCCTCTTCTTATAATCATCAAATGCCACCTGACATTTGTCTATCCAACTCCATCTCTTGTCTTTCTTCAACAGGCCTGTCAGTGATGATGTTACCTTGGAGCACCCCTCTACAAACTTCTGTTGGTAGTTGGTCATGCCCAAAAACACCCTCATATCATGGAAATTCTTTGGTTCAACCCATTCCTCGATTGCCTTCACTCTGCTCGGCTCCATCGGTATGTACCCTTGACCCACTATGTGTCCAAGGAACGGAATCTCCGTCTGAGTGAACACACACTTAGACTTCTTCAAGTACAACTAATTTTCCTTCAGTTCCTCGAACACCATTGCCAAGTGTTTCTTATGATCCTCCATGTTATCACTATACACCACTATATAATCCAAGTACACTACTACGAACGAATCCAAGTATGGAAGTAGAACATCATTCATCAAAGTGCAAAACATAGCAGGAGCATTGCACAACCCAAATGGCATAACAAGAAATTAAAAGCTACCATACCTCGTTACTATCATGGTCTTCTTCTCGTCTCCTTCAGCCATCTAAACCTGATAATACCCATGCCTCAAGTCCAGCTTGGAAAACACTCGAGCTTTCGTAAGCTTATCGAAGCAATCTGCAGCCAATGGCAAAGGATACCTATTGTTTACTGTTTGCTTGTTAAGAGCATGATAATCACAGCACATCCGTAGCTCATTTGTATCCTTCTTTCACTGGAACAATACTAGAGCTCCATAGGGAGACATTGAAGGTCTGATGAAACCTGCATTAGTTAACTCCTTTAACTGTCGTTTCAACTCCAACTCAGGTCCTGACAACCGATAAGGTGCTTTAGCCGGAGGTTGCTTCCCTGGCTCAAGCTCAATGCTATGGTCCACTGTACGCCTTGGTGGAAGCTTCTTTGGTAGCTCATCAAGCATCAAATCTACATAGTTGGCTAGCACCTTAGAAATCTCAGCTAGAATAGGCGTCCCCACTCCATCACCTTCGACTCCTTTGAACATAACCGCATATGTCTCCACATCTGACTCCCTCATAGCCTTCTCCAAGCTTAGTGTAGAAACATGCTGCACCTTGACTTCTCGCCTTTGCCTATGAGTGGGAAAAGTCTAAGTTTGTGACTGTCCAACCAACAACACCTCATCACACAAGATGACAACAATTTCCTTGTTTCCCTTCAAGAAATCTTGCCCCAATATCATGTCAAAGTCATTCATCTCCATCACTGTGAAGTCCAATTGACCTTTCCAGTATTTTATCTGCACAGGCACATCGTGTGCCAAACCCGCCACTTTAGCTCTAGAGTTCATTGCCCTGACATCCACATTTGATGGGAAGAGAATCAGTCCAACCTCTCTTGCTAACTGTGTCGTCATGAAGTTATGAGTGGCCCTTGTGTCCACCAGAGCTTGGATGGTTTTTCCATGAACTACCAAGTCCACAAAACCCAGACTGTTAATCCACAATTTCTCCATAACTTTTCCCTGCATACATGTCTGTTCTCTGCAAGTTTATCCAATACCATTTGTCACACCCCCACTTCCTTTTTCATTAATTGGCCTACGTGTGGCACCGCCTAAGTACTTAACATGTTCATTTGTTAAATTATTTTTTGAACTACGCCTAACATTCGTCATTTTTAACCATCAATATTAATGTGTGGAATCCATTAATATAAACATTCAACATAACATAGCAGAGAGATAACCGTCATATGCAATAATAATACTTTTATTATGAATTTTCAAGAATACAAGTGACTGGGAGCAAAATCTCCATCGACGTTACAACTGTGTTATTTTCCCATCGGGCGCACCAACTCGTGGGCGAATGGAAACCCTTAGTCAAACTCTCTCATCCAAGAGTTCTTGAAGACTAAGACCATTCTATTAGATCTCCTCATCAAGTTCCCTGAGTTCTCCATCCAGCGTACTTTCGCATTGGTCCTCGAGTTCTTCAAGTTCTTCTTTCCGTGTCGAACAACCTTCCCAAATCTTCATATTCTTAGATTTCATCGAAACCCATTCAGAACTCCATCTACTCACTTGTTCCAACACTTTGTATCGGAAAGCTTCACCTGCATTATGGCAGGATTCACCTTCCATAGGTTCTTCTACCATCTTTGCCAATCAGCCTTCTTCACCATTCACCTGAACCACCCTGACACCACCTATTTACCTACAAAACTTGAATTTCCTTTCAAGTCTTTGGCCTTGTAGGATCAGCTCCTTGATTCAATTCACCAAGTTTCCTGCAAAACTTGGACCAACTTTGATACCACCTGTCACACCCCTACATTGGTGGTGATCTTCCAACCAGCTATAGTGAGGTGCGGCACCACTGAACACTTTCTTTTCACCAATACTCATGTTCATGGACTACGCCTTAACATTCCATACTTAGTTTATTTTTCGTTACCAAGTATTATATTTGTCCTTTATACAAATGAACACCCATACAAATTCATTATCCACAGAAATTAACACATATACACAATTGTAATAGTATAAAGGGAGGGGCAACTCCCTGTAATATGAGCTTGCCTAGTATCAATATATATAATTTTCCACTTTCATAAAAATACAAGTTAAACCTTGGAAAACCCCAAGTTTACACTTTGCCAATTTTCAACTTCGTCGTGTCGTTTACCCAACTTGGGCACGCCTCGTCATAACCGTGTTGTCACACTCGGGCACCCTCTGCAGGAGTCACACCTTCGTTTTCAAACCGACACTCCTTCATTTCACCGTGCATCGCATGCCATCACCCAGCCATTCGTCCGCACGTCCACTCGTTCACCCGTTCATTTCATCGTGTCGCCTCACTTGACTCACCAAACTGCTGAACGCTCCACTGTCCACCATCCACTCGTCACACAACCAAATGCTTCGCACGACTATTGTGCACGGTGCGCCCTCACCTGAGTCGCGATTCAGCCCGACTCACCATCGTGCAACACCACACGGTCGCCCAACCGTTGTCTTGAATGATAAACCGTCTATCTGTCATGCGGGCACATGACCTGTGCCTAAATTGCAGTCACTGTCACCTCACCGACTGTAGCTCACCAACCTTTGCACTTCTACCTTCGTCCAAATGCTCTATGCCTTGGTTGATGTTTGAATGACTTGTGTTTTCATCGATGCCTTTGTCCAACCATTAGCTCGCCTATACATACGATTGGCTAGTGGTTGTGCCACTTCGCCGACCTTTGTTTTAACTCACCTGGCTGACTCTCAGTTATGTTGCAACTTTGCCTGGGAGGTGGGTTGGCCTACCCAACTCGTGGGACTGCCCCCTCCGCTCACCCATCGCTTATTTCTTCGTTTTGTGAGCCCCCAGGTCGAGTGCCCAACTCTCCTGTCTTATAAACATGCGACTAATTCTCGCCCACGCAACAGCGTCTCGCCCATTTGGTCACACTTCAACTGGTTCTTCGCTCAGTGGAGTGTCTCACGCATCGCAAGGACCACAGGTCCTTACATCCTCATCCACCTGACGTCATTGTTGTCCTCAACAATATCTCATCCTGGCAACCATATGCTACCAAGATAATCATCCGAATAGCCATACTCTTGATCCATGATATCAACCAATCCACATACTACAAACATCCCTACAACATATGAAAAACGAACATCTCCACCATGTGTCATCCCATCCTATGAACTCTTGTCATGATACTCCAACATAATGCTAACGCATTTCTGCACACTTCACAACCCCATGTTTTGAACTAGTTGGGTAGCTAATCCAATAGTCACGCCCAAACCATAAGAGTACACATCCTCATGCCATCATCAGTTGTTTCTTAGGCTTCTGCCACATCTCAGACTCATTAAGAATCTGCTCTAATCCATGCTTAGGTCGATGGAATCTCCATCCCATCTGCAACATGTCCATTTAGTCCATGGTCTTGTTGTACAATAGTGCACAACCTCTCCATCGACTCATACATCTTCATGTCTCCAACGTGATGTCCATGAATTGAGTTTCCCATGCTGTCAAACTAAGTAGACCCATCTCAACATCTGGTCACTTGCATCCAAGTCTGCAAATCTATCATAAAGAAGCCTCCTCCAAGGCCCCCTTGTCAAGGTGGTGCAACCCCTTCCAACCAAGGTCCCTACACCAACCCATCTTCAAGGTTGTTTATCGAGAAAGGAGGGCCAGGAAGTTTCCTCCCTGACTCTCATCCACCCATGTATCAGATTGGTACTGTGTCCTCAAGTATCTATGCACAGCCTCAACCTCCTCACGTGTACACCCAAGCTCTCTAGGCTTGTCTTTCATCAATTGAAAGTCATATTATGCCCATAGCATACCTACAAAACTCCACTATGCTAGCCAGATCTCTACTTTCATAATCCTCTTCAACCACTGCCTCTAAAGTAGTACTCAGACTCCCTTCATCTGCAACTCCATTGTGAAGATCTTTAGCAGAAGATGTCTCTGCCAAGTGCTTCAAGATTCGTGAGATTGATCTCCCACTCACTTCCTTCTTCCTCCTTCTTGCAACAAAGTCAATCAACTTCCCCTCCTTCGTTGTTTGAGTCATACTGCCAAGTCCTCTTTCTCCACATCCTCATGCTTCACATTCGGATCTTTGGGATACAAAGCCATAGAATTTATCCTTGGCCTGTACCGCAAGCAACTCCTCCTATTCATCGGAACCAACATAGTTCTTCCTTCAGCTGTGATCAAGAGAATGTCCCGATCCACCATTGGTATGGCTTGTGCAAGCTTCATGAAATCTTGCCCCAGCACCATAGAATGATCATTCATGTCTACGATCCTTAAGGCCAACTTTCCAAACCACGAGCCCACTCTCACCTGAGTGTTCTCCATCACACCAATAATAGCTTTCATGGTAGAGTTTACTGCTTTGAAAGCACTCCACTCTTTCTCCATCTTAGCTTTCTTCCCAAAAGACTTTGCTGCCTTCCTGGTTAAGAAGCTATGAGTAGCCCCCATATTCACCAAAGTTGCAAATCTCTTTCCTTTCATAGTTACCTACAGAAAACTCAGTTTCAAGGCATCACCTCCTTCGGTCGGCTTTATCTTGTGTCTCACATCAGCAACCTTCTTCAAGATTTCGGCCTCAGAATTGTCCATTGGCTTATGTTCCAATTTGACATCTCTCCTAAGGTACTTCACTTCCTTACTTGGCTCCTCTAATCAAATTGACCTTGGCTCAGCTTGACTTCCTTCAAGCTTGTCCTCCATTGCATTCTGCTCAGGTGCACCAATCAAGTGCCCATTGACTTCTTCCATAGAACTAAGTTTTCGAACATCCCCTGGATTGTTACGGTAGTAGTCCCCTAACCTGTCAATGTAGTCAAGCTCATCCTGCTCAATCAAAACAACCTTCTTATCAAGAAAGCCCTTCTTCATCTTCTTCTCAAGCTACTTGACTTGGCTCTCCACCATGGTACTTTTCTCCCTTAGTCAAACTCTCTCATCCAAGAGTTCTTGAAGACTAAGACCATTTTGTTGGATCTCCTCATCAAGTTCCCTGAGTTCTCCATCCATCGTACTTCCACATTGGTCCTTGATTTCTTCAAGTTCTTCTTTTAGCTTCGAACAACCTTCCTGAATCTTCATATTCTCGGCTTTCATCGAAACCCATTCAGAACTCCATCTACTCACTTGTTCCAACACTTTGTACTGGAAAGCTTCACTTGCATTATGGCTAGATTCACCTGCCATAGGTTCTTCTACCATATTTGCCAATCAACCTTCTTCACTATTCATCTGAACCACCATGACACCACCTGTTTACTTGCAAAACTTGAATTTCCTTTCAAGTCTTTGGCCTTGTAGGATCAGCTCCAATCTCGCATATATAAGCACATTTGGTGATCTTGAGGCTCGCATAAATCCAAAGATCAGTGATCTAAACTGTATATATAAACCTCGGTGCTCAATATCCTCGGTTTTATCTATATCCTCGCTCTGGTTATGAGGCTCCGATCTCGCATATATAACCGCTACCAAAGACTACCAAAGACTACCAAAGGCAGACCTAGCATAATTACTCTATAAGGCCTTTATAAATATATAGAATCTCTAGAGAAACGTAAGAAGAAAGAGAAGTCAAGCTACAAACAGAGTTAGAAGCCATGTTGGAAAATAAATTTGCATCTCTTGAAGACACAATCCAAAAACAAATATAAAATAAAATAGAACTATTGGAGAATAAAATGGTGGCAATAGAGACTAGGTTGCAGGTTATAGAAAAACAAAACCAAGATACTAACCAAACATCCCAGCAAGGAGATGCTTTAGAGAGCCTTAAAATGAAGGACATGATTAAAGATCTAGAAGAAAAAGTTAATAGCTGCCTCACCCTAAATAATGTGGTAGATAAATTAGATATCAAACCAATTAAGGATGAAATGAACAAATTAATAGAATTAGACCATGAGTGTAACAAAAGGGCCTTGAACCTTATAATCTTCGGTTTAAAAGAGGAGGTAAATGAGGATACTTTAGCCATAGCCAAGACAGAACTGCATAATAGATTACAAATTGAAACAACGTGTCTCACAGAAGCAACAAGGTTGGGGAAATTAACTGAAAATAAAGGAAGACTAATCCAAATAAAGGTGATCTCTACTGATCATAAGTATGACATACTTAGCAAAACCTCAAGTCTAAAAGGAACAAGAATATTTATAAATGAAGATCTCATCCCAAAATATCAAGCGGAATTAAGAAAGGAAGTTCAAAAGGTAAAAGCAGCTAGAAAGGAAGGAAAATGGGCAATAATCAGAAATAGAAAAGTCTTTATTTGAGATAGAAACGAAAAAGATAGTACTAAATAGCAATTCAACATGCTCCAGATTCCTTCTTGGAACTGTCGGGGCTTTCCATGGAACAAAGGCCCCAAGCTAAGCTGGATCTCAAATGATGTTGATATTATTTTGGTTGTTGAAACTTGGGAGCACGAAGAATCTAAGGTCCCTAACATAAATGGCTTTATGCTATGGTCTACCTAGAACAAGCGATCCTCCCATAGAGGCATTGGGGGAATAGCTTGTTACATTAAAAAGAACATCTCCCCCATGCTAGGATTTATAAAAACGACCCTTACAACCAATATAGTTGGACAGATAACACCAACATTAATAAGAAGAAGAATCTAGATAAAAATAGTCCTTACATTGGTTTGGAGAATGATATTTCTAGCCTAAGGAATGAAGGTAATATCCTTTTAATAGGTGACTTCAATGCTTGAACTTCAAGCAAACAAGCTATTATTCTAAGCAATCATTCAAACCCTAATCCTATTTGGTTGGACGAAGACCCTACAATGGCTAGTAGGTACAAAAGAAGCTCTAAAGACCTCGGGGAGAATCTATTTGGGTCGGAGCTAGTCAAGCTCTATAGTGCTTAGGATCTCATAATTTTCAATGGTCTAAAGAAGTGGCCCAATTCTAACCAGATAACTTGCATCCATGGGCTTGGTAGCAGCGTGGTAGACTATGTTATTTCCGATCTCCCTTTATACAACAAAATAACAAATCTTGACATCTTAAACGACCACGAGCCTAACTCTGATCATAGGCCTTTACTTATAACTCTCAACTTTGTCATGCATAGGGATCCCATAGAAAATAATACTTATAGCCAAAAGAATTTAATATTTGACAGAAATAGAAACGATCTCTTTCTAAAAGAATTAAAAACTAATTTGCTTCCTTTATCTAGTATAGGCAACATAAAAGACCTCTACCATAATTTTACTACAACCCTCTCATATTCTATTAATAAGTTCTCAATTGAAGTTTCAAATAGTAAACGAAATAGCAAAACCAACCCATGGTATGACAAAGGCTGTAAAAATGCCAGGAGAGCTATTAAGGAAGTTGTTGATGAATCTCTTAAAATGGACAAGATAAAAATATACAAAACCCTACGTAAAAGAAAAAAGAGGCAGTACATTCGTAAAAGACAAGAGAATCTCTTACACCTCTCTAAGGTAGCTCGTAAGAAATTTTGGAGGCAGATCCCGACTAGGAAATCTAAAGACAATAATAAAATTGCTTTACACGATTGGAATTCCTATCTTAAAAATCTCTATGAATCTCCAAATATCATGAATAACTTTGAAACCTTGCCCACAATGAAAGAACTCTTCTCTCTAGAAGACATTGATTTTGGGGTTAAACGCCTAGCTAATGGGAAAGCTAAGGACATTGAAGGTTACCAGGCAGAAATCTTAAAACTTGGAGGCCGTGTCCTCATCCCCCACATCCACAATCTTTTCAATCAAGCAGTCAAGCAAGGGTTCCCTAAGTTATGGACTTAGAGCCTCATTATCCCTATTTTTAAAAATGGGGATCCAAATAACCCCTCTAATTATCGGACAATTATGATCAGCCCTCTCTTCGCTAAGTTATATGGTAGTATTTTGGAAAAGAAGTTGAGCATATAGCTTGAAAGTGAAGGTAAGCGGGCTAAAGGCCAAGCGAGTTTTAGAAGGCATCACTCAACAACATACCACCTCGTTATGCTTAGAATCATTGTGGAGGAATGTCGTAATGATAAATCCAATCCCTTTTGTTTCTTTGTGGAATTTAGAAAGGCTTTCGATATGGTTCCTAGAAACAACCTTTGGAATAGATTAGAAGAGCTAAAGGTTCCTTTCGAGTTGAGAGCTGTGGCTATTAGATTATACGAGAATGTAGATGCCAAGCTAAAAAGCTATGAAGAGTGGTCGAAATATATTAAGTGTAATATCAAAGTTAAAAAAGGTTGCCCCCTCTCCCCTACCTTATTTAACATTTACATTGACAAGCTCGAAGGTTACTTAGAGGAAGCAAGATGTGCTAGCATGATCTTAGCTGGGCTAGTTGTCATCCTTCTTCTCTATGCTAATGATGTTGTTCTCCTTGCAAGGTGTCTATTTGATCTTGATAAGCAGCTTAAGCTTCTTAAGGATTTCTGCTCTACCATGGGTATGTCTGTTAACACTAACAAAACAAAAGTTATGATTATCAAATCCAAGAAGGACACCTGCGCTAATTTTATGTATGACAATAATAACTTGGAGGAAGTATATTCTTACAAGTACCTAGGAATTGATATTCATCACAAGTTCAACTGGAACTATAGCATTGAGAAAAGGATTAATGGGGGGTGGAAAGCTTACTTTGGTCTTGAAAATAATTGTAAAATGGAAAACCTGTAGTGTGGGATAAAAAGAAGTTCCTCTTTGAAACTTTAGTCACTCCTGTTATCTTATATGGATGTGAGGTTTGGGGTTGCAGCGTCTCTAGGGAATCCTGGAGAAAGATTGAACAAGTCCAGAAGCGCTTTATAACGTATAACCTGAAAATTAAAAGCAATAAACCCTACCCTGTTCTCCTTATAGAATTAGGTCTTTCCCCTATCGAAAGCCTAGCTATGACTAGGCTTCTATTGTACAAGCACAAGCTAAATAACATAGGAGATCATAGACTTCCCAAGCTAGCTTTAAATTCTAGCCAAAACCATTTAAGGCTCAAATGGGGGTGGTATAAAGACACGAGGGCTTGGATAAATCATTGGGAGATCAACGAGAATGATGTAGTTCAAAACATTAATAACATTAAAAATATTGTTACTTCTAAGTTCAAAGAAAAAATGTGGTGTGAGAAAGATCTAGCGACTAAAAGAAAATTAAGTTATTATAAGAAGGTCATCAACCCCACCCTAGAAGATCAAAAGTATCTCTTTGTTTTAGCTATCTCAAAGAAGAAAATTAATTTAGAAAAGTTTAGAATGAACTCTCATGAGCTCCATAGTGAAACAGGTCGTTGGGCAGATCCTAAAACACCATGGTTGGAAAGAATCTACCATCTTTGTGATAATAGGAACATTGAGGATGAAAACCCCTTCCTCTTAGAGGGCCCCGTGTACAACCACATTAGATCTCAGTTTCATAATATTTGTCACAATACTGACCTTCCTAGCCTTTTACGATGTGAAAATTATAGTGAGCTTGGGAGACTTCTCTCCAAGCTTTTTGAGCATAGAAATAAAGCCTAAATCAAACTAAATAATCTGTTTCTTTAGGTCCGATAGACCAAAGTTTGGTCTCAGTGGACGTTAACCACCACCACCACCACCACCACCATCATCACCATCATCATCATCATCATATATACACACTATAGACATTTTCTCTTTCTCTTTGATTCTTATTATTAAAATATATATTATTTTAGACACGTATTCCCTAAATGGTGGATTTTCTCCTATCTTGTTTTATTTCTTTGATTACTTGTTTTATTCTTCCTAATATTTAAATTTAATTATTTTGATCATTTTTCTATTATTTATTAATTTTTATTCAATTCTTATTTTTAACTTTTTATTATTATAAGATCATTTTAATATTATATTTTATTTAATTATTTAATTTCTTATTAATATAATTCAGCAATTAATCAATTCTTACACATTTATATTGAGTAATAATATTTTGATTTAAATTGAAATTATTATTTAAACAATTTATCTTATTTTATTAGTTGAAATAAATTTCCCTCCTTTGCATTTCTACATTATTTCATTTCCTTTATTATTTTTATTTTTTTCTCATATTTAAATTTATTTATATTTGGTACAATTTATTAATTTTATTTTTTAAATTCAATTTATTATAGTTTTAGGGAGCAACTCAATTGGTAATTGAAGTAATGCAAAATTTTTGAAAACTGAGAGATCCAAAGTTTAATCCCCTAGGTTGTGACACTGTTTATGGAGAGGAGGATATGATAGCTCCTAGACTAGGTTGTGACCGTGTTTATGGAGAGGAGGATAAGATAGGTCCTACACTAGGTTGTGACCCAGTTTATGGAGGGAAGGATAGGTTGTAGACCCCAGGTTGTGACCCGTTTATGAAGAGGAGGATATGTAGTAGACCCCCACATGTTAAGTTTACTAATAATTTATTTTCTATAATAAAATAATTTATTTTAAATTTTCAAGAGGTGGGGCAAAAAAATCTAGGGACAAAGAAGGTTGTGACCCCATTTATGGAGAGGAGGATAGGTAATAGACCCCCACAGGTTAAATTGACTAGTAGTTATTTATAATAAAATATTTTATTTTAACTTTTCAAGTGGTGGGGCACAAAACTCTACGGACAAAGACCAGATTTTGACCCATTTATGGAGAGGAAGGTAGGTGATAGACCCCCCACAATTTAAGTTTACTAGTAGTTAATTTTCTATAATAACATAATTTATTTTAACTTTTCAAGCTTTGGGGCACAAAACTCTATGGACAAAAAATTAAGGGATGAAAGGGGGCCTTGAGGGTTTCAAATTAATGTAATTACGTCTATAAGCATTACATTACATTACAAAATCTCTACCACACCAGGTTGGATAGTGTAATACTATAGAAATTTGTAATGTAATGTGATGTCCTATAAACATTTTTACTCAGTCAAAATAAAATAAAAATAACTTTACGTTAAAATAAAAATAACTTTAAACTAAAATAATGAAGTGAAATTGACTTAGTCAAGTTACATGTCGTTTTTGAGTTCCAGTTTTTTAAAATAAAAATCTATTTAAACTAAAATAATAAAGTGATATTGACTTGGTCAAGTTATCTGTGGTTTTTGAGTTCCAAGTTTATGAAAACCTATGGTGTTGACCCATGGTATTCATGTGGAATATTGTGTATATAAAGGGGGGTTAAACTAGCCTAGATCCATCTCAACTCTCGTTCTAGCTTCGAGAGGGATCAAATCTCTTTATCATGCAAACCTCTTTTAGAGTGAAAAGAAATTTGATCACTCTTTATGCTTGGTAGATCTAGCTTCGAGAGGGATCAGATCTCTTTTTCACGCAAACCTTAGAGTTGGGAAATAATATAGAGACTGATACTAATATTAGTGGTGATGTTGGGCAGTGCTTAATTTTCTAACCCTTTTGTTAATTAAATTATGCGTTGTTTTTGTACAATATTTTTTAAGATATTATAATTCAAGGAAAAGTCATTACTAAGGAAAAAAAATATTTATATTATGTGTTCAGACATTAGTTTTATTATGATGTTTTCAATCCATTTCTACAATTTTAACCATTCGGATTTAACAAGAACATAACAAATTACAGAGATAACCATAAACACAGAGGTGAGGTGCAGTGTGGAAATCAATACTTTCATTTCATTAGATGTTATAATATATAGTGGTGATTTTCCACTTTAATTCAATTTTATAATCACAGTTCATATAATAAAAGGCTTTTAATTTTTTTGGATATATATATATATATATATATATATATATATATCAATAGTATAAAAAAAATTTAAATATAAAATTGAACGTAGTTTATGGACACATATCATAATCGCTTTATTAAAAACTAATAAATAAATCATCTTAGATTGGTCTTAACTTTGTATGTACCAAGCACAACGAGAACTCGAATCTCTTTTCATTTTAAAGGAGATTTTCACTCTAAAAGAGATTTTCACATAAA
Organism: Pinus taeda; assembly: GCA_000404065.3. NCBI lineage: Eukaryota > Viridiplantae > Streptophyta > Pinopsida > Pinales > Pinaceae > Pinus > Pinus taeda. The sequence continues at coordinate 32,813 of APFE031565687.1, forward strand.
AAAATTTAATCCCTCTCTCCACTCGGTAAATTTAAATTTAAAATAATGTAAACAATTCAAAATAATTCTATGTTGAAGAATTTAAAAATATATCACACAAAAATTGGAAAGCTATTATATAAATTCACTAATATTTATAAATATGAAATTTATTAT
>APFE031565690.1:0-14538 GCA_000404065.3 Pinus taeda
CATCTTCATCACTATTTGAGAGTCCATCATTGTCTTCATGAGTGTAGTAGCTTTTCTTACTTACATTCTATTTCTTGTTCCATCTAACAGGTTCCTTACCTTTGTCAAGCTTATCTTTATGAGGACACTTGGCAGCGTAGTGACCGACTCTTCCACAAGCAAATCATTTGAAGTGTAACTTGCCTCTGAATCTTCCAGCACCCCGTTGAAGGTTCTTGACAAAATTTGATTCTTCCTCTTCTTCTGACATATGTCCTGACTTATAGTAATCTCCTTTTCCTGAAGCCTTGAATGCAGGTTCTCTCCCGTCTGATGGTCCTCCTTTCCTCATTTCGTAAACAGTTAGAATTTCGTGTAGCTGTGACATGGTAATTTTTTGTAGATTCTCCTTTTTTCTATTGCAGAAACTTTCGATTCAAAATTAGGAGACAAATATCTTAGAACCTTTTCAACAAAAAAAGCCTCTTTTATTTCTTCACCCAAGTTTTTCATACAATTAACAATCTCATATATTCGTAGGAAATAGTTAGTCACACTTTCATCATTGCACATTCTGAGATTTTCATACTGAATTCTGAGGGTTTGAAGTTTTGCTTGTTTTACTTGTTCATCTCCTTCATAGCTCAGAATGATCTTGTCCCATATTTCTTTTACAGTTTTATACTGCATAACCTTGATGAATTCTGATTGAGATAGACATCCTAATAGAGCATTGACAGCCTTTGCTTTTGTTTCAAATTGCTTCTTCTCAGCTGGATCTGTGGGAGTTGTTGATGGAAAAGTGTACCCTGTATCTATGATATCCCAGACTTTTGTACCAAGAGATTGAAGATAGGCAATAACTCTTACCTTCCAATAGACGAAATTGGTCCCATAAAAAATTGGTGGCCTGATCGATGCTTCTCTCTCGTAGTTGCTCATGATGATACATCTTCCTTCAAGCGATCAAGCTTCTTCTGAAGGACCTGCTTTGATACCAATTGTTGGAAATAATACTAAGGGGGGGGGGGGGGGGGGTGAATCAGTATTATCAAATCCTTTCCAATAAACACTTGCAGATCTGACTAATGAAACTTGTATACACCTTCCAGATTTTAATGTAATTTTTTCTTTAGATTTTAACCATTAATTTGTATGTCAAAACCATATAATAATAAACAGGAACAAGAAACATAGACATTCACACCAAAGAACACTAGATATAAGGTGGAAACCCAATGTGGGTGAAAACCACCTGCTGCAATATGTCTCTATCTTCTTTCAAATAAACTTCTTTTTACAATGATTTTATACTCGTGCAGTCCCTTGCTAGTATGCAGGCTGCAACCTGCAGAGAGCTACAACCCTCTCTTGTTTTCCAACTTCTCCTGGAAGGGAGCTACAACCCCTTTAGCTCTTGTACTAGCTAAGATACTAGTACATAGGTGCTGACCTACAGAAGGCTACTACCTTCTCTTTCTTCCAGGGACCACGTTTCATAAATTTTTAGACTGGATCCACAAATAACATCAATCAAACATCAAGAATTTCTGCATCAACCAATCACCTTTTCACCAATCAAAACGAATCAACATGAACACTTCTCTGACGAATGTACCCAGATCATACTAACAGTAATCACACCCCACTTCTGAACCCAGAACACTGTAGCAATAAACAGAAGCAGCTAGAACATAAATCAAGAGATATACACTACTTCACTATTCAAAACCCTGTGTACAAATCTATAAATTCATTCTTTCAAACATTCAGATATTAGTTAACCTAGATTATCATATTTATAGATCAAGTGTGTGCCACATATCACAGATCAAAATCATATAGAGATACCACTATTCCAGCCTTAAGATTTTGACCCATCAATAGAACTTATCCTTGTCCTTGCGCTCAGATTCCTTCTTCATTCAGATCCAAATCTACACCATAACCCATTCACAGTATTCTAGATCTAGCACTTTATCAGATATTCAATAATTCAGAAGTTGTCTTGCCAAATGATCTCCTTCCTCTTTTATATCCTTAGGCCTTTCACAATACCACGAACCAAAAACCATAACAATTCAATACCATGGACCCAATACTTGGGATCAACACTTATGATGAGATACCATGGCCCAAAACCATAGGTTCAAATACTAAGGACTAAATGCCACAGACCAAAACCATAGGATCAAAAACTGTCGGACTAATACCATGAACCAACCATAAGATTTCCCATGTGTGTGTGCTTTTCTCTACATGAAAGTGCATGAACTTTTCTCTGCATGAAAGTGCGTGGACTTTTCTCTGCATGAAAGTGTGTGAACGTTTCTCTGCATGAAAGGAACTTTTCTCTGCATGAAAGTGTGTGAATTTTTCTCTGTAGAAAGGAAATTTTCTCTGCATGAAAGTGCGTGAACTTTTCTCTGCATGAAAGTGCATGAAATTTGTTGCACTATAATTTATCATCTGAGATGAGTGGGTTGCCATCAAGTACAACATATGTATCATAATGCCAACACTCATATACATCATCTAGCTCTGCACACTTTTCTTCCTAACACAGGGTTGTAGAAGGAAAAAAACATTTGCTGATCAGATTGATAGAGTTTTCACTTGAGACAATGAAAGAAATACAAATATGTGAAGGCGAGAAACACATACCTCAAACATGTAGGTTAAAATCCAATGATTTATTCAAAACTTGTTTCATATAAACTTACAAAGAAATGCTAGAGAATTTGATAATTCTATGGTTGGTAATGGGGGATATAAAAATCTTGTTAAATATTACTTCAAGTGAAACAACTAAACTAAGAAGCTTGAACTATGTACCAACATCTATTATGTTCATTTTTTTTTAAACTCTCCCATCGAAGAGAAATTAAAAAGGAACATGAAATTTCACCTCCACAGGGTATATGACTGTGTGGATAAGGAATTTCTCTCAATGATCCTGTATAGAAATGGTTTTTTGCACAAGCATGTGAATTCAATAATATCTTCCATAACATCAACATCTATGGTTTTTCTCATCAACGGGGTGCCAACTCATTTCTTCAAAATTTATAGGGGGCTTCACCAATGATGTGCACTATCTTTGCTTCTTTTCATTCTGATCATGGATGCCTTCAACAGGGGAGTTAAGGCAAGGTTTGAGGAAACATTGATATATGGATGCAAAATCTCCAAAGGATGGAAAATTTCTTAGCTAATGCTTGTTTATGATGCACTGTGTGCTCGTGAAACAATACTCTCTAAGTGGGTCACTTTTAATAGGATCTTCATGGATTTCAGTAAATCTTTTGGGCTCTACATAAAAAAAGATAGAAATTGAATTGATAGATGTGGTAGTGGATGACATAGAAGTACTTGAAATAGCTTCCCTATTTGGAATAAAAATACCCTCCATAATAGAAGGTTTTAAACACCTTGGATGTTTTCTAAAGCTCAACAAGTACTTATTGAATGATTGGGAATGTCTTCTTTCTAAATTTAAAAAAAAAAACAAAATGATATTTTGTTGGGACCAAAGATGGTTGACATTGGGTGGAAGAGTCATTATGACAAAGGTTGTCTTGATTGGCGTCTCGATCTACTAGATGCATCTCTTTCATCTTCCCCAATATTTCATTAACAAGATAGACTCAATGGTGGCTAAGTTTGTTTGGTTTTTTTTTTTGGTGTAGTAAAGAGGATCCATCTAATTGGGTTAATATTCATTTCCAAGTCGATTGTATGTGGAGGCTGGGGCATTATTGACACACAATCCTTTAACCTAGCCCTTTTTGCAGCAAATTTGTGGAGGTTATTTTGTGAGAAAGGGCTCTGAGAGAGCATATGAATACAAATACTCTCTTCAATGCATAATCGAGGAATGGATTGTTGAGGGTGCACCTTCAGCTGGCTGATGTTCCAAGATTTGGAGCAGTATTAGAGTTGTCCTACCGTGGCTAAGCAGTAAAATTCGAAGGGTGATTGGAAATGGATAAAGGATCCACATTGGTTTGGATTCCATCAAGGGTTTCAGTGGATGCCACTCTCTTCCAATACAAATAATCAAATCTCTCTCCTATATGGCAATGAACACCCTTGCTAGCCTATGGGAGAGATATAGACTTGTCTGTGTTGCTCATGATTGGTAACATGCATGGTAGATTGATTTATAGGAGGACATGACAACCGAGTGGGAAGATCATCACAGTAGTCTATGCATGGTCAATATCCACTTATCAGAGAGTCTGGATAAGCTAGTGTGGGGGGGTGGGGAGGGGGGTAAATGGTCAGTGACTGAATCCCTCTCAAGGAGGCTTACGACCACATCACTTCGACCTCTCTTCCCCTACCATTCATAGAACTCACCTTGCTCATTTGGAAATGGGATGCTCCCTTGAAGCTAAAATGCTTCTCTTGGCTTGCCATCCATAATAGAGTATTAACCTAGGAAAATCTTCTCAAGAGAGTCTTTTCTGACCCTTGATGGTGCCTGCTTTGTAGGTTGGATTCGGAGAATGGCCCACACCTATTCTTGTGCTATCATTTTTCCTCTAAAATGTGGGCAAAGGTATCAATTCATTTTGGAATACCTACTATTAGTAATGTACCTTCCATCCATGATTGTGTACTCCTTTGGAACTGCAGAATATTTGCACTCTTTAAAACAACATAAACAGTTCCATAATCTAGAAGATGCCAAACTTTGCAATGTCCTCCAGATCTTTGAGGCGTGGGTATTTGTAGGCCAAGAATTGTTGCAGAGAGTATATGAAAGAATAGACTCTGGGCATTTCGTAGGAGCATCCACAGACTGTTGGATGGTTGAAAGGATGTGGAACATGCTCACAGAAATTGTGAATTTTCTTCTAGTGATGGACCCAGATGATTGCCTTTGCCTTAAACACCAGTTGGCAATTAGCAGCACTAGTATGCTTGCAGGTGCATATTGCCTTCGGTCTGCCCCCCTTAGAGACCTTACAAATGCATGCAAGGAACTAAGGCATATGGTGCCCAAAGTCATCGGTGTTGAGGTTGATCCAAAGGGTGGACCAAGGCTCCAGGAGGCACTTATGCATTTGTTTCATTCACATGGACTGCGCTCACATAACACTTCAGGTGCTTACAATGTTGCAACAATACATGTTCTGTTGGCCTTCCAGGCAATAGAAGCCGTGGTGAAAAGGTTTTTCTTCTCATATCAGCAGCTGATAGTAACAACCATGGGTAGCACTGAAATGAAGGGTCCATCATGTCTAGGTGCTTGTGATGCCCTACGTCATATATATTTTGAACCACCTTATTTCCCCAGTGTGGATGGTGCAAAGACATTTTTGGGTTACTATTGGCACTAAAAGTTACAACTATGGTGGATGGTACACTGGAAGATCTACAGACAAATCAAGTGAAATGTACAAGAGAAAGAATAGTGCCTTCAGTTTTTCAATGTATTACCCCAAATACATACATACACTTTTTACATTGACAGTTTTGAGTACTATACATATTATTATATTGGAAAAGGATTAGACTCATTTTTTTTCATCCCCATCAGTACGACCAATGAATAGAACAGTGGTAGAAATTTGGGATTTTTTTTTTTTCCCTCCCCAACGTGGATAGGATACTAACGATTCATAGTGTGCAATTCCTCCTTCGTTAAATAGTGTAAAAGATTGTCCAAAATTAAAAAGGTAATTATTAAAATTATTAAATTTTACGAGTTGTTTCTTTTTTTAATTTTTTAATTCTTTACCTAAATTTTATGATGAGTTTAATGATATTTATATAATTCATTATAAATTTTAACATGAAATGTAGTTTAATGCTGTTATTTTTATATATTTTTTTAAGATTTTTTTATTCAGTGTGTGAAACTGAGATAATTATAATTTTAATTTGTTAAGTTTATTTAATGGAATGCATCATAATTTTTTTGATGCAATTTTTTTTTTTTTTTAATCAGATTTTTTGTTTTTTAAGATTTTTTAATTCACTGTGTGAAATTGAGATAATTATAATTTTAGATTATTGAATTTATTTAATGGAATGTATCATAAAAAATTTAATGTATTAAATCTATATCATATTCAAGCTACATTCCTACAATAAATATCCACTCATTTCCAAAGTTTTGAGAAAAAATATTAGATAATGCAGTTCAGATTGACTAATAACATATAATTAGTATAGTTTTTTATCTCTACATTTATTTTACAAAGTACTCTGATACTTCTTCATACTCTACTTTAATTTTCTTGCACATGGCCTTGTGTTATTGCTTAAGATGTCATTTAATTTAACTGAATTTATGGTAAAGGTATAAATTTTGCCTTTAGTTTTAATTTTGAGTGATTTTGATTTGATTGCCTTAGATTTGTTAAATTTGATTTTTGATAAATAGTTTTACATGCTTGATTAATATAGGAAAAATACAAAAATTCTTACAAAGTTTGCTTTGGTAGCATTTGTAGTCTTTTGAAGAAAAAGGAAATTTTGTGAATAATTAGTGGTCATGAGTTGCATGTTTTGAAAAGATAAAGAAAATTGTTTCTTTGATTGTCTTTGTTAAGAAAGTTGTTTTCTATAAAATTTGCATTCTTCCAACTCTCTTAGCTAGGAGATTCATTGAAAAAGAAAAGTAGTGTAAATCATCTTAGGTGCATATTTGTAGTGGTTGAGAGTCAAGTCTACACACCACTAGTTTCATCTCCACTACCTTTTGTCTTAAGAAAGCCATAAAATTAACGCTTAAAGTAAAATCAACTTAGTAACTTTTTATTTACTAGGGCTCTGAAACACCAATATAGATCAGGCTGGTGTCTTGGAGTAGGAGAGTAATAAACTCTCCAAGACAACAAAACCAAACAAGTAGCTTATCTTGTGATAGATTAAATCCAGTTGTTTCATTTATACTCTGGGAAAGTTCCTCTTAAAGGAGAAGCACGAGCTCGTGTCCGAACCAGTGAGGGGATCAATCCTCCCTCGTTGGGAATGACGCCAGACACGCACGTATTACAAACGGTAAAACTCGGATTAACCATTGTCGAGGAGCCAGGGGTCACTTGTCGGTAAACCTTGGATTATTGTCAAGGAGCCGGCAAGGGGATTGAGCTTGATACTCTGCCCTTGCGTGCTGTCGGAGTGTAGACTGTTCCCCCAGGTATACTTGTTGCTGTTGGTAACCTTAGTGACCATAATATTTAGGATTCTACCGAGGTGACGGTGGAGGGAAGATCCCACTGTACCTGGAGCAGACGTCGGCTAGACTCACTTGGATTTTCCGGGGGGTTCACTTCACTCGAGACGGTTAAAGTGGAGGAACTTGTGCCGGTCTATTCATTAAGCAGGTTGCCGGGGTAACTGTTCCACCCGCCACTTCTGTACTGAATCCGACGATGTTGGGTTTCATCTCCAACTAGCGCTTTCGGTCCGGAAGGCTACTGTTTGTGCTTGGTTTGATGCCCTAGATTCTTTAGGCGTGTGCTTCAAATTTATTTGGTTCTTTAGAGACTTTAGGCAGTTTGCTTTGAGATTTTACTTTGTTTGCGTGTGCAATAGTTAAAAGTCTTTAACTGTGGCAGAATTACCGAGACAATCCCGTAGACTTCGGGGCCAGTCTCCTGAGATTGTTTCCGTGGCCGAATTGTTGAGGACATCCCGTAGAATTCGGGGTGAGGACACAAATTGCGTCTGGGGGGCAACCTCAAGGACAGTATATACCTGTGGTACAATACATTCCTCAAGGTCAACCCCAGCCTCAATATGTACCCCAAGGTCAACCCCAGTATCAGAGCCTTGTTTTGTTCATTTGTTATTAACCTTGGAATTCCCTAGCATTGGTAATCTTCAAGCTTATTACTCTCGATATTGGGGGTTTGTTGGGGACAGGTTTTATGTCTCTCCCTTTCATCCCTATTTGAAGGGACCCATTAACGCACCATCTTATGTGTCAGTGTTAGGTAGTTCCCATTGACCAATTCCAGCGCAGCGACTCATCACAAGTCGCCCCTCGACAATAACACGGTGACCCCACCTCCAAAAAGAATTCATATGTCATGCATGGGTTAGTCTAAATTTGTCAGAGATATTTAAGCTTATTAATGACCCAATTTCTTATGATCTTAGTTATCGTACAATGTCATCTAAGATCCCCTGAATATTACTTAATCCCAAAGTGGTTTACGTGAAAAGTTTAAAATATTTACTAAAAAATGAGACTTCCATGCTTAGTACGCTATGCACTGATCAAGACCATATTATTTACTCAAGCTAAATTATTTTCAATGCAAGTTGTATAGGTATTTTAAGAATGAATAAGTGGGGGAGGATTAACGAGTTGGAAGTTGAAGACCCGGAAGATATGATACAATTTTCAGCAGAAGACTTAACATGGACAGAGATTGAGGGGGACCAAGTTGCAGTTATTCCATATTGTCGACTTGATGATTTCATAAGTGGAGAGGAATCAAATGAAAGTGCACCCACCCAATTTCTTCTTAAGAATCACCGAAGTAAAAAAATAGAGGATATCAAAGTCACCAATTACTCAACATTCTTGGAGTACAGTATGTGAGTCTCTATATGCTTTTTCAAGATATGTGTAATTTTTTCAATATGCATAAATATTATATCTAATTTGCAGTAATTTTTTTACGTACAGTTATTGGTGTTCATATGGTCCACAGCCGACAAGGAGAATTAGGAGTGCATCATCAGATCCAAAGACAACCCGCAATTGACATGAAAGTATTAAAGTTGGTTGCCAATGTCACTTCTTGGTGCGACGACTTGTGATGAGACCAGATGATGCTGTAATAATATATATTGCATGTAGACATATTGATGAATCCAATGTTATTTGTCATGGGACAAATGTAATCGGAAGGTCCATGAGATTCAATTATGCACCACATTTAAGTTGGCATATGCGATCTACAGTCCAACATTTCGTTAAAAGAGGTTTTAATGCTACAATGATATGGGACAAGTTCATCTCTGATGTGAAGGATGGATCCGGTGAGTTATACACAGGGATACTTCAAGATACCTACATGACAAAAAAAGATATAAGTAACATTTACAATGATATCATAAGGCTAGAGTATGTTAAAGATCAAAGTGATCCAAAGAGTGTGGAGTGCTGGTACAAGGAAAACCCAGAGAGTTTTTTCTTCTACCAAAAACAAGATCTTGTTGAAAATATCCCTTTTATCATAGGCATACAAACAAAGTGGATGTGTTCAATGATGCTGAAATACTCTCACAATAATATTATCTCAATGGATTCAACCTTTAGTACAAATAAGTACGGGGTGAGTACATATTTATCCTAAATCCGATTCATTTATTTAACCTCATATTAATGCATGTATCTTATATAAATGTAATTATGCATATTTTTTGTAATGCAGTATCAACTTTACACCTTAATGGTTTTCGACGAACATCACAATGGGGTTCCAATAACTTGGGTGATATCATCACGCAACACTATAGCTGATCTTTCTAAATGGATGTTGGCCTTACTTGCAATTGGAAACAAAGAGCGACCAGATTGGCATGTTCTTGCCTTCATCACGGATGATGCTACTGCTGAAATTGAAGCATTGAGGTGATGTGTTTATTATTTTTACAAGACGCATAAAAAATATTGTTAATGTATAATCTCACTAAAAATTATGTTATTGCAGGTCTACGATCAAGTGCAAAGTATTATTATGTGTGTGGCATGTTCGTCGTGCATGGTTGAAAAATGTTGGAAACAAGGTCAAAGGGAGGGAAAACCAAATACGCATTTTTCGTGGATTAGGTGAAATCATGCACATGTGTAAAGATGATGAATATGTGCGAAAGAAAGTTGAAAGCTTATTTGAAGAATTCAGTGAACAAATTTTTTTTTTGGAATATTTTAGAAATACTTGGTTGTCCAACAACAAAATATGTAAGCTTCTTATTGGTGGTTATAATGACTCTATTTTTCATGTCATATGTATACTTATTAATATATAACTAATAAATTTCTTTCTACAGATATGTGGGCAAAAGCATACAGAAATTTTCCACATTCAAATCAAGATATGAACAACGCCATTGAATCTTACCATCGGTATGTCAAGGAAAGGTACCTATGTGAGAAGAACAATGCATGCCACAGAAGGGTTGATTGGTTAATCCCCAAGGGTGCTCCCCCCTATTGTTGAACCAATTAAGATGTATCATCGCCCACACCCACCACCTCTTTCCTCCACAAATTCTTCCATGCCTATAACCACCTCTGTAATACCTTCCCAATGCTCACCCCTACCCTTCAATCATCCACCATTCTCATTTTTTCAATCGTCCACCCTTAACATTCCAATTTGCCCCCCTAGGTTAATCCCCCAGCCTACAGTGCTTCCCACTATTGTACAACCGGTGGGGGTGTATCGTCGCCTACACCCACTACCTTTTCCCTATTTCACATCCACCATGCCTTTATCCAGCGCCCCTGAACCATGCCTATATCCGTCACCAAGTGCTCCGCCATCTACCCAGGAAGGGTTGTCTTCTCCATTGCCTCAAATCCTCACGGTGAGAATGAGTATTTGATCAAAATATCATCATGAATTAATGAAATTGATTATATGCCTTTCAATTTTTACAACTAATTGATTATTGTAATTTTTTGCAGAGACATCAATTTGGAAATCCACCTGGGAGTGCCTCATGGGACGAGGGTGACTTAGAGACCCATACGGTAGATCGATCATGATGTTGTGGATCCATTATGTCATTGATGGGCATGAGATTCCATTATTTATGTTGGAAATGAAGTTCTATTTTGTAAAAAAGAAACATGTATAGTTGGACCTATTTTGAATAAAAAATACATAAATTTATATTTGTGTTTATGACAACATCTCCATTGAATTTTAAATCCTTATGTGGATGCGATGTTATATTCTATCAATGTTACATTACTTTTTGATGAATAGTTGTAACGGATTTTGTTTTTATTAGTTACAAATTATCAACTTTATAAGTTAAGTGCTTCAACTAACCTTGTAATATCAATTATACCATCCTTCAAAATAATTATTTGAGCTTTTCAATGGTTGGAAAATATGTATTATAGACTTCCCCATTATTCCAAATGAATCCCTCTTTTGATTTTCTAACTAATGTTTAATTAGATAACGTTTTAGAATTAAAATAATAAAGTATTATAGTGAATTACAAATGTATTGAAAACAAATATCAATTAAACCAACCATTAAACAATTGAAAACAATTAATTAAACCAACCATTGAAAACAATACAATTAATAAAACAAATACAATAGTATTAATAAACATGAACATTACTTTATTCTAATAATAATAATATTTTATTAAGAATTCTATTGGTTTATTTTTAATAGTATTGGAATTATGAATTATTAAATAAATATGGATTTATTAGTTATTCTAGTATTAATAAACATGAACATTACTTTATTCTAATAATAATATTATTTTATTAAGAATTCTATTTGTTTGTTTTTAATAGTATTTGAATTATGAATTATTAAATAAATATGGATTTATTAACATTTTTCGAATGGACCATTATATTTAAATAGTAAATAATAAAATGGTATATTTTTACCTAAGATAACTAAATTATAAGAGTAACATTTATTTATACTTTAATAATATTAGAATAATAATAATTATACATTATTTAAAAAAAATATATGACCATTATATTTAAATAATAAACATGGATATTAGATTATTCAATACTCATATTATTAAATGATTTTAATCTTAAATATAATTAGCAAATTTACCTGTTTTAGCTATTTATAGGAATGTTAATAATTAAATTAATGGTTTGACTAGGATCATTAGGTCAAATTAGCCGTTGGCATGATAACCGTTGGAGTTTCTGCACGCTCTATTTAATCAGCTAAACCGGATTGGTTCTTCAACTTGTCCTGACGATGAACCACACTAGTTGGTTCGAAAGGCCTCGACAAAAGATTGGTTATGTGATTTTGCCGAAGATTATCTAAACAATATTCTCTTATTTATTTGAAATTTTGAAAATAAGATTTGTTTTTTTCTTTATATATAACATTATAAGTTAAAATGAGAAATCTAAAACATTTCTCATTAAAATACTAACAAAAACAAAAACGAATATTTGACTTTAACAGTAAAGACATATTTGACTTTAAGAGTAAAGAGATTAAAATACCTATTTGACTTTAACAGTAAAGACATATTTGACTTTAAGAGTAAAGAGATTAAAATACCCGGTTCCGGAGCTAAATATGATAACTATAATGTATCTAGAAAAGTTGTATAATTCCATTTATAAAAATATAATTGAATAATAAGTATCACTTAGTATTTCATTAATCTTTTTGGAATTACTAAAAAGCTTTTTAATAATAAGTATTATTATTAATATTACATAAGTCTTTTTTGGTCCTGAAGATGATGGGAGGTAAAGAGAACTATTTAATATTAATAATGAATCTTATTAATAAAAAGTTTTAAAAATTTCGGAAAATATTAATGAAATGTTGAATGACATGTGATTATTTCATTTCACTGTATCATAGTTATATCATATTTATTTTAAAAAAATGTAGTTTCTAATGTATTTATTGCTTAAATTAAATATTCATTTTTATGAATATTTCAATAATTTTTAGAAATAAAATTTAAAAACTTTTTCTCAATATATTAAAATTATATCATGTTTATTTAATGAAAAATGCAATTTCTAATGTCTTCATTGCTTGAGTCAAATATTCATTTTTGTGAATATTCCAATAAGAAATGTTATGGATATTGCATTTTCCCATATAAAGTTGTGTAACCTTTGAAAAATGAAAATTTAATTATAACTAGCAATTGCACTAGATGTTGCAAAGGAAACTTAGTTAGGCATAAATTTGAAGAATCGTGATATATAAAAGATCAATATATAAAAATAAAAATAAAAAAAATCAATGCAAACAAAATTTTGAAAAATAAAACATATAATTACCATTTTATCATTAGAAATATCTTCTACATTCTACATCTCCATTCTTTACCCTTTTACATTACAAAGTTATCAAATTTATCTGAAACAATTTCTAACATGAATCATATCCCATATTACATATTAAAAAAATTAAATAATTGGTTAGTATTTCATTAAAATTATCATTTGAACCAAATTTAATAATTTTCATATTAGATTTTGAAATTATCATTATATTAAGTAATATTGGAAGATAAAACCTTATCACCAATGGCAAATAAACAATTTTCCATTCCAAATTACCATTTGTAGATGAGTGGACCATCTCTGTGGGAAATATGAAGAGAGCACAATTTCCAGATGGGTGGACCATTCGAGATCTATTTTTGGGAAATATTAAGAGAGCACAATTTCCAGATGGGTGGACCATTCAAGATCTATTTTTGGGAAATATTAAGAGAGCAAAATTTCCAGATGGGTGGACCATTCGAGATCTATTTTGGGGAAATATTAAGAGAGCACAATTTATAGATTCATGGAGACAAGATTGATGAATTGATTCAAACACTTCATACATATGGATAGATCCTTAGATAAGACCTCAATCTAAATGAGACCACCTATCCATCTACAAATAATGGGTAACATGTCTTTTCATTATTGATTTGTTAACAAACCCTGGATACCATGTATAATGTGTCATTTCATTATTGATTTGCTAACAAACCCATGCTTTGTTTGCCTATTTCAACTTCAAGGCCCAAACTGTGACAGTATGAGATAAGGAAATCATCTCATCCTAGGATGGGGACAATGGGGACAAATCTAGACAGTGTAATTGTACACCATCTTGAAATGCTTACAAAAAAAATGTGTATAACATGTAAATTCAACATTACAATCCTATAGTTTGCTATTTAATTTTAATTAAAAGGAAAAAATGAAAAAACGTATTGCATTTTGTGTGATGTGATTACACTTGCACTTAGTTAATCACAACTGCATATAGCATTCTAATCATGATAGAACAAAATCAAGATATAAATCACAATCTTCCTGAAAGCGAGACTTTATTACAAGTAGAGGGGCACATTGAACTACAGAATATTTGGTTTAGATATCCATCTCGAAAACAAATTGTCTTTCAATATTTTTACCTTTCTATTCATGCTGGCAAGACAATAACACCTGTTGGTCATAACGGATTTGGAAAAAGCACAATTATTTCCATATTTAAACGCTTCTATGATCCCTATGCAGGTCATTTTCAACCCTCTCCTATCAATGAAAACATCTCTCAATAGCCACTCTCTTTTCCAAAATAGACAAATACTAGACATCATTCAATAGATAGAAGTGAAATATGAGAAAAATTCCAGTAGTTGATACTTCCGTATATGCCTAGTTTCCGTATATGCCCACATCTTCCGTATATGCCCAGTTTCCGTATATGCACACATCTTCCGTATATGCCCAGTTTCCGTATATGCCCACATCTTCCGTATATGCCCAGTTTCCGTATATGCCCACATTTTCCGTATATGCGCACATCTTCCGTATAT
>APFE031565693.1:18581-31232 GCA_000404065.3 Pinus taeda
TATTGATGATGACACATGCATGGGCGTGATATTGTTGAGGAAGCTAAGGGACGAGGAGCGATCACGGGACGGCGATCAGAAGCTAGGGTTTCCGCAGCGACCTGCTACGGCAAGACCCCTGCACAGAGGCGACCATTTCTGACGGTGGCAGAACGCAGGCTAGGGCCCCAGGCTTGAGCTGAGCGTTTCAATGAGTACCCCTCAGGGGGTTGGAGGGGCGGCCTCTCCAAGAAGCAACAAACAGCAAAGGCCCATTGGAAGTTCGAAAGAGGAACCAGCATCTACGGAAGGAAACACAGAGGACAAGCAACAGAAGAAGAACGAACAGGAACAGCAAGACAAGCCAAAAGTCAGTTCATCCACATGCAAGCTAGTAGCTACCCACAGGCCAGAGGTGGAGTTACCCAGTCATCGCATTAATGCACGAATACAGTATATGAGAGATCATGCTCTCATAGGTAAATTTATTGGTTTCTGGCCTACTGAGAAGGCCTTGCAAACCTGGATCGATGTCAAATGGCGACCAAAGGGACAAATAACCCTACTTCTAGGGCCGAAAGGGTTTTTTACCGCAATCTTCAATTGCTTGGAAGACCGAAACAGGGTCTTTGATGGGGGGCCTTATTTCTTTAATTATGTCGGGCTTTTTCTAAGAGAATGGGTCGCCCGCTTCAACCCGGACAAGGAAGATCTGAGCTGGGCACCGGTCTAGATCAGATTGTATTCGCTACCATGGGAATACTGGGAGGAGGAGTCTCTAGGAGCCATTGGCACGGTCTTAGGTGAATTTGTCAAGGTAGCAGAAGAAACAAAGAGAATAAGACACACCTCCCATGCCTCCTATGCCAGGATTTTCGTTTATATGGATCTGAAACAACCTCTGCCTGATACGGTGCGTCTTTTTCATGAAGATCAAGATTGGATTCAATTAATTGATTACGAGCATGTTCCTTTTAGTTGTAGGAAATGTCATGCATTAGGGCATCTCTTTAGAGATTGTCCTTTAAACATTAAACCTACAGTTCAAGCCAACCAGGAACAACAGTCTTCAGACGGATTCACCAAAGTGACAAATCAAAGAAGAGGGAACAGAAAATCTACAGCGCCTCCTAAGACATCACCAGAGGATCTCTCAAAACCCTCCACAAGAAACAGTTTTGCGGTCCTAGCCCAGGCAGATTCGCAGGACCCGCCAATCTCCCATACCGATAAAGAAGGATCTAGGCAGGCAACAACAATAGGCAATCAACCGGAAGCAGGGGAAAAGGAGACGGTTCAAGGTAGCAACAAGAACAAATCCATCCCAGAAATATGGAGTACTCCAGACATGGAAATAGACAACACCAATCTTAGCATGGGCAAAGAGAAAGAAGCAGATGGAAGCTATCAAGAACCGCACTTCATGGAATAAGATACAGAATCAATAGATATTGGTGAACTAGACATTCTGGGTCTGGAACAAGCCTGCAAAACAGGTAACTTCGATAAAATACCTGATAAACAAGTGGATAATCTAGTAGCAGTCCTTAACAAAGCTCAAAAAAAATATTCCCTAGGGGTTCAAATTGGCAGTCAATGGGATGGGAAGTTCATCACCAAAGACAGTAAAAAGCGAGGAAGGAAAACCACCTTAGAAAGAACCATCAAGATTGGAGAGGTCTTGGTTGAGTCAGGCAAATATGCCAAACTAACCAAGTATTTTAATACTGACCCCAAACCTTCTCAATGAACTTGATATCATGGAACATTCGAGGGCTTAACTGCCCAAGGAAAGGAAGACTTCTAAAAAATATGTTAATGGAGGAAAAGCCAGCAATTCCTTTTTTGCAGGAGACTAAATGCAATTCGACATTTTTGCAAAAAATAGCAGCTAAAGCATGGCCAGGAGGATTAGTAATGGCTGTGGATGCTCAGGGAGCCTTAGGGGGACTTGCAGTGCTCTGGGATGCAAGAAGGATCCACCTAGAAAACATACATGCCAACAAACACTTCATTCAAGCCATCTTTCACCTACTTGGGACGAATATTTATGGCCATATCACAAATGTTTACTTCCCGCAAGAAACTCATCACAAGGCGGAAATCCTGGATGTGATAATGCAGCTCAACGCAGATAGGACATATCCGTTCTGGGTTTCAGGGGGAGACTATAATATGATTGCGTCAACGGAGGAAAAGAAAGGAGGACACTGTAGAGTAAACAGGGATGGCTCAATATTGAAAGACTTCATTCAAAATAATTGGTTGATAGACTTGCCTACAACAAATGGCCTCTATACCTGGAGCAATAAAAGGGCAGATCCAATGCAAGTAGCCTCACATCTGGATCGTTTTTTAATTCAGATAACGCGGTACATATAAGGGGAGAATTCATCGCCTCCATCCTTCCGTATTTAGCTTCAGATAACTGGCCCATTGCTCTGCATTGGAATAGGCCAGGTAATAACACACGACGTCCCTTTAGGTTTGAAGCGTTTTGGCTATCTCATCCGGAATTCTATGAATTCATCAGAGGGACATGGCAAAACTTCAATCCAAATGACGGTACAAAAATGTCTAGATTTCAAAGGAAGTTGAAGCACCTGAAAGAGGAAATAAAACACTGGAATAAAACCAAATTTGGCAACATTTTCAAAGCAAAGGAAATCATTAATAAAGAAATGAAAGAGATTCAGCAAAGAATGATCTCTAAGGGATGGTCGGAAGAGATAACTCAGAAGGAGCAAGATACGGAAAAAAAAATTCCTAGAACGAGACCTACAGGAGGAAATTCTATGGAGGCAAAAATCAAGGGTCGGATGGCTAAAGGAGGGGGAGAAGAATACGAAGTTTTTTCACAAAACCACAGTCCAAAGAAGAATGAGAAACCAAATCTCTTATGTCAATGATGAACAGGGCACCAAAATTGAAACACATGAAGGAATAGAAAAGGAATTCCTCAACTACTTCAAGAAAATGAACCAAGAACCTGATATAAACAGAAAAGACGCGATTAACAAAGTTATCAGACATATACCTCGATTAATCATTGAAGACCACAACACACTTCTTCTCAAGCCTATAAGTCTTCAAGAGGTCGAAACAGTGGTGAATCTACTAAAAGCAGGAAAGGCACCTAGACCAGATGGATTTACTTCAAATTTTTTCCAGCACTTCTGGGAGCTAATCAAATGGGAAGTCTGGTAGGTAGTAGAAGAATCACGTACTCTAAGATGGATGTACCCGGTATGAATGCAAATTTATTGCATTAATTCCCAAGGCAGAGGATTCAAATTCCCCAGATAAGTATAGACCAATAGCACTATGCAACATCATATACAAGATCGTCTCCAAGGTGGTAGCTCTACGTTTGAAGCCCCTGCTGCCCCTCATTATTTCACCAGAACAATCCGGATACGTAGAGGGAAGACAGATTATGGATGGGATAATCCTAACCCATGAAATAATACATTCTCTCAAGCAGGCAAAAAAACCAGGTATGTTACTCAAAATTGATTTATCCAAGGCTTTTGATAGCATTAGCTGGGAATATATGCAAACAATCCTCAAAGCTTTTGGTTTTGCTCCTTCCTAGATCAGATGGATCAGCAATCTAATTTCCTCCACGTTCTTCTCTATCCTCATCAATGGTATCCCCTCTTCCACCTTCCGTCCTTCCAGGGGAATTAGACAAGGGGATCCTCTTTCGCCATTTCTGTTTGTCATTATGGCTGAAGGGTTAGGACGCAGCATTAACTCAGCTATCCTCTCCCGCAAAATCAAAGGTATTGCTCTCCATCAAGCTACTGTCGTCTCTCACTAGCAATTCGTCGATGACAACATGTTATTCGGCCATCCCTCTATTCAAGAAGCCTGATCCTTTAATGCTCTTCTTAATAACTTTTCTTTGGCCTCAGGCGCCCTCATCAACAGAGTTAAATCCCAGATCTTCTTTTTCAACACGCCGCCCACGACCCAAAGAGCTATTGCGCGCATCTTAGGCTTTTCCATAGCGTCTCTGCCTTCCAAATACTTAGGACCTCCTTTAATTGCGTCCGTGCTCAAGCACTCCTCTTGGACCAACCTGTTAGAAAAACTGGAAGCCAAACTTTTCCTTTGGACCCATAGAGCACTCAATATGGCTAGTAGAATTGTACTAATCAAAGCAGTTCTTCAGTCCATGCCACTATACTTGTTCTCTATCATGGCAGCGTCGAAATGGGTGCTTAAAGCTATCAAATAGCTGCAGCGTAATTTCCTCTGGGGAAGTTCGGGACCAAATCAAAAATGGGATTTGGTCAAATGGGAGAAGGCATGTCTCCCTAAAAACACAGGAGGTATTGGATTAAGAGATCCAGAACATAACAACATAATAATGGGAGCAAAAATATGGTGGAAATGGCTCTCAAATCCTGGCATACCTTGGGCTACCCTATGGACAGCGAAATACGCTAGAAACCTGCCCTTAGAGGAGCGTCTCAGAATGTCCGAAGTTAGCAAAGGCTCGGTAATATGGAACTTAGCCATTAAACACAGAGAGATAATTCAAAAGCATAGTTTTTGGGAGGTGAGAGATGGCCTTACAGCTAGGTTCTGGGGAGACTCATGGCAGCAACTCCCAAACCTCAAAAGTATAATACAGGGCATACCAGATCGAGATATAAACCAGATGGATAAAATAAATCAATACTGGAGACCACATAATGAATAAGATCACACGGAGTGGCTTGAAGCAAGCAACATATTACCGACCAGTCCAGAGCAAATCCAACTCTCTTTATCAGTAGAACTTCAAAAACGAAAAATTCTAAAAATGGCAGGCATGGATAAGCTCAGGTGGGGATATGAAGAAAAGGGTACCTTCACAACTAAAGAGGTTTACAAACTTATTATAAAAGACAGGGCTATCAAAGACAAATTATGGGACAAAATATGGAATCCTCCCATTTGGCCGAAAGTTTCTACTTTTCTATGGCTCCTGTCACACAATAAAATTCTCACCTGGGACAATCTCAGAAAAAGGAACTTTGTTGGTCCATCAATATGCCCCAATTGCAAATAGGAAGAGGAGTCGGCTCTGCACCTTATGCAAACCTGCCTGCTGGGAAGACAACTTTAGTAAAAAGTTACATTCCGTTGTCGGAAGGAAGGTCGAGTGATGGGGGACATCAAGAGTACTCCATGCAACTAGGCCCAAAAGCCTTATCAGAGCAGCATTCTAAACACTCTCTAGCAAATTATACCAGGACTACTGATGTGGAATCTATGGAAGGAGAGAAACCGACGGATATTTAAAGACCAAGCAATGACAATGGAGCAGGTATGGAAAATGATGCATCAAAACATTCAAGAAACTCTGTCTATTAAAGGCTGGTCCCAGGAGGACTTTCCTTCTACTACACAGGAACAAGCTATATGGAGCAACTGGTAGATCCAATTACAAATTCCAAATTCTTCTAAAGAAAACTCATCCAAGCATCAAGAGTCCTTTACCTGCTGGACACCTCCGCCCATCAATGTATTCCAACTCAACTTTGATGGGGCGTCAAAAGGGAACCCTGGAAGTACAGGCTATGGTGGAATAATAAGAAATCATCAGGGCAACCCTCTCATCACCTTCTTTGGCTCAATGGGTTGGAATACAGAAAATGCAGCAGAATTGGAAGGACTATGGTGAGGGCTTAACATAGCACAGGCTCATCAGCTCATCCCTCTTATAGTGGAAGGGGACTCTCAAATCATCATTAATATAGCCTCAAAGCTACAACAAGGTTCAGCAGTTCATAAGGTAAGAAGCAGCTGGAGAATGGCTACTCGACTTGAGCTTCTTCAACAATGGCTAAGCAGTAATCAGGCTATATCCTTCAAGCATATTAGAAGAGAAGGGAATAAGCTGGCAGACTTTCTTGCTAATTTAGGAGTGGAAAGGGG
This sequence comes from Pinus taeda, assembly GCA_000404065.3. NCBI lineage: Eukaryota > Viridiplantae > Streptophyta > Pinopsida > Pinales > Pinaceae > Pinus > Pinus taeda. The sequence goes on from APFE031565693.1 coordinate 24,492, forward strand.
AAAGGAGTTCTTTGAAGGGCCTCTACAAGGCATAGCCTCGGAGACAGAACTTTCCACCTTTCAATCCATATTATCAAGAGATATGCAGGCAAGGGAGGAATCACACCCGGATGCGGGTGAATTCATTAGCGTTTAATGACATTAACGATGCAGCCACGTGTAGACTGCAGCTGACAGGTGGCGGAGGACGAGCCTACGGCTAAAAACCAGTGTGAGGGGAAAGGCATTCACTGCTATTTATTACCGATGCAATCCCAAGGTACGCAGGCGGAGGATATTTGGTTGACAAGCCAAGTGTTGATGGCTGTCACTCTGGTTCTTTTATGGAGGCCTGATGCGAGCCTGTCGACAGGGGAAGACGCAGTTGCTTGTTTGTATATGCTTAAGGATAGTAGCAGGGGTGATTTCTGGTGGTCTTGCTCATGAGGGAAGTTGTATCACCCTCAGGCGAAGCCACCCTGGTCTTGCTCTCTAGTAAGCGCAAAGAAATCCCTCTTTGTCTCCATAATTGATGTTAGGCTTCTCAGACCCGAAAGAAGATCTTCTTTTGTGTTCAATCCTGCTGTAGTGGCTTGGGTGAGGGACTAGATTAATACAGTGGCAAATAAGCACTGTTGGGTCGCTGAATTAGTCGCTGGTAGGCTAAGAACTGGTGTCTCACTTTCTTATGTCTGGTCCTCAGTCTGTCCTGTCGCCAGCTTTCCGTCTTTGTTTCTTCACTCTCTGTTTTCAAGCTTGTATATCCTACATAACCACGTGCACATGGCTCCTCATCTCAGAGGAATTCCCAGGCGAGGGCGAAATTCAGGTCTTAGGGGAGGGTCGAGAGGACGAGCCAGCCCTGCTCCTAGACGCATTTCTCCGCTTTCCATAGCCTCACCACCCTCCCAGACCTCTGAAGAGTCTGGTTCTTCGATACACAACTCGGTGCAGACCACCAAATTCCGTTTCAAAAGCCGGTTGACCAAACCGCTTATCACCGCTCTGTTTACTGTTATCTTTTCAGAAGAGGAGGAGGCTCCAGTCAGCCCGGAGGCAGCTTCAAAGGAACACTCTCCATCTCCATCGGTCAATTCGTCGCAGGAGGAGGATCTTATCAGCATAGAGTCAGCCTCAAAGGATCAAGCTCTCTCTCCTTCGGGCAATTCAATGCAGAGTCGTTTGGAGGAAAACATTACTAATGCACCTTTAGGGGGGATGGAAGGGGAGCCTCAGGGTCTAGCCAGAACACTGCAGGCCTCGTCTCAGGCGAATAAGATGGAAAGGGAGCCAGATAACACCTATTCTAATATTCTATATCTCAAGCTCCCTCCAGGAGTAAATCCAATGGAAGTCGAAGATGGAGCAATGCTTACTTGGGAGCGCGACCCGGACAAGGAGAATGAACAGGGTCCTGATGAACCCAAGTAAGTGTCAGCACAGTGTTTGCAGAGTTAAGGTAGCCACTCTGTTTTGGTTTTCCAATTTTTTTGGTTCAGTGTCACGTTGTTGGGCAAGAAGATATCCAGCTAGCAGCTGACCGGAGGCAAGAATTTTGATTTTTTGGCTAAAAGCCCAGTTATCAGTCATGTCCTACTTTGTAATCTGGCTTTTAGTTTAATCCTTCAATACTGTTAGGCTCACCTCTAGCTTCATCTAGGACTGCTCTAGTTCCACAGGTTATGCTCATCATTTGTCAGAGCATAAGGAACAGTCAGTTTTGTAATGCTTTCTTGACAGAGAGATGGCCACGACACTCTCAGAGGTTCAATCCTCTTTGTATATATCTTTTTGTTTTTTAATATCAATAGAATAGACTTTACTCAGAAAAAAAAATATTATTATTGATGATGATGGTGGTGGTGGTTAACGTCCACTAAGACCAAACTTTGGTCTATCGGACCTAAAGAAACGAATTATTTAGTTTGATTTAAGATTTTATTCCTATGCTCAAAAAGCTTGGAGAAAAGCCTCCCGAGCTCACTGTAATTTTGACAACGTAAAAGGCTAGGAAGGTCACTATTGCAAGAAAGATTTTGAAACTGATATTTAATGTGGTTGTACGTGGGGCACTCTAAGATGAAATGATTTTCATCCTCAATGTTCGAATTCTCACAGGGATGACAGAACCTTTCCATCCATGGTGTTTTAGGAACTACCCAACAACCTGTTTCACTATGGAGCTCATGAGAGTTCGTTCTAATCTTGGCTATATTAATTTTCTACTTTGAGCTAGTTAAAACAGAGAGATACTTTTGATCTTCTAGGGTAGGGTTGCTGACCTCCTTATAATATCTTAATTTTCTTTTAGCTATTAAATCTTTCTCACACCACATTTTTTCTTTGAACTTAGAAGTAACAATATTTTTAATGTTATTAATTTTTTGCAATGCAACATTCTCGTCGATCTCCCAATGGTTTAACCGGACCCTAGTGTCTTTATACCAACTTCATTTGAGCCTTATGTGGGTTTGACTGGAATTTAAAGCTTGCTTAGGAAGTCTATGGTATCCTACGTTATTGAGTTTGTGCTTGTACAACAGAAGCCTAGTCATAGCTAGGCTCTCGATATAGGAAAGACCCACTTCTATGAGGAGAATAGGATAGGGTGTGTTGCTTTTAATTTTGAGGTTATAAGTTATAAAATGCTTATGGATTTGCTCAATATTTCTCCAGGATTCTCTGGAGATGCTACAACACCAAACCTCACATCCATATAAGATAACCGGAGTGACTAAAGTTTCAAAAAGGAACTTCTTTCTATCCCACATTACGAGGTTTGTCATTTTACAATTAATTTCAAGACCAAAATAAGCTTTCCATCCCCCATTAATCCTTTTCTCAATGCTATAGTTCCAGTTGAGCTTATGATGAATATAATTCCTAGGTACTTGTAGGAAGACACTTCCTCCAAGTTACTATTGTCATACATAAAATTAGCGTAAGTGTCCTTATTGGATTTGATAATCATAACTTTTGTTTTGTCAGTGTTAACAATCATACCCATGGTAGAGCAGAAATCCTTAAGAAGTATAAGTTGCTTATCAAGATCAGATGGGCACCTTGCGAGAAGAACAATATTGTCAAGTAGAGAAGAAGGATGATGACTATCCCAGCTAAGATCGTGCCAAGACATCATGCTTCCTTTAAACAACCTTCTAGCTTGTCGATGTAAATGCCAAATAGGGTAGGGGAGAGGGGGAAACCTTGTTTAACTTCGATATTACACATAATATCTTTCGACCACCCCTCATTTCTCTTTAACTTGGAAATTACATTCTCGTATAACCTTATAGCGGCAGCTCTCAACTCAAAAGGAACCTTTAGCTCTTCTAATATGTTTCGAAGGTTGTTTCTAGGAACCGTATCGAAAGCCTTTCTAAAGTCCAAAAAGCAAGAAAAGGGATTGGATTTATCATTGTGACATTCCTCCACAATGATCCTAAGCGTAAAAAGGTGGTCTATTGTTGAGTGCAGCTTTCTAAAACCCGCTTGGCCTTTAGCCCGCTTAACTTCACTTTCAAGCCATATGCTCAACTTCCTTTCCAAAATAATACCATATAACTTGGCTAGGAGAGGGTTGATCATAATTGTTCGATAATTAGAAGGGTTATTTGTATCCCCACTTTTAAAAATATGGATAATGAGGCTTTGAGTCCATGGTTTAGGGAACCCTTGCTTGACCACTTGATTGAAAAGCTTGTGAATGTGGGGGATGAGGACAGGACCTCCAATTTCTAAGATTTCCGCCTAGTAACCTTCAATGTCCTTAGCTTTCCCATTAGCCAAGTGATTAACCCCAAAATCAATGTCTTCTAATGAGAAAACTTATTTTGTTGTGAGAAGGGTTTCAAAGTTATCCATGACATTTGGAGATTCATAAAGCTTTTTAAGATAGGAATTCTAGTTGTGTAAAGCAATTTTATTATTATTTTTAGTTTTCCTAGTAAGAATTTGCATCCAGAATTTCTTAGGAGCTACCTTAGAGAGGTGTAAGAGATTCTCGTCTTTTATGAATACACTGCCTTTTTTTCCTTTTAGTTAGGGCTTTGTATATTTTTATCTTGCAAATTTTAAGAGATTCATCAACAACTTCTTTAATTGCTCTCCTCACACTTTTACAATCTTTGTCATACCATGGGTTGGTTTCTCTATTTCTTTTATTACTTGAAACTTAAATTGAGAACTTGTTAATAGAATATGTGAGGGTTGTAGTAAAATTATGATAGAGATCTTCTATGTTGTCTATACTAGATAAAGGAAGCAAATTAGTTTTTAATTCATTTAGAAATAAATCTTTTTTATTTCTATCAAATATTAACTTCTTTTAGCTATAAGGATTATCTTCTATTGGATCTCTATGCATGACAAAATTAAGAGTTATCAATAAAGGCCTATGATTAGAGTTAGGCTCATGGTCATTTAAGATGTCAAAATTTGTTATTTTGTTGTATAGAGGGAGATCATAGATAACATAGTCTACCACGCTGCTACCAAGCCCATGGATGCAAGTCATCTGGCTAGAATTGGGCCACTTCTTTAGACCGTTGCAATTATGAGATCCTTAGCACTACAGAGCTTAACTAGCTCCGACCCAAACAAATTCTCCTCGAGGTCTTCAGAGCTCCTTTTGTACCAGCTAGCCAGAGGAAGGTCTTCGTCTAACCAAAGAGAATTAGGGTTGGAATGATTGCTTAGAAGAATAGCTTGGTTGCTTGAAGTTCGAGCATTAAAGTCACCCATTAAAAGGATATTGCCTTCATTCCTTAGGCTAGAAATATCATTCTCTAAACCATTGTAAGGAATATTTTTATCTAGATTCTTTTTCTTATAAAAGTTAGAATTGATGGGGGGGATAACAGATTGCTATGTAGGTCTTTTTATCATAAACGTCAGTAATTTCTATCCAACTATATTGGTTGTAAGGGTCGTTTTTATAAATCCTAGCACGGGGAGAGATGTTCCTCTTAATGTAACAAGCTATACCTCCAATGCCTCTACGAGAGGATCGCTTATTCCAGATAGACCACAATGTAAAGCCATCTATGTTAGGGACCCTAGATTCTTCATGCTCCCAAGTTTCAACAAGCAAAATAATATCAACATCATTCGAGATCCAACTTAGCTTGGGGCCTTTGTTCCATGGAAAGCTCCGACAATTCCAAGAAAAAATCTGGAGCATGTTGAATTTCTATTTATTATTATCTTTTCGGTTTCTATCTCGAATAATGGTTTTTCTATTTCTGATTATTGCTCATTTTCCTTCCTACCTAGCTTCCTTTACCTTTTGAACCTCCTTTCTCAATTCTCCTTGATCTTCTGGAATGAAATCTTCATTTATAAATATTCTCATTCTTTTTAGACTTGAGGTTTTAGACTTGAACTCAAAAAGTTTAGATTTACCTGCGACATGCCCTCCCATAATGTTTTCAGTATAGCCCCCTCCACTTTCAAAACCCTTAAATTCTTATTTTTAATACAGGAAGGTAGACAAGTGTAGGGACAATGACGCCAAGAAAGCCATGACAGATTTGGCGAATGCACCCGCAAAATACGATCTAGCAGATGTCCTTCAGTCTCAACAAGTTGAAAATTCATGACATCACTACCAAGAAAACGATAACATTTATTTTCCAGCCCATTGGAAAGCTTCAATATCACGTGGTTCCCCACTCGTTTGGTGCTATGCCCCTCAGCGAGCAGCCAAATTCCGCGTGCTTCGGTTAAAACCTGTTCATTCGGGTGAAGAATCAAGAAACTGTACACCGCTTGGTATCGTTAAATTTAATTATTTTGAGGGTGAAAAACGATGGAGAAATTGAAAACTGTATACAGATTTCTATGGAAAAAGGTTAACTGTTAAAAAAGTTTGAATAATTGAGGACGTACAGAGGAGTATTTGTGCAACCATTCATCAATGTCCCCGGTGGGACGCCAAAGACGGCACGACTTTTCTTCCTCTGCAATCTGTCTTCCCAAGTCTCTCAGTTGATCATGCATATGTATCACATTTTTATCATCCACTTCAACTAAACATTTGCCCTCTAAATTTTTAAGCCGTAGCAATCTGTTCCAGCCTGATTCGTTCCAAACTGTTATGGCACTTGGTTTGCTTTTTCCTATGAATTCCAAATGAAAATGTTAAGAAATATTGTTTAATATATGCACAAAAAACACTAAAAATCACTCCCTTATGTTCTATAGACCCAAAGTGGTCACATGATGAGAGATAACAAGACCTGGCTCTATGGTTGAAAGACAACCTAGGAATCTCTGTGTTAGAAGGAGACTATCCTTAATGTCCTTTAACCTAATTTCCATCTGTAGAACTCTAAGAGAAGTTTCCTCCTAAGCCATCAAATCTAGCTCAATGGTGGCTGTTGAGATTGCAACAAGATGATGGAGCTTAGTGAAAACAGTCGCCTTCACTAAGTGGGCCCGCAGGCTATTTTTGGCGCAAGTCTATTTTTAGACTATGTCTAGTTTTAGACATATGGATCATGTCTATGGATTGCAGGTTGTTGTTTATGGATGATTGATCAAGTTGGAAAAAATAGATGGACTTCTATTTTTAGACCACAGCGGAGTGACACCAAAGCGGAGTGACTGCTCAGTCTAAATATAGAACAGTCAAATATTATTAGCTCATAATAATATTTAGACTATAAACTTTGTCTTATTCTCTTGGAGCACTTCAGGATGAGCTACGATGTGGTACATGCAGATCCCAGAAGGAAATACGTGGTTACCTATGGGATGACT
>APFE031565694.1:0-22269 GCA_000404065.3 Pinus taeda
AATTTTGCTTTCCATTTTTCTTGCTAAGCTGAATGCCTTCTCTAATGAATCAGGTTCCCAAAGGCGAACATCATTTTGGATATTATCCTTTAAAGACCCTATGAACACATCAATCCTATGCTCCTCTGGAATATCTTTTACCCTTATGTTCAATTTTTGGAACTCCTCAATGTGCTCCATTATTGAACCCTTTTGTTTGAGACTTATCAATTGGCTAAAAAAAGTGTTGCTTTTCGTATCCTCATAATGTGCTATCAATTCTTCCGTAAAAATTGCCCAAGTGATAAATTGTTTACGAGAGCAAAGCCATACCATACAAACTAATTTGGTTCCAAATATAAAGTTGCCATACGTACCTTTTGTGTGTTTTGCACATTATTGAGATCGAAAAATTGCTCCATCTATAATATCCATGTTGCGGGATCCTTGCCATCAAACTTCCTCATATCGATTTTTGGAATATGGTGGGTCTTCGATCCAACATTAGAGTCTATGGAATCATGATTAACATTTCTTTTGTTCTCATCAGGAGTTTCCTTTACTACCCTTTCACCCTTAGTGACCCTTTCTTGTAGCAACTTATTCATATTTATCTTCAATTCTTCCATGTCTGTCTTCAAATCTATCTTCAAATCATCCATCTTAGCTTCCACGTCATTCATCTTAGCTTCTACACCTCTCTTTAAACAATCCATCTTAGATTCTGTTCCTTTTTGTGCAAGTGACACTTGTTGCACTTGGTCTCGTAATTTTGATATATCATGTTGCATTTCTTCCTCTTCTTCATCAGTCATGCTAGAGCTTTCAGGTCGCCTACTAGGGGTTTCCATTTTCTTTCTTTGGGGCATCAATTACTGATAATAATGCTTCACTATGCCCTTTGAATTCCTTCAAAATAATTTTTCAAACCAAGCTTAAGCAAACATTTAAAAAAAATATAAACACCTTTTTTCACTTTGTAGGAGCTCGATATTTCCTCTGATGTATCTCTATAATATCGGATCATCCAGTTCTAAAATTATGATCTACGGTAGCCCTCTGTGTCCTCTTTCCAATGCCATCAGTCTGACCCCAATTGGATTCTCCAATGAAGAGTTATGCCAAATCTTCCACAGTGACCTGATTATAGACAAATTTAGTAGAGCGAACTTGTACGACGTGCCAAGTGTCCCTGTTTTGACCTTTGGCCCTGAAAAATATATACAAGAAACTACAGTCCGTCCTCTTTCTGTACCTTCTTATGAAATTTCAATCTAATGCTCAGAGAGAAAGTTATGACAATTTTCCCCAGGTCACCTGTTTTGAATGTAATTCAGGATTCTGAAAAAGGACCAACTTCCTTAGTTCATATCTCCGAAAATATAGCGCGAAATGCTCTGAAATTCAGACCTGCGATTTAGTGTGATGTCTTCTCAAATGGTTTTTTTTTTAGCTTCTGAAATGTCACAGAAATTTTTTTATAGCTAAAATGCCACGATGACCTGTTTGGAGCAGTGAAACCCTAGAATCCAAAGCTCTGATACCAAATGTTATGAAACCAGCTCAAGAGAAGATAGAAAAGAGAGATCAACGCCTTAGAATTCCACCTCTTCGAGGGGGAAACCTCCTTTACATTACATAAATGAACAATTCTTGGATGATTCAAATGACAAAACCTCCTTTCTATATATAGGAGTCTAAGGAGTCACAATATAACCCACCGACCTAACAATAATAATATAAAGCCACAAAAATAACATTAGAGGGATTCTATGGGGCACAGTAATAACAATATGGGGACAACAAGGGTACAACAATATTAATAAGGGGTACAACCTACAATAGTAATGGGGTAATCACTAGTATTATAGGGACCCAACAGATAAAGGCCAGGAATGACCCAATAAGGCTTCAAATTTACGGTCAATATCTGAAAATGGCCCCCACAAACTAGTAGAGATTAATGTCAGTCTATGACATTAAAAAAGGTAAAATGTTGATGAGTTACTTTAAGTCAAAGATGCAACAACCCCAGTCAGCAGCAGACTATATTAGAACAAACTTGGAGGTCCTGGCTAAAGATATTCACCCTATGGACAAAATTGAACTTCACAAGCAGACTGGGGAAATGGTTGATTCCACACTAGCTAATAAAGAAATGCTGGCCCACAAATTGCAAAATTCCTTGGACAACACAACAACTCAATTACATTTGGAGAAAGCCTCTTCTCTAGCCAAGGATAACAGGATCAAATCATTGGAAGAGATCATCATTGGATTGAGACATGATCCCAAAGATGCTAAAGGTATAAAGACACTAATTGAGAAGAAAGAAGAAGACATTGCTACCCTGAGAAAATAGCTGAAGCTACCCCCTTCAACGCATCCACAGACTGCAAAAGTTATACAACATAAATCAGAAGAAGATATGATGGATCTGCTCCTCAAGCTCAATGCAATATTAAATGATACATAGCAGGCATTAGAAAAATCACTAAAGGAAAAGCAGGGAGAGGCGACCTCTCAGCCTCCTGAGGTAATCCCCATAGTTTCAACTGTAGTTCCCTCTACACTAGGAATAACATTAGCTCCAAATGTCCCAGCAGTCATAGCAGAGGTAATAACAAGTTCATCAATAGCAGGTACAACACTAAGCAACAATACTAATATGAGCACAGAAGAATTGATAAAGGCCATGGAAGAATTGAGATTACAGGTCACAGAGTTGAAACAGGTAAAGGAGCAATTGGCTAAGGCAGAGAAAAATTATGATATCTCCATAATAAGTGTTGTGGAAAAAACTAGGGAGATTAAAGCCTTAGAAAGTAAAGTAAAAACTTTATAACAAGAGATCACTTTTGATAAGCCCTTGACAGAGATCAGAAAAATCCTTTGGGCTAATATCATTCAGTCTATAAATGAAATATCGCCATCTATCCAGGTGATCTATGAGCAGATCGAATTAATAAAAACAACCCATGGAGCCATTCAACAGACAAGAGCTTAGTTGGGTAAAATGCCAGAGGAAGCCAATAGGCTTATACAGTTTTTGAATAACAGAAATAGAGAACAGCTAGAAGTACTTGACATCTCAGACAGGATAGACACCATTTTGGAAATCAAAAGGGTTCTCACCAAGAAAACCTTGATGCAGAACTTAGAGAGAAGGTGCCAGGATATGCAAGTAGAAATCAATTCTTTTATGGAGAAGTTCACAGTTTTGCAGAGTAAAGGGCTACCAACTCCTTTGGTCATTAACGACAAAGTGATAAAACACATTGACTATGTAGATAAATTGAATAAGTATGCGGGTAATCAAGCTAGCCCATCATCAAGTGCATCAGGAGTGAAAGCACTCCCCACAGGTCGAGTTCTCTACGACAGCTTAGAGAACTTGTTTTATATTGAACATGAGGTAAAGCACTTATTCACCATGCAGCCTAACTTTTTCAAACATACAGAGACTGATGAAACTCTAAGGAAACTTCAGAAGCACAAATTGCTAGAGCAGAAATTGTGGGAAGATATGTTAGAAATTTTGTAAATTTACCTTTGGTAAAATGTAAATTTTGGGCTATTTACCTTGTTGAGATAAATAGAGATGAATAAAGGTGAACAGTGGTGAAAACAAGTCGAAGAGTATCAGAGCAGGTAAAAGAGTATCAATCAAACAGGGCAGCCAGCATGAAGTTATAGCAACAAGCCAAATAAAAGGGCTTGCCTCTAGCACACCAAGCACAAATAGGAACATCACAACATCTGTTTGCTTCTTTCCTATCTTCGAGACTAGTTGTCTCTATTTTCTTGTAAAAATGATTAGTCATCACTAGAATATATCTCACTCTGTTATGAGATATTTTGTGTAGAATATTTTGTATAAATACTCCCTCAATTGGAGTATTGAGGGTGGATTCATATACATTGCTGTAATACTAGTTTTTTGGAATAAAAGTGCTGATTGGATCAAATTTTTGTATGGCTTGCTGGACAAAGAATTGAGGCAATGGACTTTTCACAAATTTCTTGAATCAAATGCCGAATCAATAAGTCTTCTATACCTTATGTGTTAAAGTTTTCCTTGTTTATTATATCACCTTTGTTTCACCTCTGAATGATAAACAAAAATGAGTAATTGAGAATATGCTTGATTGCATTTTGTCTTCAAATTTTATTATTCTCTATGTTTTCTTATGAATTAGAATAAACAGTGAAATCTTAATTGCTCTTGTTTGATAGTTCTGTCATTTTGATTATTTGTTAAAGAATACTTAACTGCTCTTTATCAGTGATCATCCAAGTTCCCTCTTGAAATAGGCGGAAGGATTCTTAATTGCCCTTCATCCATTTTGAACCCATTCCATTTATTCTAAGTCTTTATTTGTTCCCTGTTTGATTACCTTGCTCTGTGAAACCATTTTTTGTTAAGAAACCCAAATCCAGTAAAGCCATCTTACTTAACTCGATTAGCCCAATGGCCTAAACTATTGAGTCTTATCCCTCTGCTATTGAATTTCACCACACAAATTCAAACAAACTCCTAAACTTCACAACTAGCCTAATACCTTGAAAAAAAAAAGCTAAAACTTAAAGAGAGAGCCCTCTCTGGATGTAGATTGGCTAGAATTTGTATCTAAAAGATTGGTTTGTCGTTACCTCGACCTCCTTTCCCTTTGTTACAACTTTTGGGAAAACCTGAGTGATAACAGGTTGGTTCTCTATTTGTTCCTAATATCCTGATCCCCCTTCTGATTTTTTGTTTGCATTCAAACCCCCATCTTCTCTAAATATCCCAAGCTTATTGCTCAGGGCTGCCATGATGAGCTTTACATTGTGATTTATGTCTGCGAATTGTTTTTCTAGCTGCGAAAACCTCACCTTTATAGGATCATGAGGGTCATTTGTAGATTCATTGACCATGATTAGGGTTTTACGATTTTCGAAGTCACATACGTAGATCCCCTGCAAACTCCACAAAATACCCAAATAAACCCGCTCTAATACCAATATGGTCTATAAACTACCAAGGATATTCCACTGGATAGTTTTTCACAACATATCTTATAATATTATATTAAAAATATGAGACTCTACATTATTACAGTTGTATTAAACTATAAGGTCTGCAGATTTAACTATAATTAGTGCATGCATGCAAATGGAAATTACGTAGAAAAATAGAAAACTACAAAATAATATCAAACACACACATAAGACACAAAATGTGCTATGGGAAACCCTTTCGAGAGAAAACCCAACTAAAAGGTGAGGCTGTTTCATTCTCCTTCTCTATCCAGAAATATGGATGCAGGTATAAAGAAGTAAGACCTATGGCCTGTGGGCTATTATAGTACACAAATACTCCCTATGTGCTCTACCTCCTATCACTCTTGGCTATCTTTGCTCAACTATGGAACAAAATTCTCTCGAAATAATAGAATGTCTCTTCCTCCTAGTGTCTCGGTTATAATACAACCCGATAGCCTACTAGTGGTTAAGTTTGACTACATCAACTCTTATTTAGAGTTAGAGTATAGAATCTTCTAGAGTATTGTACATCACAAACATGTGTCTAACCCATTTTCCATGAATAATAGGGGTTGATGCAACATCCTCCCAAATTATAGGTGTGAAAACAAGAAGGTCAACTTATGAGTGGCATAACTTTTTCATACAAACTCTAATTAACGTCATGTCGTTGAAAAGATTTATGTGTCAATAACAACATGAGAATGTGTTCGCTAAAGAAAGAAAGTTTTACCCCCAAAAAACATTGTTTCATGCCTCAAAATTCTCCCGGAAGGTTTCAAATCCCGTTTCGTCAAACTGGGTCCCGCGAGTGAAACCAGTCCTATGAGATGATTCCTCCACTTTTTCCACTACGAATGCATCGAAATGGATGAAAATCATTATAATGATCCAATTTAGATCATGCAGAAAAAATATGGTTCTCATTTTGCAAACATTTTGACACGTATTTTGGCTTCATGGTCATCCACTTCAACACCATTGCCTACAACAAGGACATAATGTATCATAATAGAGAAGAAATGGTTTTATCTCTATATCATCTTGGTAGCAGTAAGGGTTTCATGTTTAATTACTACAAGAGTTTGAAGTAGCAGAGGTTTTGCAACAATCAATTCATTATTATCACAATATTATATCTTTCTTAAGAAGAAGATATTATATGTTGCAGCAATCCGAACGATAGAATCACATGTTGCATGTCTTGTGAGGGATTTCTGTTAGTTTTCAATAAGGGTTTTTGAAGTGAGGGAAATTATTATATTGGAATTCTTTGTAAGTGGGTCATTGTCCCTAGTACGAGAGCCCACAGTAGTTGGTTTGATTTATTATCATTTTCAATGAGGTTAGGTGGTGCTAGGCAGGTGGTTGGAGTCACCTTTTGATTGTGGTCTGAAAACACTTCAGGGTGGTAGGGTGGTGCTAGGGCGAGTTGGAGCTTGCTAGGGTGTTGGAGCATCCTTTTAGTTGTCTGCTGATAAAACCAGGGTGTTGGAGCATCCTTCTAATTGGAGTTGGAAAATTGAAAATTTTACTAGAGTAAAAAGGAGTCGGGGCTTCAATTTTCAGTTGGAGTTGAATCATTTTGATGTATTATCAAAATTATTAGAAAAGTGTTTGGTGGCTTTTTATCCCGAAGGGGGTTTTCCACCTAAAAAATTCTTGTGTCTATTGTTTATTTATTCTGCTAAAGATTAATTAATGCTCTAAAAAGATTACATAAATTACTAATTGCTAAGAAATTCTGGTTCACTGCCCTCTTTTAATTTCCAACAATGACAAATATACAGGTTAATTTTATTTTTACAAACTCAAAATTAACACAATGATGGGTAAATTTTATTAACAAAACTGCTAAATTTAATGTAGACAAAAACTATGGGAAAATAAGTCTTATTGACAAAAAGAGAATAATTTTTTTTTTTTTTTTTTTTTTTTTTTTTTTTTGCATATTGTGACATTTGCAATGAGGTGGCAATGCCTAGTGGCAGTGCCAGGTGGCTGCTAAGTTGGCGTTTGTAGGGTGAAAAGTGGTAGAGAAGTGGCATGATTGGACACCATCAGAAGTCGATGTGATATTAAACTCCCTTGCAACTTTGAATCCGATATCAATATAAGCTACTGATTTTCTCGAGAGTCAATTGTCTGATCCACAAAGACACATCTTTATGTTAGGTCACACACATGTTAGGGATCCAATGTATATTTAGCTAATTCATTTGATTATGGTTTTTACATCCATTGGGTGTGCAACTCCTTATTATCCTTTGTGCATATTGGGACCCGATATGGATTTGGGCTATTGGATTCGGGTAATTTTGGTTGTTGGATCCATTGCAAACGTAACTCAACAAAAACTATCATACATGTTATAACTTGTTATGGGATGTAGGCCACTAATCTAGTCTAGGATCAACTATCAAATCTGCAAGTGTGCAAGTTGTGCACTGTGGGAGAAAAGTGGAGAATGGATCCCAACTGAAATCACAATCAATAAAGGAATGCCACATGGGAGGGAAAAAAATGAAGTGGAACCCTTCCATCTTGGTGGAGCTTAACAAAGTTACCATGTGAATTATGGGGCGTAGGTGGGGACTGAAATGCATAAGGGGTGGTTGCATGTGTGCCAAGTGTCTAAGGAGAGATATGCAAATTCAATTCATGTCCAATGAGAACTGAAAATTATATATTCATAGACAAATAATTTCCAATAGAGGGAGATCACACAAATAATATTAGTATAGCTATATAAAATCAATCACAATTTAGATTTTTTCAAATTCACAAACCTATTTTTGAGTGCAAAGCTTGAGTAAAGGTTTACACCTAGAGATAAAGATTTGATTCCTCTTTATGCTTAATAAATCCCGTTAAGATGAATCTATGCAAGTTTTTAGTTATATTATTTATATTTATATAAATTTCATATCTCTGTATATACAACTATTTTTTTGTTTGTTATTTTATTAAAACTCTCAATATATATATATATATATACTTGGCCTTTTCTTTCACATATTTATATCTTTTAAATTTAATTTTTTAATGTGATATGCTTAGCATTATTTTATATAAATAGATTAAGATTTATATTATTATATTATTAAGTTTTTATATGCTTGTTAATTAAATTTAAATATAAAGTTTTGAAATAATAGTTAAAAATATGAATCATTAGAAGATGGAATCTTAATTTATATTTACTATTATAATTTACACATATTTCACATTTATTTATATTATATTTTATTTCGAATTATTATTTATTAATTAAATTTACATTTTCTCTTTATTAATTATATGTTTTATAATGTTTATGATATAAATATTATATTTTAATTTGGATATGTATATTATAATATTTTAATGGAAACAATTATTTGTAATTTTGTTAGAAAACATATATATACACACATGCACACGAAGGAAAGAGTATTTGTAT
Organism: Pinus taeda; assembly: GCA_000404065.3. Classification (NCBI taxonomy): domain Eukaryota; kingdom Viridiplantae; phylum Streptophyta; class Pinopsida; order Pinales; family Pinaceae; genus Pinus; species Pinus taeda. The sequence continues at coordinate 8,447 of APFE031565694.1, forward strand.
TATATAATTTTTCCCCTGGTTAGTAGCAAATACATCATGCAATTAAAAGCTAATTGATAATTTTTTTTCAATTATTTTCTCTCTTCCAATAAAATACATGCTTTTCATGAGGAGAATATATTTGAGCAACAAAAAGAGGGGTTTTGTAGGTGAATACCTTACAAAACCGCCCCAACAAAAACCATTAGGGAATTAAAACAAATCTGATTTTCCCATTATTTTTTAATTCATATATCTTCAATTTACACCCTTCGTTAGCATAATTGTCTGCTTCTCTATTGAAGTGTCTTAGGACATGAAAATATTCTTTGGATGAGATATCTTCCCCAGTTTTCCTAATTCTTTTCATGGTGTTTTCCATAGATTTCACCTTTGGGAGGAAGCCTTTGACCATTTAATGAAGGATTAGAAAATAATCTACCATAACCCTCAGTGTGCTCGCCTAACATGTTTTGGTTAACAATAGTCCCGGCTAGAGACAATATATCTCTGCTTTATTATTTGTCATATAACCAAGACTTCATGAGTACCTAAAAACTTTATCCTCCTCAAAACCAAAGTACCCCTTGCCTACTATAATCCATACAACATTACAATACATCATATCATGTTAAATTGAATTGACTTATTAATTATTTTATTATTTTTAATTGAGTGAAGATTGCATTTTAATTGTTTTTTATTTAACATTTTATTTTATATACACTACAATATTTTCCTATGCAAATCAATCAATAATCAAATTCCAATAACATTACATTTTCTTTATTTAAGGAATTCCAATAACATTACATTTTTTCGTATTTTACTTTAAATATCAATATCACTGCACCCAACATTTTACTATCAAAACTTAGCAACTGAGCAGTCCATCAAATTAGTTAATTTTCAATTTTTGGACGGGTTAAAAAGAATGACGATTTTGAAAAAAAATTAACTAGGCGAGGGACACCATTAGCTGAACGAGTCTATCTAGGAGCTCATCGATGCCACATCAACCTGCTGAGGTGTCGTATGACACCTGTCCTACGCTTGCAAACACTTGTCATGCATATTTGGTGTTTGGTTCAACAGGTTAGGGTATGTTAGGTTAACTTGGCGGTCAATTGTTCGCGCCTTCATTCAATCACTACCTTATTCTATTCAGGCCTATTTCTTGTATGTTTATTGTCTTAGGTACTTGCACGACGCTGCTGTAATGCCTCTCGTAGCCATGCCTGTCCTTGGCGCTGTAGATAGCAGGTTATGGGGTATTTCTGCTGCTTGTTCGAGAGGTTGTGAGGTTGTTATCTGGAATTTTGTCTGGTTTATTGGGCTATTTTCTCTTCATTGTATGGTGTATTGGCCTGGGTATTCGTCTGCATTCATCCCTATGGTGGATTTAGCTCAGCTTGGTGCTGGTTGTGGTAGTCTCTTGCTTTGAAGGGTTTTATCAGGTAAAAGAGTAGGTTTCTGAGCTACACTGGAGATTTTTGCTTGTTTTATGCAGGTTTTGGAGGTTTTTGTATGTCTAACCCCATGGCAGGCCTGCCTTGTAGGCCACTACGCGATTTGTAATTGGAGCTATGGTTTATGGAGCATATGGGGTTCCTGTGGTGCACTGGCACGGAGGAAGCTGACGAAACGAGACCTAGAAGGTAGGACACTATCCTACTAGCCTATATCTATCTGTGTTTTTAAACACATTTAAATGGATGGATTGTTGTGCCTTTTTTAACTTATCTTCATGTGTTTTTGAACACTTTTAGCTGTGTTGTTTTTGTCTAAATTGTGGGTTTTTTGTGGGCTTTGTGTAAATTATAGGGTTTGAAGCATGAAGACTCTATGAGTTGAGTAATTTGTGCAACAACAATGTGTTGAGACTAGTTGTAGTTTTGGTGTTTTGATGTTCTGGTTGTGATAATTTATTCTGGTCACGTGCTTAGTGCTAGGGTTTTGTATATTATATTGCTCTGTGTGTGAGAATAGGGTTTGGTCTTGTGTGTCTCTTTGGAGCCAACTTTCTTCCAATGGAGTTGCCAAGTGAATCCTCGGCTACAAGAGGCGCCCAAGCATATTATAAATCTGTTATAATTTCAAATTAGCCTTAAATCCTATTGTCTAGAGGACAATAGTTAAGATTTTAAGTATGTTCTTGAATTTACTCTTAGGGGTTAAGTAATTCAACTTCAAATCTCTTAAGAATAAAGGAATCTAGTAAATCATGGTCTTGATTGAAATTTTGCAAGTAAATAGGGTTGAAGATATTTTCAATACCTTTAAACACGGGCATTGATCCATCATATATCAGATATCTTATTGTTTTCATGAAAGTATGAAGAATTTCCATAATACAAATGAAAATAAGCAAGGCACAAATGTGTTGTAGTTTTGGTTGTGATAATTTATTTTGGTTGCACGCTCAGTGCTAGGGTTTGGTGTATTATACTACTATGTATGTAAGAATAGGGTTTGATCTTGTGTGTCTCTTTGAATCCATCTTTCTTCGAATGGAGTCGGCAAGTGAATCCTCAGTTACAAGAGGTGCCCATGCATCTTATAACTCTGTAATAATTTCAACTTAGCATTAAATCCTATTGTCTAGAGGACAATAGTTAAGCTTTTAAGTATGTGTTTGAATGTACTCTCAGGGTTAAGTAATTCAATTTCGAATCTCTTAAGAATAGTGGAATCCAGTAAATCATGGTCTTGATTGAAATTTTGTAAGTAAACATGGTTAAAGATCTTTTCAATACCTTTAAACACAGGGCATAAATCCATCATATATGAGATATCTTATTGTTTTCATGAAAGCATTAAGAATTTCCAGAGTACAAATGAAAATAAGAAAGGCAGAAATGTGTTGTAGTTTTGGTAGTTTTAGTGTTTTGGTGTTCTGGTTGTGATAGTTGGTGTTGTTGGTGTTGCTAATTGGCCTGGCTACGATCTTTCTGAGATTGTTTGGGCGATGTTTTTCTTTTCAAGTTGATATGTTTCTGGTTTGTTGTTGATGTCGTGTGGTTATATTGGTATATTTTTTCCAGTGAGTTAGAGTTTTTGGTTTTTGTGATGGAGTGTATGGTGGGTACATGTTATTAGTATTATGGATTATGATTGATACTTGATTGTATTATGATTATATTACCAGTGTAATTGAATGATGCATAAATTTTTTTAGTAGTTAATGTTGTTGTTGTTATTTTATTTTTTTTTAATTTGGCTACTCCTATATTAATACAGAATATAATTACAGAGAGGCTGAGGCCTCGAGAGTTCTAACCCATTGATACTTGATTGGATTATGATTATGTTACCAGTGTAATTGAATGATGCATAAATTTTGTTAGTAGTATAATGTCGTTGTTGTTGTTGTTGTTGTTTTTTTTTTTTTTTTATTAATTTGGCTACTCCTATATTAATACAGAATATAATTATAGAGAGGCTGAGGCCTCGAGATTTCTAGCCCAAGAAAAGGCATGCTTACAAAAAATCACTTGAAAAACTGACCAGAAAACCTGCCTAATGACTTGCTTTGAAACTTGATATATCTGGAGACTGTAACTGAAAACCGGGACAGAGTGTTTGGAACCAGTTAAAAACTCAGTACTGTGCAGCTCTTTTGTGACCGAAAGATGACCCATAAATAAGTTTACCCAAGAAAATATCCAAGAGGACAGTGACCAAAAGACGTTGACCATGATAGTAACCAAAAAACTAGAGAGTGTCGCCCGCGCAGGGGAAACCGACAAGTCAAAATTAGCATAAGATCTGATCCTAAGAATTGTAAAACAAGAAATGGCTTTGGATCCGGAAGGGGTTAGGCGTCTTCTTACAGCAACTGAACAAAAACAGAAGGTGCAGACCTATTCATTCTTCATGTGAGGTTGGAGGCGATTCTTAAAAAATGCGGCAACCGAATTGGTCAGAATCGTCAGACTCAAAGGGTTGGCCCTCTTTACCTGAAGAACCAGCCCTTGCAGGAGTGCTCGGACCAGCGTGGGTGGTCGTTTCTTATATCGCTGAGCCACCTGGGTCCTTGCATTGAGTAATCTCAATCTGCGAGGAATCGTTCTTGTCTGCCATCTTCGGCTTCAAGGGAGCTCCTGGCCAATAGCCCCTGAACCAACAATGTCTTCACACAACTGAACGACGACTGACGCAATGAAGGAGGAATTGCCTAGAGAGCAGGGGAAGCGAAAGTGAGCCATGTGAGATTGGGGGTGGTGAGAGCACTCTTCGGTGATGAATTGCCCTCGTCCCCTGCCACAACCACTTCTGGTTACATGGTATCTATCAAATCAGAAGTCTGAAGCATTAGACAAAGGGTCCGAGGTCGTGGAGGAAGGATGGTGGGAGACATGGCCACGGGAGCTACCTCTTCTGCAGCTCATCCTTGAGCGTACTCTAGGCATTATGAATTTTGTAGGAAGAGCGGAACAAATAGTAGCGGAGGAGACTGAGAGGGGGCGACAGAGGAAGATGCAAAACTGATTAATAGGAGCATGAAAGCACTGATGGATGGCAACACCTTGATCCCAAGCTAGACAATACCCTGATCTATCTTGAGAGCGAGGAGCTTCAGTCTCGCTAGACCAGCTTGAGCGCAAGGGAGGAGCCAGAATGAAAAACAAGCAGAGCGCCATTACAATTAAACTATCAAACTGGAGTGCGGTCGGGAGCTGCGTTAAAGCAGCATTTAATTTGTTGACCTAATTCATTAATACATTTCTCATGCGAAGCCGCCTAGTGATGGTGATGAGCCACGCGCCGACCCTCCACGTCGCCGTCGCGCTGCGCGCCATACTATACACCCACATCTGGGTGGGAGATCTTGTTGCACCAGGAGAGTGGAGTCATGTTTGAGTTGTGTATCATTAGAACTATTCAACGGACCAGAGAAAAATGGGAGTTTTTGATCGGCCCCTTGATTAGCCAGTCTGTCTGCTGCCTTATTAGCTGTTTGCCGAATGTGCTTGAAGGATATGTTGCGAGGACTTTTGAGCCATTATTCAATTTGTTCCAATCTACTTAGAAGCCTCTAACTCGAAGCAATCTTTACAGCTGAGGGTCCTGATTGTATCCGGATAGCAACCTCTATTAGAATTTGTGAATCACCTTCTACCTCTAGAGGGAGCAAATTTTCGGTTTCTGCTATGCGTAAACCTTGCCATAAGCTTTCCAGCTTGGCAACGTTGTTGGTATCTATACCGAACGATCCATAATAAATATGCAAAACTGAGCCTTCCGCATTTCTAAAGATGCCACCATAGCCAGCCAGCCCAGGATTGCCCTTAGCCGCTCCATGAAAGTTCAGATTGTAAGGGTGGATGGAAGGAGAAGACCAAAAATGTGCAGGCTTAGAGTGAATTGGAGTGCTGGGTTTGATATGATCTACAAAGGTGATATCTAGGATCCAATTGGCGAGAATGAGACATTCCTGGGGTAGGACTGGCATATCTGAGTCTTGCCATTATCTAAGAGCCAAAGTTTCTTTAAGATTCCGCTTGAGAATAAACCAAAGAGTGTCAAGAGGCGAATTGTGTTTTTTGAAGATCCTGTTGTTTCTTTCCTTCCAGATGATCCAATAGATGAAGCCTGGAAGGAGGTGCCAGAGGCCAGTTCCTGATGGTGTTTACTATATCTCCCTCTTTTCTACCTGATCTTTGCACTGAGCTACTCTTTCCCACATTTGAGCTACTAATGGGCAAGTCTCCAAGAGATGTTTAATGTTCTCTGAGTGAAGATTGCAGTTGGAACATCTGGAAGGCCCAATAAATCCATGCTTTTGTAGATTATCCCATGTGAGGATCCTTTGTTTGCTTAGAAGCCAAAGGAAAGTGGAGACCTTAGGCCAGATGTTTGGTTGCCAGACTTGGTCCCAAAGTTGATCTTTTATAATCTGCATAGGTTGATAAAGGATTTGATATGCTTCCTTGGTAGTAAATAGACCCTTGGTAGTATATCCCCATCTCAATCGGTCCTTCTGATCAGAAAGTTTGATTTTCTTGAGTTTGAGTTCGTGGTCAATCTCATCATAGGTTTCCTCCTGCCAGTTGGCTTGCCATGTGTTTGCTGATCTCCAGAGTTGAAATCCTTGGGGAGAATGCTGCTGCCAGAATTAATGGACATGGATTTGCTCATTTTGCTGCATGGTTACTTGCCACTTGGGTTTGTGAAAGAGAGAGGTAAGTTTGGGAAGTTGTTGCCATGAATATTCCCAAAATCTTCCAGTGGTGCCTGAGTGAATTTCCCAAAAGCTGCGCGCTTGAATAAAGGCGCTATGTATTTTGGCAGCATTACAGATTAGCGAGCTAGGAGTGGTTGAGTTGAATCGGATTAGCTCCTCCATTGGACTTCCTGAAGCATATTTGGCCTGCCAGAGATGACCCCAGGGAGTGTGCGGTTTGGAGATCCAATTCCACCATATGCGTGCCCCCATGATGTTGTTGCTATGGAGGGGGTCCCTCAGGCCTAACCCCCCAACTTCTTTCGGGAGACAAACCTCCGACCATTTAACCAGAGCCCATTTTTTATTTTGGCCCGAGGAGCTCCAAAGAAAATTTCTTTGAAGATTGTGTATGTTCTTAAGAACCCATTTCGGGGCAGCCAAGATTGAGAACAAATACAGTGGAATGGATTGGAGGACAGATTTGATGAGGATGATTTTGCTTGCAATGTTGAGAGAGCGGTAAGTCCAGGAGGAAAGCGTGGTTTCTAAGTTGTCAAGAAGGGTCCTCTAGGAAGCATGTTTGATGGCAGAATCAAACAGGGGAGCCCCCAAATATTTCGAAGGAAGCTTTGCTGTCGAAAAGCCAAAAATCCTGGCTATATTCCTTTGAGTGAGAATGGGAGTATGGAAGAAAAAGAGTTGGGATTTGGAGGCATTGATGGATGTGCCAGAAGCTTCTGAAAAAATATTGGGGAGGAGTTTGAAGGCAGAGGCTTCTTGCACTGACGGATATCCAAAAAGAATATTATCGTCCACAAACTGTTGGTGAGTAATGGGGGATTGGCCATGTAGCGGGATGCCCTTTAAAGAGTGAGCATTAGTAGCAGAGTGAAGAAGGTAGCTTAGCCCTTCAGCCATGAGAACAAAAAGGAATGGGGAAAGAGGGTCTCCTTGATCGATACCCCGAGAAGGATGAAATGGAGGGGAGGGGGAGCCATTGAGAAGGATGGAAAAGTAGGGGGAGGAAATGAGATTCATTACCCATCGCATCTAGGTAGCATTGAAGCCGAATGCTAGTAAGATGTGTTTAATATAGGTCCAACTGAGTTTGTCGAAAGATTTGGAGAGATCTAGTTTGAGAATCATACCTGGTTGTTTCAATATCTTGAGGGAGTGGATCACTTCGTGGGAGAGAATGATACCATCCAGAATCTGGCACCCTTCTACATTTCCTGTCTGCTCTGGCGAGATGAGGAGAGGGAGAAGACGTTTGAGCCTGTTCGCCACTACTTTAGATATAAGCTTGTAGATTACAGTGCATAGTGTAATTGACCTATATTTATCAGGAGTCTTGGATTCTTCCACTTTAGGAACGAGCGCTATAAAGGTCATGTTTAGGGAAGGAAGAACCTAGTGCATTGATCGTGATTCATCCACGAGCTCCCAGACCTCTGTTTTGATGTGCTCCCAGAAAGCATGAAAGAAATTGGCTGTGAATCGATTAGGGCTGGGCACCTTGCCATCCTTGAGCTGTGTCATTGCGTCCTCCACTTCCTGCATGGAAATAGGCTAGAGAAGCCTATTGTTGTGATCCTCATTTATGATTTTAGGAATGTGCTGCACTATAGATTGTATAGCTTGATTTCTGCTACCCGGTGGTTCTCCAAGAATGTCCTGAAAATAATCTTGGAATTCCTGTGCTATGTCTTCATGCACCTCCAGACGCTCCCCTTGTTGATTGTTGATGAAGGAGATGTTGTTGTGCATTCTCCTTTGAATGGTTGACCTATGAAAGAATTTGGCATTTTTCTCCCCATCCTTAAGCCATCTGATCCTAGATTTTTGTCGCGAGAGAGTCTCTTCTTGCTGCCTTCGTGTTTCAATCTGATTTAGGAGTGCCTGCTCCTGTAGTGCATAATCCTCCGTTCTCCCCTCAGAGATGATACATTGTTGCAGCGTGTTCATTTGCTGCTCCAACGCTTTTTGATGATCGAATATGTTACCAAACTGAGTGCGATTCCAAGTTTTCAGCACTTGTTAAGGTATTTTAGCTTTTGTTGAAATTGAAACATCTTGGCTCCTGCGGGGGGAGTGAAGGATTTCCAGGCAGCGATGACCACTTCTTTGAAGTTAGGATGAGAAAACCAGAAGGATTCGAAGTGGAAAGGTCTGTTGCTCTTTGACTTTGGATGCGATCACTATAGCATTATGGGCCAGTGATCTGAGCCTACTTGAGGCAAGATGGATGCATGGAAGTCTCCACCAAGGTGAATCGCATTATCTGACAAAAGGAAATGATCTAGTCTAGAAGCTATATGCTGGGATCCTCTTTGTTTATTGGTCCATGTATACAGACCATTCGAAGTCTGAAGGTCCATGAGCTGATTCCTGTATATAAAGTCTTTAAAGCCGATGTTGTCACCTTCCAATCTTGCTTGACCTCCAGATTTTTCCTCCACTGCTATAATGATATTGAAGTCACCACCACTTATCCAGAGGGGATGCCTCTTGCCAAAGCTAAGAGTTGTGAGCGTGTTCAGCAAATCCAGCTTTTTTGTAAATCTTGAGGAAAATACACATTAGTGAGAAGACCATGGATATTGGTACCAATTAGGTGGAAAGTAGTTTGAATGAAGAAGTGAGAGGCATGAAAATCTTGAAGGGAGAGAATTTGAGGGTTCCATAAGATAGCCAGCCCTCCAGAAGTGCCTGATGCATCCACAGAGACTGAGCGACTCCCTATCCAAACTTTGTTCAGAATTTTCTCCAATACAACACTATTGCCTTTGGTTTATTTTAGAAAGACTAATGAAGGCTTCTCTTGCTAGATCATGTTTTTTAACATTTGGTATTTTGCAGGGTTGTTAAGCCCTCTCACATTCCATGAGATTAGCTTCATGAGGAATTGTGGGGAAGAGCTTTAAAGGACTTGGTCAGCTTGGGGAAACTTCCAGAGTCCACTAGCATTTCTCCAATAATGATAGTCCTTTACAAATAAGTTTTGCGCCCTCGTTGTTTCGAGTCTTTCAGTATTTTTTTACCATCCCAAGGACTACTTGCCTGAATGCCAAGATATTCATTTTGCAGTGCTCTGATTAGAACTCCTTCAAGTCTTTCGATCTCCCTTGGGTGTATATCACTGAAATCTTTCTTTCGACATGCTGCTTCCAGTTTGAGTATGTCCAGACCTCCCAGATATACACTTTCTGGTTCCTCCTCCATGTGTGTCGGTTTGTCCTGTTCCTCCTCATCTGACTTTTGATTAATATTGAGAGCTAGAGAAGCGTCAATATCCATGGTGGAAGATTGTAGGGCTGTTTCTGAAGCTTGATTTTTGTTAGTGGAGGTTGAGACGGGTGTGCTGGTTGGAGCGGACTTTGAGGACGAAGCTGAAGGATTTGGGGGAGGCACAGGAGTGGAAGGGGAAGGATTTGAAGGTGGGATGAATGTGTGATCCTCCAAGATGTTTGGAGAGGACATGATTCCAAAACTATTTCGAGTTTCAGGTTTCTTGGGATCTTCTGGAGCAACTGGAGGTTTCTTGGTTTGCTTTCTATGACTAGGAACTCTCGTAAATCCTTCAGCATCTTTACTTGCCTCAAATGCGGAAGCTTTGGACTGAAGATTCAGAGGGAAGTCCCTGAAAAGATGGCCATGTTCATGGCACTTTCTACAGTGAAAAGGAATATGTTCGTAGTCTATTGTTTGGACCCATTCATAATCTTCATGAAATAAACTTACCGAATCCGTGAGTTCTTTGGTCAGATGCATGTGTACACAGATCCTGGCATAGGAGGTGTATCTTCGATATTTAGTTTCCTCAACGACTTTGATGAAGACTCCTAGGCTATTTCCAATGTCCTTTAAGGTCTCCTCATTCCAGTATTCCGCAGGAAGAGAACACATGCATATCTATACCAGAGCCCAGTTGAAATCTTCTTTGTCTGGATCGAACCTCGCTTTCCATTCACGAAGATATAGGCCTACAGAGTTGAAGAAATACAAACCTCCTTCGAAGATGCGAGTTTTGTCTTCCAGGCAGTTGAAGATAGCAATGAAGAAACCTTTGGGACCTAGCTGCAGGGAGGCTTGTCCTTTAGGCTTCCATTTGGAGGCTATCCATCCATGCAAGGCCTTTTTAGTTGGCCAGAATCCGAGGAACTTGCCTATGAGTGCATGATCACTCATATACTGGATTTGGGCGTTGATTCGATCACTGGGAAGATCTATTTTAATTCTCTCTTCCGAATTGGGAATGCATGTTACAGAGGACGCTTTTGGACGTGACGTCGGGTTGTTCTGATATGTACCTTTGTCTTTGGCTGCCGCCTGACCTGCAGCAGTGTCTCCATTATTGTCTTTGACAGGATCAGTGTGGGGGCCGTTAGTTGGGGCAGGGCCATAACCGACTGGAGCTTCTACGTTTACTGGAGTGTCAGCGGAAGGATCTGATGCGGGAGGGGGGGCAGAGCCCACCCCTCCGGACGATGGAACCATGATGAGATGCTCAGCGGCGTAGAGGGATAGGAAAGCCGAGGGCGCAAAGGAGAAGGGCGGTAGGTTTATTCAGAAATCCTAGCAGGGGTAGCATCACACCTTGGAAGCACTTTGCAAAACCTGGAAAGCTAAACATTTTTGTTTAATTCGTAGTATAATGTTGTTAGCAATATAATACATTTAAATTGTTATAATTTGTTAGCAGTATAATACATTTAAATTGTTAGCAGTAAAATATTGTCAACTTTTTTGTTTGTTTGTTAGGTTTAAATTTGAAAATTTCCTAAATACATGCGATTTTCTTCAGTGAGTTAGAGTTTCTGGTTTTTGTGATGGAGGGTACGGCGGGCACATGTTATCAATAGTCTAGATTATGATTGGTACTTGATTGGATTATGTTTATGATACCAGTGTAATTGAATGATACATAATTTTTGTTTGCAGTTTTTAGCAACATAATGTCGATCGAAGTTATTAGCAGTATAATACATTTAAATTGTTAGCAGTTGTCAGAAGTATAATACATTTAAATTGTTAGCAGTAAAATGTTGTTAGCTTGTTTGTTTGTTTGTTAGATTTAAATTTAAAAACTACCTAAATACATGTGATTTTATTCATTTTTTTTAGTTCCTCCCTCCCTCTTATCAATTCGGGTAATGACATCCCTTCCCTAATGGTTTAAATGCTTGCACTGTGAGTTGTATATTCGTGGTGCTAGAGAAAGGTTTGGAAGTCTCTCTGTTTTTTCAAGGCCAAAAAATTATGTGAAGAGGGGATACAACCACCATATGTGATTGCAACAGAGAAAAGTTCTTGCATATTCATCAAAGAAGGTGCTTAGAATTAGCTATAGGGATTTTATGTTATTGTATGGAACTCAGTGATTCAAACTAGAAAATATGGTTAACAATAAGGTGCCTAAAAATGTTGTTGTTACTCACTCCTAAAAAAACCATAAACTAAAGATTTTAAGGAAAACATTAAACCTCATGATTCATTGCTTTAGAGTTAATGATTTTCACTAAATAAAAGAGCATATTTTGATGATTGAAAAAAGCATTAAAACTTGACATCGAAATAAAAATAATTTTCAGATTAGAATTCAAATTCAAATTCAATAGAGTTCAGATTCTTGAATTCAGTTTATCTAACTTTGATCAAATTATCCAAATAGAGTTCAATTATCTACAGATCATATTATCCCAACAAAGTTCAAATTCTTGAATTCAGTTCATCTACCTTTGTTCCTTGATCATCACAGTGACCATTAACAAACATTCTCAAATCAAGTAAAATTGGATGTAACTGTATAGAAGAGAATGGATTTTTTTTATCATTTTCAATCGTCAATCTGATGAAATAGATAATCCTTAACTGTGTAGAAGTGTGGATGCTACTATTAAACCAATCAACATATTTCATCCTTACAGAATTTACATTGCAATGTGGTTACAAAAATTATGTCATGCCACCTTATGTTTGATGGCCTCTATTTAATGCATTGCCCAAAATTATTGAGTTGCCTGCCTAACCCAAGTATGGTTGACTACCCAAGATTGGTTGATTAGGATGTGCTTGAATGTTTCCATATGTTTGACTCCAATTTCCTCCTTTTAGCCATGGAGGGATTGAGTAGCCCAAGTGTTCACTTGTGTTACTAACCCAAACACTGAGTGCAAGTGTCATATAAACAAAGTTAGGATTTAAACCTACACTGGTAGGGGTATAAGAGGGGGGCATAACCCCTGGATGATTGCGGGGGACTTGGATGTTAATCAGGTCTTGGTATGATGGTGTGTGCTCTACAATGTGGTCCAACGTGCCGGACATCATCCTATTTGCCTCAAATTGGCTTGGACCATAGTCTTCCCTGCTTGTGACCCCTCCTCCTTTTTCCAACACCTATTGAACCTTTCTTTCCTCCCTCTCTCTCCTTTCCAAGTTTTTTTGATATTCCTTGTCTTCCCTTGCTTTCTGTCTTTCCAACCTTTCCTTTGCTCAAAATTCTGCTATTGCAGTCCCTGCAACTCTCTTTTCCTTGGCCAACTCCTTCTTTCTCTTTTTAGATTCTTGAATTTCATTTTTTTTACGTTCATACTCAAAAAATAAATTCATATAATATTCATATGTGAGAAATTGTGAACTCCTCCCCAAACGAAGACAATCTGATGTTGAGTGCCTTGATGATGCCTTCACTCTCTCTACTGGTAACTTTAGGAATGAACCAAGTATTCTATGCTTTAATGTCCCATGCTCCTCAGGACCTAACACTTGGATTTCAACCTCCAGGACAATTGATTGGCCCCCATTGTTGTCTTCTTCAGGTACTTCATGTTGATTAGGCTCCTCTTTGGGTGATCCATTGTCCACAAAATAATGAACAATTTCAATGTTCAACCTGATGGTTGTGAAGGCATGTCCATGCTTTCCTCATTGGTAGTAGACACATTATGTGTGTTGATATTCATCATGGCCTCTTCCAACCATGATGGTGGGCTTACTTGGGTTGGCATGCTCAATTTCTCATTGTTTAATCCTATTGCATTATAATTTGAAATCAAGTTTACATTTTCTTTAGCTTAATCAACTGCCTCATATGGAATATCACATGAAGAATTGGCTAGTGGTTCAATGGGTGTGATAAACTCCATGATATTGATAGTTGGTTCATGAATGAACTATGTCTCACTCACATGTTCATCATAATCACCATAGAAGTACCCTTCAGAAAGGGATATTATACGTTCAACAACAACATAATCTTCTTGACTATCAACATGGTCTTGTAAGTTCTCTGCTTCTTGACCTTCCACATCATATGCTTGGCTACAACCAATATCATTCATAAGAGGATGAACATTAAGTGGCCATATACTAGTCCTCCTAAATCCAACCTTGATATTAGAAGGTATGAGAGACCTATTAAATGCTTTTGTTAGGGTCCCACCCTAACCCCCTTATGCATGTCATGGGATCACGTCATAGTCAAGAGTCAATAAAGCCCATATTAATATTTGTAAGTGGTTAACCCGCAATTAATGAAGGGACCACAGTTAGTTACAAATGGGTAAATGGGCGGTAGTATTAGATAGTTGGTATTAATAAAACCCACGGTATTGACCCGTGGTATTGCATGTATGAGTCATATATAAAGGATAGAGACTCCCTGCAAGGAGCA
>APFE031565694.1:36563-83660 GCA_000404065.3 Pinus taeda
CGACCGCGACCCAATCTTCACCAGTAATTTTTGGCAGGAACTCTTCAGAATACAAGGCACTCAACTCAAACTCAGTACTTCATATCATCCGCAAAAAGATGGTCAAACCGAAGCAGTCAACAAATGTCTAGAAACCTACCTTAGGTGTTTCACTTCAGAAAAGAAACACCTTTGGGTACAGTGGTTACCTCTGGCGGAATGGTGGTATAACACCAACTACCATGCCACCACCAAAATGACTCCCTATGAAGCAGTCGATGGTCAACTTCCGCCTTCCCCTACTTCTTATCTCACGGGATGCTCCAAAGTACAAGCCATGGATCAACTCCTACAACACCGCGCGACCATGCTCGCCCACCTGCGCGAGAATCTTCATCAAGCTCAAAACCGTATGAAGCAACAGGCTGACCAACATCGCTCAAAGCGCCAATTTCAAGAAGGGGATCAGGTCTTTTTGAGGCTCCAACCCTATAAGCAAACATCACTCAAAGACAAGGGTTGTCAAAAGCTCTCTCCAAAATTCTATGGACCAAGTACTTCAGCGCATTGGAGAAGTGGCTTACAAGTTAGCTTTGCCATCTACAGCAAAAATCCACCCAGTTTTCCATGTATCGTGCCTCAAGAAAGTGATTGGGAACAATTGCCGAGTTCAAACCAGTCTACCGGACTTGGACGAGGAAGGGTCAATCTAGCTTCAACCGGAATAGGTTCTAGACACACGAGACAAGCACCTGCGCGGCCGCATGATTAAAGAGGTCCTCGTCAAATGGAAAGACACCTCTCCGGAAGATGCAACTTGGGAACCTGCCACTATTCTTCAGCAGTTTCCGCAGCTTCAGCCTTGAGGACAAGGCTAGTCTTAAGGGGGAGGGCATGTTAGGGTCCCACCCTAACCCCCTTATTCATGTCATGGGATCACGTCATAGTCAAGAGTCAATAAAGCCCATATTAATATTTGTAAGTGGTTAACCCGCAATTAATGAAGGGACCACAGTTAGTTGCAAATGGGTAAATAAATGGGTAAATGGGCGGTAGTATTAGATAGATGGTATTAATAAAACCCACGGTATTGACCCGTGGTATTGCATGTATGAGTCATATATAAAGGATAGAGACTCCCTGCGAGGAGCATCGTGTCTTGTTTTGTAATCGAGCTCTGCTCTATTGGAGGTTGCCCCCTCGAAGAGGCCTGTGAACATTTCTCTCTGAGTAATAAAATCATTGGTATTCTGTGTTCTGGGTATAATTTCTTCGCATATTCTGTGTTCTGGGTATTTTTCTCGCATATTCTCAGTTCGGTATTGCTTTGCAGGTTAAGAAGCATAACAGCTTTACTTCCAAGATAAGCTAGCTCAAACCTCTTTACTTCCACCCTTGGATTCTTTTCCATCCACGAAGCTCACTCGACCCTGAAATAGTTATTGAAAGGCCCAAACATGTTGACATCAAGGGGTTGCAATCTGTGAGTGGTATGAGCTAAAAATTTTAACAGGTCAATGCCCAAATTGTTGGCCTCCTCAATTGTATGCACAACCATGTGGTTTCCATGGCCATTTAAAATCAATAGGTGTCTGTTTTCAGGTGAGATACCACCTAGTACAAATGCAACAAAGTGACAAAGCCAATTTAGGAACATTTCCTTTGTCATCCATGCATGGGGATGTGTAGCTATGCATGCACCTGGTTCACAATTATGTATATATTTTTTTAGTTGTGTTTTACCTTTGAATAGATAAAATCTTTGTAATGAAGAACCAATTGCATTGACACAACAAACAATAGTGATCTTCCCTACTCTTAGGCACATTATGCTTCCTCTCTTGGAAATTACCTGCATACCACAATTCATTGCTTCCTATAAGCTTGTTTCATTGCAATTCCATATATGGTATGGGGCATATGAGTGTTTCTCATATGCAACATAAAGAGTGTTATAGAACTTTTACATAAGTTTAGGGCATAGATATAAAGTCCTATCTCTGTCAAGGCCCTCAACTGTATGTAGCACAAGGTCTGGATGGAATTTTTGAATCCCACTCCACTGTGATTTACCAAGAAACCCATCTTTGAAGGGGTTTGGCCTCCCCTGACAGGTTTGAACTATTATGGATTTAAGTTGTATAATCTCTAACCCATGTCCCAATTGGGCCATCTCCTTACACCACTCAACCGCCTCTTCCTCCTCTTCAGTCATAACTGTAACAGGCACTCTACACTTTGTATTAGTCAACCCATTTATCCAATAATGTATGTTAGAGGCAAAAATACCATGTTTTTTTGCAGAGGCATGGATTGAATGTCCCTTAAACTCGATTTCATCAATTTCAACTAGCATGTCTTACTTTGTCCAGCCTTTGATGGCACTAGTTTTCTTTGTTGAACTTGCACCTTGCACTGTGGTTGAAGGTGGCTCTGTGGTTGATGGCGGGATAGCATGATCTTCCACCACAATATCCTTTTCAATGACATTACTTAGTGCATTGGGAGCATTCACATCACCCCCCCATCCTCATATGATGAAGTGGATCGCAGTTGTGCCCCCCTCTCCCCTCGCCTCCTCCTATTCCTTGTACGATATGTAATAGAAACTCTTGGCATGGATGCAACAAATTCAGAGTTACCACAAATTCTAATTTTAATTTTTTTTATTAGAAATCAAGGTAATTCATTTTCCTTTGCAATCAATGAGTAACAACAATCAATGCTTTATCTATATATTGTAACTTCAATCTTACATTTCCTTAACGTGATCCTTACAAGTGACTGAATACATCTTGGATCTGAAACTCATAATTGGAAGGGTTTTCACAAATAAAATTTCATATTGCAAGAGGCGTGGAATAATTAAATTCACAGAAAGAAATAAGAAACATATAAAGAAACAGTGAGGATTCACACATAAAATTCACACATAAAAATTATTTATGATTTCTCTTGCATGGTTGTGGGATTTATTTGATTGATTTGTCTAGGTTGTGAGGATATTCTAAGGTTTGCTGCATGTTATTAATGATTGGAGTGTATTTTTTCAATCACTTGTAAGCTTACTTCTCCTCAATAGATACCTATTGCAGGCTATCGAAAAATATCAGGTCTGAAGCATTTCTATTATAGTAGTCTAATATTGAATTGCAGGGGTTAGATTTGGGGTTACAATGGCATTGAACCTTTCTTGGATTTTAAATTCTTTATTGATTCCTAGATGATTCTTTTTTTATCCAAACATTTAATCAATGTATTAATCTGCTTGCAATCAATGTTAATATTTGACTTTCCTTTTCAGCTTTAAACCATGGCCTTGGTTTTTTTGCAATAACTTTGACATAACAAAATTTCTTCAACCCAACTATTTTTCTGTGTTCTCAAATAATTATTCTTGGCATTCATTTTATCTTTTTGCAGTATTTTTTGAAAGTATAAACTCTGAATTCCTAGTTGGTAAAACTATGAGTTATCAGGAAGAGCTATAGAGAGTAAGGGTTCTTAGATGTAGTATCTTTATGTAGTTATTCCCTTTCAAAGTCTAAAAGTCTAAGGGTTTAGTTCTATTTCTTTTTGTTCTTTCAATTCAAAGCCTAAGTCAAATACTAGTAAGAGGTTTCTTTCCTTCTTGTTCTTGTTCTACTTTATCCTAATTATTATACTCAACTATATAAGTTATATCTTGACATCTAATTCCTTCTTCACTTCTAATCTTATACAATAATACTATCTAATTATAGTTCCTCTATACACTAACATAAATACAAGAAGGTAGCTCCTTTCTATTCAGGATAAGATCTTTCCTTATAGATACATACCCTATAAACTAAAAAGCTCCTAGAGTTTATATAAAGAGGAAGTAACAAATTGATTGGCTATATTTGACTTTCCTTTTCAGCTTTAAACCATGACTTTCGTTTTTTTGCTTCCTTTTCTTTTTATAACAACTTTGAGATAACACAGTTTCTTCAACCCAACTATTTTTCTGTGTCCTCAAATCATTGTTCTTGGCATTCATTTTAAATTTTTGTAGTATTTTTTCAAAGTATAAGTTCTAAATTCCTAGTTGTTAAAAATATGAGTTATCATGAAGAGCTATAGAGAGTAAGGATTCTTAGTTGTAACTACTTTGGTTAGAATGCCCTCCAGCACTGTGTTGGTCACCTCCACTTTCCCAATAGCTTGTGGGTGTAGGGAGTGGAGGTTCTATGCTTAATATTGTGCTAGCTTAACAAGTCTTCAATCATGTTGGAGGTAAACTGGCTACCTTGATTAGTGACCAGTTCTCTAGGGTACCCAAACTTGTAAAATACATTCTCCCTTAAGAACTCATCCACCTTCTCCTCTGTTGCTTCCTTAATTCCCTTGGTTTCAGCCCACTTAGTCAGATAGTCAATGCACACAATGATATACTTCTTTTTCTTGGAAGGAGGGTCAATAGGCCCAATGAAATCCATGCCCCACTTGTCAATTGGCTCGAAAGCCACTTGAGGCTGTAGAGGCATTTCATCCTTTGGAGTAGGCTTTCCCATCCTTTGGCACCGACCACACTGACTAGTATATATTTTCACATCTTGATGAAGAGTGGGCCAATAATAACCAGCTTGTAACACCTTGAATGATGTCCTCTTTGCTGTAAAGTGACCTCCACAAGGCCCATCATGATAGGTCAGAAGGATTTCAAAGACTTCCTCCTCCCTGACACATCTTCTCAGAATTTGATCTGAGCATAGTTTGAAAAGGTTTCCCCCAATCCAAGTGAATGGGGTGCTCTTCCTCACAATCTTGCTTTTCTCTTTGGAGGACAAGTTCGGTGGGAACTATGTAGATACCAAAGAGTTTGCTATGTCAGAAAACCATGGAGAGAGAATTGAAATGGCGAATAAGTGTTCATCCAGTAACTGATCATTAACCATTCCTTCCTCACTTACAGGCAAAGTTAATTTGGACAAAAATTCTACAACAACATTTTCCTTTCGAGGCTTATCATCAATAGTTAGATCAAACTGCTATAATAAAAGTAACCGTCTAATAATCCGAGCATTCACATCAGGTTTATTCATTAAATATTTAATTGCAGCATGGTTAGTATGTACAAATGTTTGATAACCTGCAATGTATTGCCTAAATTTGTTCAATGAATGCGCAAGAGCAGGGAGATCCTTTTCGGTTACTGTTTAGTTCAGTTTGGCCTTTGACAGATTCTTATTGATAAAGTAAATAGCATAAGGCAATTTTTCATTTATCTAGCCTAGAGATTCTCCTATGGCTTTGTGTGAGGCATCATCATGTATATGAAAAGGAAGTGCCCAATTTGGGCCTCGGAGAATCGATGCAGTGGTCAACTTGGCCTTCAGGGTGTCCAGGGCCTCTTGACAGATTTTTCACCATTCAAACTCAGAGTCTTTGGTCAACAACCCAAATAAAGGAGAAGCTGAGTTGCTGAAGTCTTTTATAAACCTTTGATAGTATCTAGCTAACCGTAGGAAAATTCTGAAATCTCTCTGCTTTTGCGGAGGTGGGACCCTTTGCATGATAGCTATTTTGTTTGGGTCCACCTGAAGTCCTTGCTTGGATATTGAATGACCTAGCGTAGTCCCTTTAGTCATCAAGAAATCACATTTTTCAGGACTGAGGGACATGTTCATTTCAATGCATTTTTTCATTACCTTACCTAAGTTGGACAAAGCCTCCCAGAAATCACATCCATAAGGTGTAAAATTGTCCATATAGATCTCTACTGCATCATGGAATAACTCGACAAAGACACTCAAGATTTCTCTCTGGAAAGTGGTAGGAGCATTGCATAGGCCAAAAGGAAGGACCCTATAGGCGAAAGTACCCCAGGGACAAGTGAAGGTGATTTTATCTTGGTCTTCCAGGCTGATCTGAATTTGATTGTACCTACTAAATCCATCTAGGAAAGAGAAAAACTTTTTCCCTACCAGGCCATCTAACACTTGGTCGATGAAAGGTAGAGGGAAATGGTCCTTCTTTATGGCTCTGTTTAACACTTTGTAATCAACACAAATCCCCCACTTTCCATTTTTCTTTGGAACCAACACCAAAGGAGAGACCCATTCACTGTCGGAGATAGGGTAAATTAATCCCGCATCTAGCAACTTTTGTAGTTCTTCATTGACTATATCTTTGAGAGATGGATTCATCCTCCTTTGGGGTTGCTGGATTGGTTTGCAACCTTCTTTGGTATAAATGTGGTTATTACACATCGAGGGGTGCACTCCCTTCATTTCTTTGTAAATCCAAGCAAAGGCATCCAGATGTTCCTTGAGCATGTTGCACAACTTTTCTTCTTGGTGAACAGAAAGAGATGGGTTGATTTTCAAAGTTCTCTCAGGGCCAAATTCTATGGCTTTGACACGGATATGGTTGGAATCGTCTAATAATAGATAAATTTGACAATTGTTCTAGGTTTCCTTTACTACTTCTTCTAAGGACAATGTGCTGGGAGTTGGATTTCGGAGTATGTGTTCAATCAAATCATCTTCATCTGGTTGCCTCCCTCTCATGGTTGTTTCTAAGGTATAGAGTTGGGTGGAATAAACTTCATCTTCTTCCTCCTCTTCCATCCATAAAGGTAAGTCATGTTCTAGATATGGATGGGTAGGAGGATATAGGACTAACTACTTGGACATATTCCCATTCTTGATAGTCATATTCCAATCCCTGCAGCTAATGTAGGCATTGGAAGTGGCTAACCAGGGTCTCCCAAGGATGAGAGGGTAACAAGTAAGCTTGGCCTTACGTTGAAGAACTAGGAAATCTACAAGGTATTCCCAAGAGTTAATGGAGACCATCACATCCTCCACAATACTCTCAAGGGTCACTATGGAGCGGTTTGCAAGTTGCAAGTTCGTTGTGGTATTTCTCAATGAACCCTAGAGGCTAAGCTTGAGCATGGTGTCCTTGGTCATCACATTAATGGAAGTCCCAAGATCAATCAAAATGTGTGGGACAATGGTGCCATTGATGTGCACACCTACTACAGGGCTTCCAGGGTCTAAATACTTTGGATAGATTACCTGCCCCAACATTAAGTTAGACAACTATCCAATGACATTAATGGTAGGGGCATCTCTTCTTCGCCTCCCTAGATGCTTGAAGCACTTCTCCTTAATCAACTTGTTGTAAATAGGCACATCTTTTATAGCTTGGAGAAGTGGAATTTTGACACATAGAGTTTTCAATTCTCCGAGAAGTTCAGTCTCTTCTAGGGTAGGCTGGAGTGGTTGGTTTAATCTCTCAGGAAAGGGTGGTGGATTTACTTTAGGAATGCTTTCCTCTCTTTCTTCCTTAACCTCCCTAGGTGGAGGTAGAGGTTGGTTGTCCAAGAGTACCCTCCCATATCTTAGGTTGATTTCTTGAATCTCCTCAACATAAGTAGGATAGTATGTCTCTCCACTATATACTTGCTATAGCTGTGTATTGTTTGGGTTCGAATTTGGCTGGGGAGGCATCTGGGGTTGTCTAGGTGGAGCAGGGTGTAAAAGCTGTGGTTGAGTAGGTGGTGAAGGCAATAAATCTAGAGCATTGTTGTATGGGGGAATCCACCCCTTGGGCGGTGCATTCCATTGAGGTTGTGGTGGAGCATATGGTTGAAATGACTCGCTGGCTAGGAATGATACTGAGGTGCAAAGGACCAAGGAGGAGTTGTAGACCAGGAAGGATGAGAACCCCCCCCCCCCCCATAAGCTATGAATGTGGTCTACTTGGTGTGAATGGGATGACCCTTGCATACCCTACTAGTATGGCCTAGTCCCATGAGGTTTCCTTTGGTTTATGTAGCAGAGCTATTTAGTTACCCCTTTAGCACCTTGATATACAACTTTTAGTCTAGGGAGAGAAGGGCACTTGTCTGTGGAGTGGTTTTCTTCACACACTAAGCATATTTCAATAGAATTCAATGTAAATTCATTCGTAGGTTGCCTCTTGGTGCATCTAGGACAGAAAATTGCTAATGATTTCTCTGCTTCCTCCCATTTTCTCTTAATGTGCTTAGTGTCCATATGTAGGGCAAGGGTTTGTAGCATCTCACTCTTGAAATCCTCTAGCATTATTACAATTTCACCCTTGATGGATGAAGTGGAAGAGGATGGACTAACCATAGGTTGACTACCCCTACCGTTTTTCCTAGCTTCCCTAGAATGGTTTCGAAAGATAGTCTTGATATCCTCATAAGGTAACTAGTAGGTGTCCCCTCCTACTAACAATTTTAGAGTATCCAAAAGATCTTCCCTCACTCCTCTAAGAAGGAATGGATTTAGTGACTCAAGGTCGAGTGTGCACCTAGCCCTTTTGTGTTTTTAGCATTGGATTTCAGTCTTTTTCCTTACTGCAGTAGACCAACTTTCTCTTAGAGTAGATTTATCTTTCCCTCATCAATAATAAAGCTTCTTCTGAATTCATAAATGTCTGGCTTGACAAACCCTAGTGGTCTCTCTCCAGTTGAAAAGTGACAAAAGGAAAAGCCATCACTTTTACATGTGTATACAACACTATCACCTCTAAGTTTGCATGAACCGCAGGTTGATAAAGTAAAGTTGGTAGCCCTAGGAGTTGCAGCATTCTTGTTGCAATACTGGTGCTCATCAATTTTTGTTTTAAAAATACTAGTTATTTTTGAGCTCCAGACTTGTGGAAGACATTGCTATGTAATTTTCTGTTTTGATAATGAGAATGAGCTTTTTCTTGATCCAGCGTTGAGTTAACTCAGAGAGTTGAAGCTCTTGGGTTAGGGCCCAATCCTAGCAACAAAGGATCCTCTTATTGTATGTGTATGCTTATATTAATTTCATATATTCATGGTTAAATTGTCCTTAGAAGTATTTCATTACAAGTAGTGTAGATTTGATTAGTTCATTTATTAGTTTGCTTCCATTTGTGCTTTACTTTAGCAGTGGGTTAGAAGAGATAAGAAGAGTATCAAAAAAATTTCAATAGGTGTCTTGGCCTCACCTCTTCCTTCAAGGATCATGATTTGAGGAAAGGATCCCTATGTAGCCCCAAAAAGACAGAATTCTACTTTCTCATAGAATTTAGAGTTTACTTTACTTGAACTAGAATTTGATCAGTTTGCAAGTGTAGGATTCAGTTATCATTTCTTACATCTTCAGTCTTACAGTATATCTCATCAATTATTTCATCTTCTTCTGCAAATTTTCCTCGTGCATGAATTAGATAACTAGCCCATTAAACTCTATTTTTCTAGCTTATTGAAATTCATTTTGTTTACATGATTTTTGGGAAAATATCATTTTTTGATGCAGTGCAGGAGTTTAAGAAGTAGAGGGAGATATCATAGAAAGAAACGTCCTTCCAACCTCATCCATCCATGACCATTCCTCACTTTCACTAAGACCCTCACCAATTTCATCATTTTTCATTAAAACTCCTCCAAGCATGTTGAACAAATCCAACCATCTCCCAACCTTAGTTTTGAGTTCCGAGTGATCCTAGGCATTTTATCACTCCATTCCACCCACCAACCAACTTCCCTAAGCCTTCTATCACCTTCATCACCCATCGTTTTTCTCTCGGCTGTATCCTGTAGAAATACAAGGAATCTTGTAGGTTTTTAGGACATTTTGTATAGTTTTCTGTAGTGGCCTGTTTTGAGGCCGAACTAAGGGAAAACCTCTAGGAAGCCACACAAGGTCACCTAAGGGTCTCCCAAACCTTCCAATCATCCACAACATCCCTAAGCCACCTGCCACATCACCAAAAGAGATTAGCTTTCACACTTGTTTTTCCATAAAAAGAACAAAAAGAAAAAAACAGATTTGTTGTAGCCACTTACATGCACAATAGTAGAATGTTGATGCTTTGAATTTACATGCTTAAGATAGTTGAATTTCATACATGTTAATGTTAATCTAGCATTCTTTGGGAAACATAGTCTCTTAGTAGTTAGTTAGGAAATGGTGTGTTTTTAGCATTGGATTTCAGTCTTTTTCCTTACTGCAGTAGACCAACTTTCTCTTAAAGTAGATTTCTCTAAGTTCCCTCATCGGTAATAAAGCTTCTTCTGAATCCATAAATGTCAGGCTTAACAAACCCTAGTGGTCTTTTTCAGTTGAACAGTGACAAAAGGTAGAACCATCACTTTTACATGTGTATACAACACTGTCACCTCGAAGTTTGTACCAACCCCAGGTTGATAGAGTAAAGTTGGTAGCTCTAGGAGTTGCAGCATTCTTGCTGCAATACTAGTCCTCATCACTTTTTGTTGTAAAAATACTAGTTATTTTTGAGCTCTAGACTTGTGCAAGACATTGCTATGTAATTTTCTATTTTGACAATGAGAATGAGCTTTTTCCCGATCCAGCACTGAGTTAACTCAGAGAGCTGAAGCTCTTGTGTTAGGGCCCAATCCTAGCAGCAAAGGCTCCTCTTCTTGTATCTTTATGCTTAGATTAATTTCATAGATTCATGGTTAATTTTTCCTTAGAAGTATTTCATTGTAAGTAGTGTAGATTTGATTAGTTTGTTTATTAGTTTGCTTCCATTTGTGCTTTACTTCAGTTGTAGGTTAGAAGGGATAGCCATCCATCCCTTGGACTTTCAAACTTTGAAAGTGATTGCAAAATTGAAATTGCATACTGAATGAAAATTAAGTGATTGAATGAAAACTAACTAATTGAATGAAATCTTACTTGCAGAATGGAAAGGAAAGAGAAGAATGCAGAATGGAAAAGAAATCAACTAAATTACTCTTGCAAAAATGAAACTACTAGCAGAATATCAGAAACAAGAAATGGAAGAAAGAAAGCAGTAATCACATTTTACTCAGACATCTCCCTGGAAACGGTGCCAAAAAGTGATGAGCACCATTATTGCAACAAGAATGCTACAACTCTTGGGGCTACCAACTTTACTTTATCAACCCAAGGATTGTACAAACTTGGAGGTGACAGAGTTGTATACATAAGTAAAAGTGATGTATCTACCTTTTGTCACTGTTCAAATGGCGAGACACCACAAGGGTTTTTCAATCCATACTTCTATGGATTTAGAAGAAGCTTGATTATTGATGAGGGAAAGCTAAATCTACTCTAAGAGAAAGATGGTCTACTGGAGTAAGGAAAAAGACTGAAATCCAATGCTAAAGACACGCCATTTCCTATCTAACCGCTAAGAGACTATGTTTTAGAAAGAATGCTAGATTAACATTAACATGTATGAAATTCAACTATATTAAGCATGTAAATTCAAAGCATCAAAATTCTACTATTATGCATGTAAGTGGCTACAACAAATTTGTTTTTTTCTTTTTGTTCTTTTTATGGAGAAACAAGTGTGAAAGCTAATCTCTTTTGGTGATGTGGTAGGTGACTTAGGGATTCTGGTGGATGGTTGGAAGGTTTGGGAGACCCTTAGGTGACCTTGTGTGGCTTCCTAGAGTTTTTCCCTCAATTCGGCCTCAAAACATGCCACTACAGGAAAACTTATAGGATGTCCTAAAAACCTACAGGATTCCCTGTATTTCTACAGGATACAACTGACAACAAAACGATGGGTGCTGAAGGTAATGGAAGGCTAAGGGAAGGTGTTTGGTGGGTGGAATGGAATGAGAAAATTCCTAGGATCACTCATAACTCAAAACCAAGGTTGGGAGATGGTTGGATTTGCTCAACATGCTTGGAGGAGTTTCCATGAAAAATGATGAAATTGGTGAGGGTCTTAGTGAAAGTGAGGAATGTTCATGGATGGATGAAGTTGGAAGGAGTTTGATTGCTATGAGATCTCTCTCTACTTTTGAAACACCTGCACTACATCAAACAATGATATTTGCCCAAAATTCATGTAAATAAGAAGAATTTCAATAAGCTAGAAAAACAAAGTTTAATGAGCTAGTTGTCTACTTCATACATGAGGAAAATTTGCAGAATAAGATGAAATTTTTGATGAGATCTACTGTAAGACTGAATATGGAAGAAATTATAATTGAATCCTACACTTGCAAACTGATCAAATGCTGGCTCAAGTACAGTAAACTCTAAATTCTATGAGAAAGTAGAATTCTATCTTTTTGGGGTTGCATAGGGGTCCTTTCCTCAAATCATGATCCCTGAAGGAAGAGGTGAGGCCAAGACACCTACTGATAGATTTTTGATTCTCTTCTTATCCCTTCTAACCTGTTGCTGAAGTAAAGCACAAATAGAAGTAGGATTGCTGAAGTAAATGAGGAGGATTTACCTCCTACAATATCTGTTCCTTGTCCCATTCGAGTTTCAGCCTTTAATCTTGCCAAAATTCCTTGATTTCCTCTCACAAACCTGCGTTCAATGCACATTAGTCCACTAGGCATAATATCTCACTTTGACTCATCTCATTAAACAAAATATAATCAAAACATGTAATAAATTGTGAGAAGAGTTGGTTTGACTAAGCTAGGAGGTGAATTAAGGTCCATATAATTACCCAATGATGAGGCTCATCATTACCCCACTACTGAAAGTGTTGCTCATCCTCTGAGCAACTCAATCAATATCCATATCTTTCATAGCCCTGGTGGCCTCCCTGACATCCCATGCTTCTGCTGTGGTTTCCTCTTCTTGTGCATAGAATCATGCCTTCCTTTCTATCTCCTCCCAACTACTTTATTTATTCCTCTTCCTTCCTTCCTTTTAACATCCCCAAGAGTAGTGGTGGGCTGAGTCTCAAGCCAATCCAATTGACTTTGAGCCTTTGGATGGTTTTCTTGTACATGGGTGTCCAGTTCACTGCTTCTCTCATTCTTTGAGGAGAATGGTATTCTCTAATTTTCAAACTGTATGGCAAAGTATTCCATCTCCTTTGGAAAGCTTGCATGTTGCCATCCCCTAACAGCCTGAACATATCCTCAATATGTGTAATTGCTTGCTCTTGGGTAGTAAGATACCTGGGTGCAAGTTGAGGATCATTTGAAAATATATTATGTGTGCTGATGATAGCCATTGGATTTGACTGCTCATATCTTATCATGAGAGGCTCAGTTTGTTCCCTTTCCATTATCTTCTTCATTTCTATAGCCCTTGATTCCTCATGGTTCATCCATGATGCCAAGGCCATTAACTGTAAATCCCCTAGTTTTGCATTAGGGTCCCATACATTCAAATCTGTCAAGGCCATGTTATGCCAGTAGAACTTAGACATCTTAACCCTATCCTCCAATGTGCTTTGATCACATAGATCAATGAATTGTCTATAATCCTGGAATGACATAGTGCCTCTTTGTGCTAGGGTCTTGATTTGGAATTGTAGCCACTGTTCCTTAAGGTATAATGCATAGAACTTAGCTGGCATCCTGAACTAGATTTCTTCTAAAGATAGGCTGGCCATGGTTGCCAAATGATTCTATTTTTCTTGCAATTGTCCTTTCAAACATGCATTTTTTGCCTCCAACTGGGTTTTCATTATGGCCTCTCTATCCCTTAGGTTGCTTAGTTCTTTGCCCATTTCTTTGAGTTTTTCCTCCATGTGACCTATGTCCTCTACTCCTTTGGACTTGGAAATCTGAATCCATCTATGTGTTCTGGCTCTTTCTTTCTCAAGCTCAAAGAATAATGGGATGGAAAATTTTTGTGGAATGACCCTACCCCCTTAAATAAATCTGTAGTAGGAGTCAAGGTTAGGTTGAGGACTAGGTTCACGTAGCGCTGGGTCCTCCTTCTTTGGTTCTTGTTGCATACTGCCTTCCTTATCCAATTTTTGAGTTTCCTGTAGGTGTAGCGGAGTTTCCTGTAGGATTGCCTCTACTTCCTGTAGGTCCTGCTGTGTATCCTGTAGGATGTCTTTTCCCTTGGATGAGTCATATCTAGTCACATGCCTTCTCTCATAAGTGATAGGAGACTTAGGGGAGGTTTCTTCTGAGTATCCTTCTCCTTGAGTTTTAATAAGAGGATCCATATTTTCCTACTATTTAGGTGAGTCTTCAATAACAATGGGAACCATGGTGGGAGTTTGGGGTTTTCCCTGCCTTATCCTTGTACTCTTCCTTGTTCTAAAGTATAATGGGGCTTTCCTTTATCTTTTACCTTTTTTTTGATAGGGGTGCTAAGTGCAATGATGACAGTTTCAACCTCTCTCAGTGGGCTCTAAAGACACCCTGGGTGACTTCTCCTTGTCTTTTGCCTCCTCTTTTCGATTCCCCTTTTCATCTTTTTCTTTCTCCTCTTCTTCACCTTGTTCATCAGTTTCCTCCTTGGCATCTTCCTCTGTTTCTTCACCACTTTCCTTGTCTTTCTCTTCCTCTTCTTCCTCATCTATTTTCTCTTCATCCCTCTCTAGATCCTCATCTGTTTCAGTTTCCTCTTCATCCCTTTCACTAGAAGTGGGGCTTTTGTCATATGTGAGGGATTTTATATCCTCCTCTATCTGTATGTCTCTGAAAGTTACCCATGTAATAAGAATTCTAAGGTTGTGGAGGGCATATTCTATGATGAGTCTAATTAACCCATGATGGGCCAACTACTGTTAGTTTCCTTCCTTAACTTTTATGGTCATATCTATCAGGGACTAAAGAAGGAAGTAGGGTATGCTGAGTCTGTGGTGAGGAGGTGTATCTACTCTAAACCTCAATTCTTCAAGAAGCCTAAAGTGGTATCCATATACCACACTATACCTACCTTCACATGATATGTATTTTATAAAGTGGTAGCTTATTTCATTCTAGGGGTATGGTAGGCTTTCTCTTCTCACTCCATTCTTGTCTTCCATGGCCTCCTCTCCCTCTAGAAAGAATTTCTTCTTTGCAATTTGGCTATTTCCCTTATCTTCCTTTCTCTAAGACACTCCTAAGGGAAGTGTGGTAATTTTTCTTATGAGTTCAGGGGTGAGCTCTATGGAGAGACCTCTCACCACTATAGTTGCATGGGTCCTGGTTAGTGGAATGAGGGAGACAGAAAAATCTCTGGCTACTTCATCATCATACCCTCTCAATTTCTCAAAGTACCCCATCATATTATGCCTTGTGAATATTTCTAGCACAGGAGGGTGTTGGTGAATCCTTACAGTGTTGATGGGATCCCTTATATTAAACCCCCCTATCATTTTGTCTCGTGGAAGGAGGAGCAGAGATGTATGATACAAAATTTTAATGAAGGAGGAAATGGGACTGAAATTTCTGTGGATACAATTCCCTTACACAACTATCAATTTCAATCAAACTAGAATATTTTTTTGTTCATTTCTCTTGGAAAAATGGGAGGAAATGTAGAGCCTATCTCCTTACAGTGCTTGATGTAGCCAACCCTTGTGTTTCCTCCTCTGAAATTTCTCACTACCAATCCTGTAGACTGCCTGACTGTATCCTATAGGATTTCTGTGATCGTATAGGATTTCCTGTAGGATCCTATAGGAGGT
Organism: Pinus taeda; assembly: GCA_000404065.3. Classification (NCBI taxonomy): domain Eukaryota; kingdom Viridiplantae; phylum Streptophyta; class Pinopsida; order Pinales; family Pinaceae; genus Pinus; species Pinus taeda. The sequence goes on from APFE031565694.1 coordinate 51,909, forward strand.
CCTGTGCAGGATATAAGGAAGCTTCCCTCTCTTGTAGGTTGCTTGAGGGCCGAGAGCACCTTTGCTAGAGTGAGCATAGAGAATATGAATGCATGTATGTGTGGGGATCAATATTTATTTCCTTTTATGGTCGCGTTGAATGAGGTTGTGTGCTGGCAGCTGAGGTACGAATTTCTATTTTTGGACCATTGGTGCCCACTACCACATCATCATTCCCCTCACCTCGTAATAAAATCCCACTTCAGGCATCTGTAGTCTTAACTGCTTTTTACCTCATCCTCCTTTTCTTTGACTTGAATGCTACCACCTGCGTGAGGACTAACTGTTTTGTCCTCGTTGAATGAGCGAAGGTGGCCAAGTTAACTGGCCACATTTCGCTTATAAACCAACTCATTCATAATATTTACATATTTTGATTACATTATGCAAATGAGAGAGTGAAGCGAGATACTTACCTCTGGTAACACTACCTTACTGAAGTTTGTTGAAGAAATGAGGTGTTTGTTGTATGTTGGTTGCATGTGATTTCTCCCTCTTTTATTCATATATTGTCCTTTAATGATTTCCTTAATGTGAAAGTACCTGGTGTTGAGGATGATGATGTTGCTGCTGCTCTGGAGGAGCTTCTTCTACCCTTGGATCTCCATGCTTAAAACTTGCTACAACCTATGATTTCTGTTTGGTGGGATAGGCTGCTATAGGATTTCCTACAGGATGTCCTGTAGTTGCTTCTCCCTCAAACGTTTTAGTCATATTCCATTGTTGGGGCCTGAGGATGATGAACATGGAAAATATGAGGTCTAGGGGTGTGTGAATAATGAAAAAAAATCTTTAGGTGCTATTCCCCTTGCTCTCTGTCTCATCTTTTTGTTCTATGTTTTTTTTCTTGAAAACTGTAATTTCTTTGAAAACTGATTTTTTTAATAATGAATGCAGGGGTGATCAAGGTGGAGAGTGATATGGTAATGAGATGGTGATGTAGGAATTTATTTTTTTACATGGGCAGGCCATTTCCTTTCCCTAGGGTTGCTTCCTTTAGGATTCCCAAGCCACTGTAATTCCCATAGGATTATCCTGTAGGTTTACAGCAGATCCTATAGGTTTACAAGGAATCCTGTAGAAAACACAAAACCCTTGAAAATTGAGTCAAATGAGTAAAAAAATGAAAGGAATGGTGTAATGGTGAAGGATAATGAATGGAGAAATAAAAATATGAGCTGAATAGGCCCCTTTTGATCCTCCCTTGCTACTACTCTAATCATCCTCCCGCTGACTTGCAAACAACATTTTCATACTTTTCTTTTCTCTCTCTTTTTTTTTTGAAAACAACTAGTCTACCTCCAAGAGGTTTTCATCCTAATAGTGGGACTCAGGGACCTCATGGAGGTTTTCACCTGAGTCTCCTTATTTTGTTTTTTCTTTTCTCAATGACTTGATGAGGCAGGAGCTGAGACTTGCTCTACCACCATCACTGTTTTGTTGATACCATCTATGAACTCTTGCTTTGGCAATGGCCTTTTGTAAACTTTCAATCTATGCCCATTAACAAGTAAAGGAATGGCCCCTGCATCTATGGTTCTGATCTGCATTGAACCATTTTCATGACATCTCTCTATAACATAAGGTCCTAACCACCTAGTCCTTAACTTGCCCTTAAAGTCTTTATATTTGGAATCATATAACAAAGCCCAATCACCTTCTCGAAATTTTTTATCCTTGATGTTCTTATCATTCTAGATATTCCTATGAATTTGAGTTACCTATGTGTGTAGGAGGGCCTGCATTCTGAACTCATCTAAACCATTCAATTGGAGAAATATCTCTTTTTGCACACTACTGAGATCTAGATCTATTTGGGCTGCCATCCTCAATGTATTATACTAAAATTCAATGGACAACAAGGCCCTCTTCCCATAGACCAGTCATAGGGTGTGAATCTAGTGGTGTTCTTCTAGGTGGTATTATAGGCCCATGTGGCCTTAACTAGTCTATCTGCCCAATATTTTCTATTGCTGCTAACTACTTTGGTTAGAATGCCCTCTAGTGCTCTGTTGGTCACCTCCACTTGCCCATTAGCTTGTGGGTGATAGGGAGTGGAGGTTATATTCTTAATCTTGTGCTAGCTTAATGAGTCTTCAATCATGTTGGAGGTAAAATGGCTGCCTTGATCATTGACCAGTTCTCTAGGTTACCCAAACTTGTAGAATACATTCTACCTTAAGAACTCAACCACCTTCTCCTCTATTCTTTCCTTGATTTCCTTTGTTTCAACCCACTTAGTCAGATAGTCAGTGCACACAATGATATACTGCTTTTGCTTGGAAGGAGGGTCAATAGGCCTAATGAAATCCATGCCCCACTTGTCAAATGACTTGAAAGTTAATTGAGGCTGCAAAGGCATTTCATCCTTTGGAGTAGGCTTTCCCGTCCTTTGGCACCGATCACACTAACTAGTATATCCTTTCACATCCTGATGAAGAATGGGCCAATAATAACCAGCTTATAACACCTTGAATGTTTTCCTCTTTGCTTCAAAGTGACCTCCACAAGGTCCGTCATGATAGGTCAGAAGGATGTCAAAGACTTCCTCCTCCCTCACATATCTTCTCAAAATTTGATCTGGGCCTAGTTTGAGGAGGTTTCCCCCAATCCAAGTGAATGCGGTGCTCTTCCTCACAATCTCACTTTTCTCTTTGGAGGACAAGTTCGGTGGGAACTGTGTAGATACCAAATAGTTTTCTATGTCAGAAAACCATGGAGAGAGAAATGAAATGCAAAATAAGTGTTCATCTGATAACTGCTCATCAACCATTCCTTCCTCACCCGCAGACAAAGTTAGTTTGGACAAAAATATACAACAACATTTTCCTTTCTAGGCTTATCAATAATAGTTAGATCAATTTGCTGTAATAAAAGTAACCATCTAATAATCCAAGCATTCACATTAGGTTTATTCATTAAATATTTGAATGCAACGTGGTCAGTATATACAAATGTTTGATAACCTATAATGCCTAAATTTGTTCAATGAATGCACAACAACCAGGAGCTCCTTTTCGGTTACTGTGTAGTTCAATTGAACCTTTGAAAGATTCTTACTGATAAAGTAAATAACATAAGGAAATTTTTCATCTATCTGGCCTAGAGATGCTCCTATGGATTTTTGTGAGGCATCAACATGTATATGGAAAGGAAGTGCCCAATTTGGGCCTTGGAGAATCAATGTAGTGGTTAACTTGGCCTTCAGGGTGTCTAGGGCCTCTTCACAACTTTTTGACCATACAAACTCAAAGTCTTTGGCCAACAACCCAAATAAAGGAGAAGCTAACTTGCTGAAGTCTTTTATAAACCTTCGCTAGTATCTATCTAACCCTAGAAAACATTTGACATCTCTCTACTTTTGCAGAGGTGGGAACCTTTGGATGATAGCTATTTTGTTTGGGTCTACTTGTAGTCCTTGCTGGGATATTGAATGACCTAGCACAGTCCCTTCATTCATCAAGAACTCACATTTTTCAGGACTAAGTGATAGGTTCATTTCAATGCATTTCTTCATCACCTTACGTAAGTTGGACAAAGCTTCCTGGAAATCACATCCATAAGGTGTAGAATCGTCCATATAGATCTCTACTGCATCATGGACTAACTTGACAAAGATACTCACGACTTCTCTCTGGAAAGTGGACAGAGCATTGCATAAGCCAAATGGAAGGACCCTATAGGCGAAAGCTCCCCAGGGATAAGTGAAGGTGGTTTTATCCTGGTCTTCCAAGATGATTTGAATTTGATTGTATCAATTGAATCCATCTAGGGAAGAGAAATTTTTTTTCCCTGCCAAGCCATCTAGCACTTGGTCGATGAAGGGTAGAGGGAAATGGTCCTTCTTTGTGGCTTTGTTTAACTCACTATAATAGACACAAATCCTCCACTTACCATTTTTCTTTGGAACCAACACCAAAGGAGAGACCCATTCATTGTTGGAGATAGGGTAAATGAATCCTGCATCTAGCAGCTTTTGCAGTTCTTATTTGACTATATATTTGAGAGCTAGATTCATCCTCCTTTGGGGTTTCCAGACTGGTTTGCAACCTTCTTTGATATAAATGTGGTGAGTACACACCGAGGGGTGCACTCCCTTCATTTCTTTGTAACTCCAAGCAAAGGGATCCAGATGTTCTTTGAGCATGTTGCACAACATTTCTTCTTGGTGAACATAAAGAGATGGGTTGATTTTCAAAGTTTTCTTAGGGTCGACTTTTATGGTTTTGACATGGATAGGGTTGGAATAGACTAAGCATAGATCAATCTGATGGTTGTTCTGGGTTTCCTTTACTACTACGTCTAAGGACAATGTGCTGGGAGTTGGACTTCAAAGTATGTGTTCAATTAAATCATCTTCATCCGGTTGTCCCCCTCCCATAGTTGTTTCTAAGGTATAGAGTTGGGCGGAATAAAATTCATCTTCCTCCTTGTCTTCCAGCCATAAAGGTAAGTCATGTTCTAGAGATGGTTGGGCAGGAGGATATAGGACTAACTTTTTGGACATATGTTCATTCTTGATAGTCATATTCCCATCCCTGCAGCTAATGTAGGCACAACAGTGGCTAAACAGGGTCTCCCAACGATGAGGGGGTAACCAGTAAGCTTGGCCTTAGATTGGAGAACTAGGAAATCTGTAGGGTATTCCCAAGAGTCAATGGAGACCATCACATCCTCTGTAATCCCCTCAAGGGTTACTATGGAGTGGTATGCAAGTTGCAAGACCATTGTGGTCTTTCTCAATGAACCCCAAAGGTTGAGCTTGAGAATGGTGTCCTTGGTCATCAAATTAATGGAAACCCCAAGATCAATCAAAGTGTGTGGGACAATGGTGCCATTGGTGTGCACATCTACTATAGGGATTCGAGGGTCCAAATACTTTGGAAAGATTACCTGCCTCAACATTAAGTCAAACAACTGTCCAATGACATTAATGGTAGGGGCATCTCTTCTTCACTTCCCTGGATGCTTGAAGCACTTCTCCTTAATAAACTTGTTGTAAATAGGGACATCTTTTAAAGCTTGGAGAAGTGGAATTTTGACACATAGATTTTTTAATTCTCCGAGAAGTTCAATCTCTTATGGGGTAGGCTAGAGTGGTTGGTTTAATCTCTTAGGAAAGGGTGGTGGATTTACTTCAGGCATGATTTCCTCTATTTCTTCCTCAACCTCCCTAGGTGGAGGTAGAGGTTGGTTGTCTGGGAGTACCTTCCTAGATCTCAAGTTGATTTCCTCAATCTCCACAGCATAAGTAAGATAGGATGTCGCTCCATTGTATACTTGTTGTGCATGTTTGTTGTTCAGGTTCGGATTTGGTTGGACAGGCATCTAAGGTTGTTTAGGTGGAGCAGACTGTAAAATTTGTGGTTGAGCAGGTGGTGAAGGAAATAAAGCTGGAGCATTGTTGTATGGGGGCCTCCACCCCTGGGGCGATACATTCCACTGAGGTTGTGGTGGAGCATATGGTTGAAATGACTGGCTAGATGGCTGGGAATGATACTGAGGTGCAAAGAAACAAGGAGGAGGTGTAGACCAGGAAGGATGAGCAGGGAGCCCCCAAGAAGGTATGGATGTGGTCTGGTTGGGGTTGTAATATGCAAGGGATGACCCTTGCATGCCATGCTAGTATGGGCTAGGCCCATGAGGTATCCTTTGGTTTATGTAGCAAAGATTTTCAGTTGCCACTTCAGCTCCTTGATAAACAACTTTTAATCTGGGGAGAGAAGGGCACTTGTCTGTGGAGTGGTTTTCTTCATAGACTGAGCATATTTCAATAGAATCCAATGGACATTCATTCCTAGGGTTCCTACTGGTGCATCTAGGGTAGAAAATTTCTAAGGCTTTCTCTCTTTTTGAGTGATTCCACTTGGAAAGGGGACCTAAGACATCCTAGTCAATATCCCATCCATTTTGGATTTGATTTTCTTGGTCATTCGATGAATTATAATTTCGTATAGTAAATTTGTAACATCCTGTAGTAAATCAGGGGATCCAGTAGGAAATCCTGTAGCACCCTGTAGGAAATCTTATAGCATCCTGTAGGAAAGCCTGTTTTGAGCCCGAATTGAGAAAAATCATCATTGAAGCTGGGATTAGGCCTTTGCTTGACCTCTATGCCATCAAGACCATTTTAACCCTCTTGCTCCACACTTGTCTCCCCCACCAAAGATCAAGGAAAGATTATCATTTGCATTTATAAAGCAAAAAGATTTAAAAAAATGAGTTCTTTTATATTTACACATGCACACAACAGTTAGTACTCTCTAGATTAGATTTCATGCTCAGTTAGTTTAAATCATCACATGTGATAAATAGGGTTAAGCTAGGTTTCTTTTACATTTAGTTCATGATCTTTATGCAACAAGGTTTCTTTCCTTGTACTTTCTTTCTTGCAATATGTTAAGGTTCCATTTCGAACATTTCATTTTATGCAATTAGTTTAGGATTTGACTTCAGAACATGCACTCATTACATCATCACAACAAAGGAAGGACACATTTTATGCTACACATATAGTGTCGACACCTCTTAAGTTTGTACGAACCCTGGGTTGATAATCAAAGTCAGTAGCCTTTGGAGTTGCAACATTCTTGTTGAAATTGTTGCTCATCCTCTGAGCAACTTAGTGGCCTCATCGTGCCTCATCCATGGCCCTTGTGGCCTCTCTCTTCTACATTAAGAATCTTGGCTATAATTTCTGCAAAGGACAAGCCCAAAAACATATTTGTGCAAAGAAAAACCCCTGTTTCTTGAGACCATTAGCTTGCTTTCTTGCCCTTATTCAAGATGGGTTCTTGAATATTTTTCAGTTTAGTAAGGTCTTCCATATCCTTATCAACCTTTTTCTACCTTGTTCCACCATTTGGACACCTCTAAAACGTTGAAACTTCCTTTAGAAATAGGACATCTTGTAGTAATTCCTATCAAAACTACAGGAAACCTTGTTAAAACTACAAGAAACCCTTTTTGAGCATAAATGATATTCTGAGCCTAGGGTAGGCCCTCAACTTGACTCCCATGCCTTTTTCCCATTTTTAGGCCTTGGACAAAATCTAGAAAGAGAATGGATACCTCTTGGAAAACATCTTTTCATCACTGCAGTTTGAGTTTTGTTTTGATGGGGAATGCCTCATTTCATTTTGTTGCCTTCTTCTTCTATCTTGTGGCCTAGATTACTCCCTAATGGCCTTGGAGTTCTCTATTTTGATTAGGTCTCTCTTAATCTCTTCCATCTTGGGGTTTAGCATAATTTGTTCCTTCTTGTAGCAACATTCTACCTTCCTGTAGCAGTAATTCCTCCTCTTTCAGGGTCTTCTAACTATATGGGAGTGATGAGAAATGATGAAGAAGGATTGGATGATGATGCTAGGGCTCAAAGGGAGTAGTGTAGGTTTGTTAAAATGCAGAGGATGCTCTATTTTTTTTTCAAGAATGAAATGGGATGGATGAATGAGGAATATATAGTGAAAATGAAGTGGATGGAGGGCTTGGAGTGCTGTGGTGAATTTGGCCTTTGCAAAAATTCATTCTTTTAACTGCTGTCCTCATTCCTTGAAATCATCACCCTTCATAATTTGAATTTTCAATATTGTGTGAGTGAAGGAGTGAGCTGCAAGTAACTAGTTGAAGGCAGCTGAGACTATTGAGCCATCCTTAGCTTATAAAACCTCATCTCTCATGCACTGACAACAAATTTCTAACTATAATATGCTCAAGAGAAGAGGTCAAGAATATTGCATACATGTACCTACCTGATGGCCTTCCTTTAGATGTTGTTTGTTGGAGAGTGAAATCCTTGCTTGTATTCGCTGCATGTGTTTTTCTCTATTTTCCCTGATGTTGTTACTTGATGTGTAGGTATTGGATGGTGATGGTGATGAATCCTCAATGTGTTGGTGGGTTACCTCTTATTAAATCCCCTTGTCATGTTTCTCTGATGGATGTGGAGGGTTGTATATGTCTCCTTATCACTGTCTAATGAAGCCAACCTCTGGTGTTTCCCTTTAAAACTTCTCATTGCCAATCTTGTACGTGCTGTTCTCTATCCTGTAGGATCCTGTAGGTTTTTATGACAACCTTTTGTAGCCGACTTGTTTTGTCCATATCTCCCGAACGGTAGAAGGGATTGACCTGAAACTTTATGAGAATGTTGCCATTATCATTATGCACCTCCCCATAAAAAGATTTTGGTAAATGGATGCATAGAGCTCGAGATAAACTAAAAATGGCTAAAGGTGATAGAGGTCGATTTGTTGGAAACTATTCACTGGAATTTTCTGAAATTGCTTGGGCATGTTACCATAATCTCAAATATACACTCCCTCTCAACTACCTATACCACCATTTCTAAACCCACACATTGAAATAACTCAACCCACTTACAATGCTGAGGTACAACACTTCCAAACATCTCCTCTTGAGCTCAATGGTATTCACCATAGGTCAGGAAGAGTATTACAAAAAAGAGATTCTCTTGATATTATTGAAGGACTACATCCAGAAGAAGAAGATTCCAAAGAGAAGATCAAAAAATCATGGGTTGCACTTAATGAAGAGCAAACATCAAAATCAGAAATTGAGAAAGCTCCCTCATGGTTACCATCAAATCCTCCATGTATTCAATAAAACAATCATAAAAAAGAAGGAGATTTGAAGGTCATGGTAGAAGAAAACATGAAGAATGATCCAAATTAGAAAAAAGACCAGGGACATCACAACCATATTGAAATATGGTTCCAAACAGTCATTAAGTTGCAACAATACTCTCTTCTTCAATTGTGCTTGTATTCATCAAAGTCAACTCATTTGATCACTCAAATTCAGGTACCTGTCAAAACATACATTTCAAGCCTACACATTAGTTTTTCTGTCATATTGATGTGCACATGGCTCCATTGGAAGTATTATTATACTTGAAAGTGATTTTGTTTTTCAAGTAGAGTAGGGAAAAAAATAAAAAAAATTGAAAAATAAAAGAAAAAAGTAAAATCTCAGGTGAAAATCTCCTTTGGGGCACTTGAGGTTAGCTCATTGATTGAAAACCTCCATGAGGTGGTCAATGGGCTGGGAAAAAAAAGAGAAAAAGAAAAAGGTCTAGGTGAAAACCTCATTGAGGTGCATAGGCAACTACAGTTGAAAACCTCATTGAGGCAGCTGTAGGCCTAGAAAAATATATATATATATAATATATATATATATATATATATATAATTATAATATATGCCCTCCATGTATGTCTCTGATGAATGCATGTACTCTCCAACATTTGCAAGCAAAAAAGAAAAAGAAAAAACAAGTTGGTACATCCATGGGAGGGGGATAACCAGATGAAGATGATTTGATTAAACACATACTATGAAGTCCAACTCCCAACACATTGTCCTTAGAAGAAGTAGTAAAGGAAACCTAGAACAATTGTCAGATTTATCTATTCTTAGACGATTCCAACCATATCCGTGTCAAAGCCATAGAATTTGGCCCTGAGAGAACTTTGAAAATCAACCTATCTCTTTCTGTTCACCAAGAAGGAAAGTTGTGCAACATGCTCAAGGAACATCTGGATTCCTTTGCTTGGAGTTATAAGGAAATGAAGGGAGTGCACCCCTCGGTGTGTACTCAACACATTTATATCAAAGAAGGTTGCAAACCATTTCGACAAACCTAAAGGAGGATGAATCCAACTCTCAAAGATATAGTCAAAGAAGAACTGCAAAAGTTGCCAGATGCATGATTCATTTACCCTATCTCCGACAGTGAATGGGTCTCTCCTTTGGTGTTGGTTCCAAAGAAAAATGGTAAGTGGAGGATTTGTGTCAATTACAAAGAGTTAAACAAAGCCACAAAGAAGGACCATTTCCCTCTACCTTTCATCGAAAAAGTGCTAGATGGCCTGGCAGGGAAAACACTTTTCTCTTTCCTATATGGATATAGTGGGTACAATCAAATTTACATCAGCCCAGAAGACTAGGATAAAACCACCTTCAGTTGTCCCTGGGGTACTTTTACCTATAGGGTCCTTCCTTTTGGCCTATGCAATGCTCCTGCCACTTTCCAAAGTGCAGTCTTGAGTATCTTTGTCGATTAGTCCATGATGCAATAGAGATCTATGTGGACAATTTTACACCTTATGGATGTGATTTCTAAGAGGCTCTTTCCAACATAGGTAAGGTGTTGAACAAATGCATTGAAATGAACCTGTCCCTTAGTCCCAAAAAATGGGAGTTCTTGATGACTGAAGGGACTGTGCTAGGTCATTCAATATCCCAGCAAGGACTGAAGGTGGACCCAAACAAAATAACTATCATCTAAAGGGTCCCACCTTCGCAAAAGCAAAGAGATGTTAGAAGTTTCCTAGGGTTAGCTGGATACTATTGAAGGTTTATAAAAGACTTCAACAAGTTAGCTTCTCCTTTATTTGGGTTGTTGGACAAATAATCTGAGTTTGTATGGTCAAAAAGATGTTAAGAGGCCCTGCACACCCTGAAGGCCAAGTTGACCACTGCACCAATTCTCCGAGGCCCAAATTGGGCCCTTCATTTTCATATACATGCTGTTGCCTCACACAAATCCATATGAGTATCTCTAGCCAGATAGATGAAAAATTTCCTTATACTATTTACTTTATCAGTAAGAATTTGTCAAAGGCCGAAATGAACTACATAACAACCGAAAAGGAGCTCTTGGCTGTTATGCATTCATTGAACAAATTTAGGCATTAAATTATAGGTTATCAAACATTTGTACATGCTGACCATGCTGAAATCAAATATTTAAGGAATAAACCTGATGTGAATGCTCAGATTATTAGATGGCTATTTTTATTACAACAGTTTGAGCTAACTATTGTTGATAAGCCTGGCAAGGGAAACGTTGTTGCAGATTTTTTGTCGAGATTAACTTTGCCTGCAGGTGAGGAAGGAATGGTTGATGATCAGTTACCAGATGAACACTTATTCGCCATTTCAGTTCTCTCTCCATGGTTTGCTGACATAGAAAAATATTTGGTATCTACACTATTCCCACCGAACTTGTCCTCCAAAGAGAAAAGCAAGACTGTGAGGAAGAGCGCCCCATTCACGTGGATTGGGGGAAACCTCTTCAAACTAGGCCTGAATCGAATTTTGAGAAGATGTGTTAGGGAGGAAGAAGTCTTTAACATCCTTCTGACCTGTCATGATGGGCCTTGTGGAGGTCACTTTGCAGCAAAGAGGACAACATTCAAGGTGTTACAAGTTGGTTATTATTGGCCCACTCTTCGTCGAGATGTGAAAAGATATACTAATTAATGTGACTAGTGCCAAAGGATGGGAAAGCCTACTCCAAAGGATGAAATGCCTCTGCAACCTCAAGTGAATTTCGAGCCATTTGACAAGTGGGGCATGGATTTCATTGGGCCTATTGACCCTCCTTCCAAGCAAAAGCAATATATCATTGTGTGTGCTGACTATCTGACTAAGTGGGCTGAAACCAAGGCAATCAAGACAGCAACATAGGAGAAGGTGGCTAAGTTTTTAAGGGAGAATGTACCTTAGAGAACTGTCACTGATCAAGGCAGACAATTTACCTCCAACATGATTGAAAACTTATTAAGCCAACACAAGATTAAGTGTAGAACCTCCACTCCCTATCACCCACAAGCTAATGGGAAAGTGGAGGTGACCAATAGGGCATTGGAGGGCATTCTAACCAAAGTAGTTAGCAGCAGTAAAAAAGATTGGGCAGATAGACTAGTTGAGGCCACCTGGGCCTATAATACCACCTACAAGACCACCAGTGGATTCACGCCCTATGAGCTAGTCTATGTGAAGAGGGCCCTATTTTCCATTGAATTTGAGTATAATACATTGAGGATGGAAGCCTGACTAGATCTAGATCTCAACAATGCACAAAAAGAGAGATTGCTCCAATTGAATAGTTTATATGAGTTCAGAATGAAGGCCCTCCTACACACAGAGGTAACTCAAATTTAGAGGAAGATCTGACATGATAAGAACATCAAGGATAAGCAATTTCAAGAAGGTGATTGGGATTTGTTATATGATTCAAGATATAAATACTTTAAGGGAAAGTTAAGGACTAGATGGTTAGGACCTTATGTTATAGATAGATGTCATGATAATGGTTTAGTGCAGATCAGAACCATAGATACAAAGGCCATTCCTTTACTTGTTAATGGGCACAGATTGAAAGTTTACAAAAGGCCATTGTCAAAGCAAAAGTTCATAGATGGTATCAACAAAATAGTGATGGTGATGGAGCAAGTTTCAACTCCTGCCTCATCAAGTCACTGAGAAACGAAAAAAGAAAATATGGGGACTCAGGTGAAAACCTCCATGAGGCACCTGAGTCCCACTATTGGGTTGAAAACCTCTTGAGGCCACCCAATGCTGTCAAAACCAAAAAAAAGAGAAATAAAAATATCTTTGGGTGAAAACCTCTTGGAGGCAGACTAGTTGTTTTAAAAAAAATAAAGAAAAAAGAGAGAAAAGAAAAATATGAAAATGTTGTTTGCGGTTAGCAGGAGGATGACCAGAGCAACAAGGGAGAATAAAAAGGGGCCTATTCAGCATATTTTTATTTCTCCATTCATTATCATTCACCAATATACCATTCCTTTCATTTTTTCACTCATTTGACTAAGTTTGCAAGGGTTCTGTGTTTTCTACAAGGATTCTGTGAAAACCTACAGGATGATCTTGTAGGAATTACAGTGGCTTGGAAATCCTAAAGGAAGCAATCCCAAGGAAAGGAAATGACCTGCCCATGTCAAAAAATAAATTCCTACATCACCATCTCATTACCATACCACTCTCCACCTTGATCACCCCTGCATTCATCAATTAAAAAAATCAGTTTTCATTTTTTTTTACAGTTTTCAAGAAAAAAACACAGAAAAAAGATGAGACATAGAGCAAGGGGAACAACACCTAAAGGTTATTTTTCATGATTCACACACCCCTAGACCTCCTCTCTATCCATGTTCATCATCCTTAGGCCCCAACAGTAGAATATGACTAAATGTTTTGAGGGAGAAACAACTACAAGACATCCTGTAGGAAACCTTGTAGCAGCCTATTCCACCAAACAAAAATCATAGGTTGTAGCAAGTTTCAAGCATGGAGATCCAAGGGCATAAGAAGCTCCTCTAGAGCAATAGTATCATCATCATCCTCAGCACTAGGTACCTACACATCAAGGAAATCATCAAAGGGCAATATATGAAAAAAGAGGGAGAAATCACATGCAACGAACATATAATAAACACCTCATTTCTTCAACAAACTGCAGCAAAGTAGTGTTACCACAGGTAAGTATCTCACTTCACTCTCTCATTTGCATAATGTAATCAAAAGATTTAAAGCTTGTGAATGAGTTGGTTTATAAGCGAAAGGTGGCCAGTTAACTTGGCAACTTTTGTTCGGTCAACAAGGACAAAACAATTACTCCTCACACACGTGGCAATAGTCAAGTCAAAGAAAAGGAGGATGAGGTCGAAAGCAGTTAAGACTATGGATGCCCGAAGTGGGAGTTGATTACAAGTTGAGGGGAATGATGATGTGATAGTGGGGACCAACAGTCCAAAAATAGAAATTCGTACGCCAGCTGCCAGCACACCACCTCACTCAACTCGACCATAAGAGCAAATAAATGTTGATCCCCATGCATACATGCATTCATCTTCTCGAGGCTCACTCTAGCAAAGTCACTGTCAGCCCTCAAGCAACCTACAGGAGAGGGAAGCTTCATTTTTTCCTAAGCAGGACCTCCTACAAGAAACCCTACAGGATCCCATAGGAATCCTACATGATACAGTCAAGCAGTCTACAAGATTGTCAGTGAGAAATTTCAGAGGAGGAAACACACGTGTTGGCTATATCAAGCACTGTAAGGAGGTAGGCTCTACATTTCCTCCCATTTTTCCAAGAGAAAGGAACAAACAACCTTCTAGTTTGTTTGAAATTGATAGATGTGTAAGGGAATTGTATCCACAAAAATTTTAGTCCCATTTCCTCCTTCATTAAAATTTTGTATCATACATCTTTGCTCCTCCATCCACCAGAAAAAATGATAAGGGGGTTTAATAGAAGGGAGCCCATCAACACTGTGACGATTCACCAACACCCTCCCTTGCTATAAATATTCACAAGGCATAATTGGATGGAGTACTTTGAGAAATTGAGAGGGTATGATGGTGAAGTAGCCAGAGATTTTTCTCTCTCCCTCATTCCATTGACCAAGACCCATGCCACTGTTGTCATGAGAGGACTCTCCATAGAGCTCACCCCTGAACTCATAAGAAAAATTACCACACTTCCCTTAGGAGTGCCTTGGAGAAAGGAAGACAAGGGAAATAGCCAAACTGCAAAGAAGAAATTCTTTCTAGAGAGAGAGGAGGCCATGGAAGACAAGAATGGAGTGAGAAGAGCAAGCCTACCGTACCGCTGGAATGAAATAAGCTACCACCTTATAAAATACATATCATGTAAAGGTAGGTATAGTGTGGTATATGGATACCACTTTAGGCTTCTTGAAGAACTGAGGTTTGGAGGAGATACACTTGCTCACCACAAACTCAACATACCCTACTTCCTTCTTAAATCCATGAGAGATATAAGCATAAAAGTGAAGGAAGGAAACTACTAGCAGTTGGCCCATCATGGGTTAATTAGACTCATCATGCCCTCAACAACCTTAGAATTCCTATCACATGGGAAGCTTTGAGAGACATATAGACAAAGGAGGATACAAAAGCTCTACTTCCAGTGAAAGGGATGAAGAGGAAACTTAAACAAATGAGGATCTAGAGAGGGATGAAGAGGAAATATATGAGGAATAAAAGGAAGAGAAAGAGAAGGAAAGTCGTTAAGAAACCGAGGAATATGCCAAGGAGGGAGCTAATGAACAAGGTGAAGAAGAGGAGAAAGACAAAGATGAAAAGAGGAATGGAAAAGAGGAGGCATAAGATAAGGAGTCACCGAGGGTGTCTCCAGAGCCCACTGAGAGAGAGGCAACAACTTCCCTCACTGCCCTTAGCACCATATCAAAATAAAAGATAAAAGACAAAGGCAAACCCCATTATAGTTTAGAACAAGGAAGAGTACAAGGATAAGGTAGGGAAAACCCAAAACTCCCACCATGGTTCCCATTGTTATTGAAGACTCACCTAAACAATAGGAAAAGATGGCTCAACTTATTAAAACTCAAGGAGAAGGATCCTTAGCACAAACCTCCCCTAAGTCTCCAATCACTTATGAGAGAAGGCATGTGACTAGATCTGCCTCATCCAAGGGAAAATACATCCTACAGGATACATAGCAGGACCTACAGGAAGTAGCGAAAATCCTACAGGAAACTTCGCTAAACCTATAGGAAACTAAAAAATTAGATAAGGAAGGGACTATGTAGCAAGAACCAAAGAAGGAGGACCCATAGCTAAGGGAACCTATTATTGAACCTAACCTTGACTCATACTACAGATTTATTGAAGGGGCAGGGTCATTCCACAAAATTTTTCCATCCCATTATTCTTTGAGCTTGAGAAAGAAAGAGCCAGAACACATAGATGGATGCAGATTTCCAAGTCCAAGGGAGTAGAGGACATAGGTCACATGGAGGAAAAGCTAAAAGAAATGGGAAGAGAACTAAGAAGCTTAAGGGACAGAGAGGCCATAATGAAAACTCAGTTGGAGGCAGAAAATGCATGGTTGAAAGAACAACTACAAGAAAAAGAGAATCATTTGGAAACCATGGCCAGTCTATCTTTAGAAGCAATCTAGTGTAGGATTCCAACTAAGTCCTATGCATTATACCTTATGGAACAATGGTTGTAGTTCCAAATCAAGACCCTAGCACAGAGATGCACTATGTCATTCTAAGATTGTAGACAGTTCATTGATCTCTGTGATCAAAGCACATTGGAGGATAGGGCTAAGATTCCCGAGTTCTACTTGCATAACATGGCCTTGACAGATCTGAATGTATGGGACCCAAATGCAAAACTAGGGGATTTACAGTTAATGGACTTGGCATCATGGATGAACCATGAGGAAGCAAGGGCTAAAGAAATGAAGAGGATATTGGCAAGGGAACAAAGATAGCCTCTCATGATAAGAGCTGAGCAGTCAAATCCAATGTCTATCACCAGCACACATAATTTAATTACAAATGATCCTCAACTTGCACCCAAGTATCTTGCTTCCCAAGAGAAAGAAATTACACATTTTGAGGATATGTTCAGGCTGTTAGGAGATGACAACATGAAAATTTTTTAAATGAGATTTAATATTCTGTCATATAGTTTGAAAATCATAGAGTACCATTCTCCTCAAAGAATGAGAGAAGCACTGAGCAAGACACCCATGTACAAGCAAACCATCCAAAGGCTTAAAGTCAATTGGACTGGATTGAGACTTAGTCCGCCACTACTCTTGGGGATGTTACAAAGAAGGAAGGAAGAGGAAGGAAGAAAGTAGTGGGAGGAGATAGAAAGGAAGGCAGGATTCTATGCATAAGAAGAGGAAACCACAGTAGAAGCATGGGATGTTAAGGAGGCCACCAGGGCTATGAAAGATATGGATATTTATTGAGTTTCTCAGAGGATGAGAAACACTATCAATAGGGGGTGATGATGAGTTTCATCTTTGGGTAACTATATGGACCTTAATTCACCTCCTATCTTAGTCAAGCCAACTCTTCTCAGAATTTATTACAGGTTTTGATTATATTTTGTTTAATGAAATGAGTCAAAGTGAGATATTATGCCTAGTGGACTAATGTGCATTGAATGCAGGTTTGTGAGAGGAAATCAGGGAATTTTGGCAAGATTAAAGGATGAAACTCGAATGGGACAAGGAAGAAATATTGTAGGAGGTAAATCCTCCTCATTTACTCCTCCCTCATTCAAATATTCCTCCATCAATCACACTAGCTCAGAGTACAAGCAGCCAAGTCATGAAGATTAAAAGGCAGTCAAGAAAGTGATAGTTAAAGAGTTAGTTCATCTTGAGTTTGGGAGTCGAGCCTCCCTAGATTTAAGGAAGTTGTTGGAGACTTCAGTTGTATAAATAAAGAGGCCTAGAGCCTCATTAGGATTCAAATTTTTGTTGTAAAAATACTAGTTATTTTTGAGCTCCAGACTTGTGGAAGACATTGCTATGTAATTTTTTGTTTTGATAATGAGAATGAGCTTTTTCTTGATCCAGCATTGTGTTAACTCAGAGGGCTAAAGCTCTTGGGTTAGGGCCAAACCTTAGCAGCAAAGGCTCCTCTTCTTATATCTGTATGCTTAGATTAATTTCATAGATTCATGGTTAAATTGTCCTTAGAAGTATTTCATTCCCAATAGTGTACATTTTATTAGTTTGTTTATTAGTTTATGTCCATTTCTGCTTTACCTCAGTAGTAGGTTACAAGGGATACACAGAGAATCAAAAAGCTATCAATAGGTGTCTTGGCCTCACCTCTTCCTTTAGGGATCATGATTTGTGGAAAGGACCCCTATGTAGCCCCAAAAAGACAGAATTCTACTTTCTCATAGAATTTGGAGTTTACTGTACTTGAACCATCATTTGATCAGTTTGCAAGTGTAAGATTCAATTATCATTTCTTCCATCTTCAGTGTTACAGTAGATCTCATCAATGATTTCATATTCTTCTGCAAATTTTCCTCATACATGAAGTAGACAACTAGCTCATTAAACTGTGTTTTTCTAGCTTATTGAAATCCTTCTTGTTTAAATGATTTTTGGGAAAATATCATTGTTTCATGCAATGGAGGTGTTTCAGAAGTAGAGAGAGATATCACAGCAAGTAAACTCCTTCCAACCTCATCCATCCATTACCATTCCTCACTTTCACTAAGACCCTCACCAATTTCATCATTTTCCATGGAAACTCCTCCAAGCATGTTGAGCAAATCCAACCATATCCCAACCTTGGTTTTGAGTTCTAGGTGATCCTAGGAATTTTTTCACTCCATTCCACCCACCAAAAACCTTCCCTAAGCCTTCCATCACCTTCAACACCCATCATTTTTCTCTCAACTATATCCTGTAGAAATACAGGGATTCCTATAGGTTTTTAGGACATCTTGTAGGTTTTCCTATAGTGGCCTGTTTTGAGGCCGAATTGAGGGAAAACCTCTAGGAAGCCACACAAGGTCACCTAAGGGTCTCCAAAACCTTCCAACCATCCACCAACATCCCTAAGCCACCTGCCACATCACTAAAAGAGATTAGCTTTCACACTTGTTTTTCCATGAAAAGAAAAAAAGAAAAAAAACAGATTTGTTGTAGCCACTTACATGCACAGTAGTAAAATGTTGATGCTTTGAATTTACATGCTTAAGATAGTTGAATTTCATACATGTTAAGGTTAATCTAGCATTCTTTCTGAAACATAGTCTCTTAGTATTTAGTTAGGAAATGGTGTGTTTTTAGCATTGGATTTTAGTCTTCTTCCTTACTGTAGTAGACTAGCTTTCTCTTAGAGTAGATTTCTCTTTCCCTCATTAGTAATCAAGCTCATTCTGAATCCATAGAAGTCTGGCTTGACAAACCCTAGTGGTCTCTTGCCAGCTGAATAGTGAAAAAGGTAGAACCATCACTTTTACTTGTGTATACAACACTCTCACCTCCAAGTTTGTAAGAACCCCTGGTTGATAAAGTAAAGTTGGTAGCCCCAGAAGTTGCAACATTCTTGCTGCAATACTGGTGCTCATCACATGTACATGTATGGAATAAAAAACATGACTCCACCTACATCAACAAGAACCATATCTAGATCTAATTCATCAATAAAATTAAAATTGATAAAAAAAAAAACTAATTTTGCACTGTTTAGTTACCTTCATATCTACATCCTTATATACCCCTCCCACTGGATATGGGTTTGGATGATCTTGAACTTCCAACCCCAAATTCTTGACTAGCTCCACTGCAATGAGATTCGCCTGTGATCCCGAGTCAAACAAAGCATTAATCTTTGTGTTCTTGACCTATATATTTATATGGAATAGCTTGGTCATTTATTTGTCTTCCTATTATTGAAGGCTACTCAGATTCACCTCCTTTTGCACTGATCTACAAATGATCTTCTCATCCACATCCAAGCTTCTTTAAACTTGGTTGCTCGAATCAGTGGCTATGAGATTCTTCTTCTCATTATTTTTCTTCTTGTTCTTTGGGTTTAGCTCTGGATGCAACTTCCAACAATTCTCCTATGTATAGCCATCTATGTTGTAGTGGTTGCTAGGATCTTCGCACTAGTGTGTTATGGCTACTGCCTTTTTATCTTTTCCCCCTTTTTGCTTCTTATTTCCCTCCTTAGAAGCGTCTTGTTTCTCCTACTACTTTGATCCACTTCAGTGAGATCTATTCAGGTCTATGTTCTCCAAGTATTGTGCCTGTACACAAGGCTTGTCCACCCATTTGGGCTTGAAAAACATCACTTTCTCACACAGATGGCGTTGCATACCCCCCAGATACTTGAGAAGTACATATGGGTTCTTTGGAGAGATACCCAATATTATAGCCATCTTTCTGAATTCTGTGATGTACTCCTACACATTTTGGTCTAGATTTAGCCAGAAGTAATGCCACCACATCCACTGGTCCTCCACATACCCAATGGGATAAAACTGTGAATTAATCAAGGTTTTTAAATCCTCCCACTTAGTCACTGGAGGTTCTACCTCCAACCTTAGGGTTTCCGTGTGGCTCTCCCACCAAGTCAATGCATGACCCTCTAATTTCAGTTGCACGAATGAGATCTTTCGCTCTTCCTCAATTTGATGGATGTTGAAATAAAATTCCAGTTGCTACAACTAGTGGTTCAACTTTAGAGCATTGATCTCGCTGTGGTATGACTTGATATCTAATTTTTCTTTCATTTTAAACATGGACTGATTCACGACACTTGAATTGGGTTGCTCTTTTCCACATTATTCCTTCGGTTGGTTCTCTATTTCTTCTCGATCTCCTGATTCCCCTTCTGATTTTTTGTTTGCATTCAAACCCCCATCTTCTGTAAATATCCCAAGATTATTGCTCAGGGCTACCATGATGAGCTTTAGATTTTGATTTATGTCTACAACTTGTTATTCCAGTTGCAAAAACCTCACCTCCGCAAGATCACGAGGGTCATTTGTAGATTCATCGAACATGATTAGAGTTTTATGATTTTCGACCTCACAGATGTAGATCCCATGTAAACTCCACAAAAGACCCAAAGATACCCGCTCTAATACCAATATGATCTCTTCCTCCTAGTGTCTCAGTTATAATACAACCCGATAGCCTACTAGTGGTTATGTTTGACTACATCAACTCTTAATTAGAGTTAGAATATAAAATCTTCTAGGGTATTTTACATCACAAACATGTGGCTAGCCCATTTTCCATGAATAATGGGGGTTGACGCGACATCCTCACGAATTATAGGTGTGAAAACAAGAAGGTCAACTTATGAGTGGCATAACTTTTTCATACAGACTCTGATTAACATTACGTCGTTGGAAAGATTTATGTGTGTATAACAACATGAAAATGTTTTCTTTAATAAAGAAAATTTTACCCACAAAAAACATTATTTGATGCCTCAAAATTCTCCTGGAAGGTTTCAAACCCCGTTTGATCAAACTGGGTCCCACGAGTGAAACTAGTCTTGTGAGACGATTCCTCCACTTTTTCCACTCTGAATGCATCGAAATGGATGAAAAACATTATAATGATCCAATTCAGATAATGTAGAATAAATATGGTTCTCATTTTGTAGACATTCTGACACATATTTTGGCTTCATGATCATCCGCTTCAACACCATTGCCTACAACAAGGACATAATGTATCATAATAGAGTAGAAAGGGTTTTATCTCTATATCATCTTGGTAATAGTAAGGATTTCATGTTTAATTACTAAAAGGGTTTGAATTAGCAGAGGTTTTGCAACAATCAATTCATTATTATCACAATATTGTATCATTCTTAAGAAGCAGATATTTTATGTTGCAACAATCCGAACGATACAATCACATGGTTCATGTCTTGTGAGGGATTTTTTTCAGTTTTCAATAAGGGTTTTTGAAATGAGAGAAATTATTATATTGGCATTCTTTGTAAGTGGGTCATTATCCCTAGCACGAGTGCCCACAATAGTTGGTTTGATTTATTATTATTTTTAGGGAGGCTGGGTGGTGCTAGGTAGGTGGTTGGAGTCACCTTCTGATTGTGGTCTGAAAACACTTCAGGGTCGTAGGGTTGTGATAGGCCGAGTCGGAGCTTGCTAGAGCATCCTTCTAGTTGGACTTGGAAAATTGAACATTTTTCTAGAGTTCAAAGGAGTCGGGGCTTCAATTTTTAGCTGGAGTTGAATCATTTTGACGTACTGTCAAAATTATTAGAAAAGAGTTCGGTGGTTTTTTGTCTCGAAGGGGGTTTCCCACAAAAAAAAGTTCTTGTGTCTACTGTTTATTTATTCTACTAAAGATTAATTAATGCTCTGAAAATATTAAATATATTAGTAATTGCTAAGAAATTCTGATTCACCCCCCTCTTTTAATTTCCAACAATGACAAATATACAGGTTAATTTTACTTTTACAAACTCAAAATTAACAAAGTGATAGGTAAATTTTATTCACAAAACTGCTAAATTTCCTGTAGACAAAAACTATGGGAAAATAAGTCTTATTGACAAAAATAGAATAATAAATTTTAAAATATTAATTTTTTTGCATATTGTGACATTTGCAGTGAGGTGGCAATGCCTAGTGGCAGCGCCAGGTGACTGCTAAGTTGGCGTTTATAGGGTGACAAGTGGTAGACAAGTGGCATGATTGGACACCATCAGAAGTCGATGTGATATTAAACTCCCTTGCAACTTTGAATCCGATATCAATATAAGCTACTGATTTGCTTGAGTGTCAATTGTAAGATCCATGGAGACACATCTTTGTGTTACATCCCACACATGCTAGGGATCCAATGTATATTTAGATAATTGATGTGATTATGGTTTTTAGATCCATTAGGGGTGCAACTCCTTATTATCCTTTGTGCATGTTGGGACCCAATATGGATTTGGGCTATTGGATTTGGGTAATTTCAGTTGTTGGATCCATTGCAAATGTAACTCAAGAAAAACTATCATACATGTTATAACTTGTTATGGCATGTATGCCACTAATCTAGTTTAGGATCAACTATCAAATTTGCAAGTGTGCAAGTTGTGCACCGTGGGAGAAAAGTGGAGAATGGATGCCAACTAAAATCACAATCAATAAAGGAATGCCACATGGGAGGGAAAATAATGAAGTGGAACCCTTCCATCTTGGTGGAGCTTAACAAAGGTACCATCTGAATTATGGGGCGTAGGTGTGGACTGAAATGCATAAGGGGTGGTTGTATGTGTGCCAAGTGTCTAAGAAGAGATATGAAAATTCAATTCGTGTCCAATGAGAACTAAAAATTATATATACATAGACAAATTCTTTCCAATAGAGGGAGATCACACAAAGAATATTAGTATAGCTATATAAAATCAATCGCAATTTAGATTTTTTCAAATTCACAAACCTATTTTTGAGTGCAAAGCTTGAGTAAAGGTTTACACCTAGAGAGAAATATTTGATTCCTCTTTATGCTTAATAAATCCCATTAAGATGAATCTATGCAAGTTTTTAATTATATTATTTATATTTATATAAATTTCATATCTCTGTATATACAACTATTTTTTTTGTTATTTATTAAAACTCTAGAATATATATTATATATATATATATATATATAGATATATATATATATATATATATATATATATATATATATTATATATATATATACTATATATATATATATATATATATACATATGGCTTTTCTTTCACATATTTTATAATATTTTAAATTTAATTTTTTAAGTGGTATGCTTAGCATTAATTTATATAAATACATTAGATTTATTATTATATTATTATGATAAGTATTAAGTTTTTATATGCTTATTAATTAAATTTAAATACAAAGTTTTGAAATATTAATAGTTAAAAATATGAATCATTAGAAGATGGATCTTAATTTATATTACTATTTATAATTTACACATATTCACATTTCTTTATATAAATATTTTTATTTTCTAATTATATATTTATTAATTAAATTTATTAAATTTTCATTTTCTTATTAGTTATATGTTTATAATGTTTATGAATATAAAAATATTATTATTTTAATTTATTTTAATTTGATATGTATATTATGGTATTTTAAAGGAAACAATTATTTGTAATTTTGTTAGAAAACATATATACACACATGCACATGGAGGAAAGAGTATTTGTATTATATAAATTTTCCCCTGGTTAATAGAAAATACATCATGCAATTAAAAGCTAATTGATATTTTTTTTCAATTATTTTCTCTCTTCCAATAAAATACATGATTTTCATGAGGAGAATATATTTGAGCAACAAAAAGAGGGGTTTTGTAGGTGAATACCTTACAAAACTGCCCTAACAAACACTTCTCAGAGTGTTAGACTTCATTGACCATTAGGGAATTAAAATAGATCTGATTTGCCCATTATTTTTTAATTCATATATCTTCAATTTACACCCTTCGTTAGCATAATTGTTTGCTTCTCTATTGAAGTCTCTTAGGACATGGAAATATGTTTTGGATGAGATATTTTTCCTAGTTTTCCTAATTCTTTTCATAATGTTTTCCATAGATTTCACCTTTGGGAGGAAGCCTTTGACCATTTAATGTAGGATTAGAAAATAATCTACCATAACCTTGAGTGTGTTCACCTAATATGTTTTGGTTAACAATAGTCCTTGGTAGAGACAATGTATCTCTGCTTTATTATTTGTCATAGAACCAAGACTTCATGAGTACCTAAAAACTTTATCCTCCTCAAAAGAAAAGTACACCTTGCCTACTATAATACATACAACATTACAATACATCATATGATATTAAATTGAATTGATTTATTAATTATTTTATTATTTTTAATGGAATGAACATTATATTTTAACTGTTTTTTATTTAACATTTTATTTTATATACACTACAATATTTTCCTATACAAATCAATCAATAATCAAATTCCAATAACATTACATTTTCTTTATTTAAAGAATTCCAATAACATTACGTTTTTTCGTATTTTACTTTAAATATCAATATCATTGCACCCAACATTTTACTACCAAAACTTAGCAACTGAGCAGTCCATCAAATTAGTTAATTTTCAATTTTTTGGATGGTTAAAAAAGAATGTCGATTTTGAAAAAAAAATAACTAGGGGAGGGACGCCATTAGCCGAATGAGTCTAGCTAGGAGCTCACGGATGCCACGTCAACCTGCTGAAGTGTCGTACGACACCTATCCACTGCTTGAGAACACTTGTCATGCGTATGTGGTGTTTGGTTGAACCAGTTTAGGGCGCGTTATGTTAACTTGGTGGTCAGTTGTCCGCGCCTTCATTCAATCGCTACCTTATTATGTTTGGGCCTATTTCTTGTACGTTTATGGTCTTGGGTACTTACGCAGCGCTGCTGTAATGCCACTCATAGCCATGCCTATCCTTAGCACTGTAGATAGTGAGTTATGGGGTATTTTTGCTGCTTGTTCGAGAGGTTGTGAGGTTGTTATCTAGATTTTGGTCTGGTTTATTGGGATGTTTTCTCTTTCCCATATGGTGTATTTGCCTGGGTATTTGTCTACATTCATCCCTGTGGTGGATTTATCTCGACTTGATGCTAATTATGGCAGTTTCTTGCTCTTAAGAGTTTTATCAGGTAAGAGAGTAAGTTTCTGAGCTACATTGGAGATTTTTGCTTGTTTTATGCAGATTTTGGAGGTTTTTGGTTGTCTAACCCCATGACAGGCCTGTCTTATAGGACATTGTTCGATTTGCAATTGGAGCTATGGTTTATGGAGCCTCTGGGGTTCTTGTGGAAAGTTGGAATGGAGGAAGTTGACGAAACAAGACCTGGAAGGTAGGACACTATCCTACTAGCTTATATATACCTGTGTTTTTAAACACATTTAAATGGATGAATGATTGTGCCTTTGTTTAACTTATCTGCCTGTGTTTTTGAACACTTTTAGCTATGTTGGTTTTGTCTGAATTGTGGGTTTTTTGTGGGCTTTGTGTAAATTGTATGGTTTGAAGCATGAAGACTCTATGCATCAAGTCATTTATGCAACAACAATGTGTTGAGTGTGGTTGTAGTTTTGGTGTTCTAATTGTGATAATTTATTCTGGTCGTGTGCTTAGTGCTAGGGCTTGGTATATTATACTGCTTTGTATGTGAGAATAGGGTTTGGTCTTGTGTGTCTCTTTGGAGCCAACTTTCTTCCAATGAAGTTGCCAAGTGAATCCTCGACTACGAGAGGTGCCCATGCATCTTATAAATTTTTTATAATTTCAAATTAGCCTTAAATCCTATTGTCTAGAGGACAATAGTTAAGACTTTAAGTATGTGCATAAATTTACTCTTAGGGGTTAAGTAATTCAACTTCGAATC
The DNA here is from genome assembly GCA_000404065.3 of Pinus taeda. Classification (NCBI taxonomy): domain Eukaryota; kingdom Viridiplantae; phylum Streptophyta; class Pinopsida; order Pinales; family Pinaceae; genus Pinus; species Pinus taeda. The sequence continues at coordinate 77,485 of APFE031565694.1, forward strand.
TCTTAAGAATAAAGGAATCTAGTAAATCATGGTCTTGATTGAAATTTTGTAAGTAACTAGGGTTAAACATATTTTCAATACCTTTAAACATAGGGCATTAATCCATCATATATCATATATCTTATTGTTTTCATGAAAGTACGAATAATTTCTAGAATACAAATGAAAATAAGCAAGGCACAAATGTGTTGTAGTTTTGGTTGTTTTGGTGTTCTAGTGTTCTGGTTGTGATAATTTATTTTTGTTGCATGCTCAGTGCTAGGGTTTGGTGTATTATACTACTCTGGATGTGAGAATAGGGTTTGATCTTGTGTGTCTCTTTGAAGCCAACTTTCTTCCAATGGAGTCAGCAAGTGAATCCTTGGCTATAAGAGGCGCCCATGCATCTTATAACCCTGTTATAATTTCAACTCAGCCTTAAATCCTACTATCTAGAGGACAATAGTTAAGCTTTTAAGTATGTGTTTGAATGTATCCTCAAGGGTTAAGTAATTCAATTTTGAATCTCTTAAGAATAGGGAAATCTAGTAAATCATGATCTTGATTGAAATTTTGTAAGTAAACAATGTTAAATATCTTTTCAATACCTTTAAACACATGGTATTAATCCATCATATATCAGATATCTTATTGTTTTCATGAAAGTATTACGAATTTCCAAAATACAAATGAAAATAAGAAAGGCACAAATGTGTTGTAGTTTTGGTAGTTTTGGTGTTTTGGTGTTCTGGTTGTGATAGTTGGTGTTGCTAATTGGCCTGGCTACAATCTTGTTGAGATTGTTTGGGTGAAGTTTTTCTTTTCACGATGACATGGTTCTAGTTTTCTATTGATGTTGTGTGGTTATGTTGGTATATTTTTTCCAGTGAGTTAGAGTTTTTGGTTTTTGTAATGGAGGGTATGGCAGGTACATGTTATCAGTATTCTGGATTATGACTGATACTTGATTGGATTATGATTATGTTACTAGTGTAATTGAATGATGCATAAATTTTGTTATCAGTATAATGTTGTTAGAAATATAATACAATTAAATTGTTAGAATTTGTCAGTAGTAAAATGTTTTCAACTTATTTGTTTGTTTGTTAGATTTAAATTTAAAAATTGCCTAAATACATGCGCTTTTCTTCAGTGAGTTAGAGTTTCTGGTTTTTGTGATGGAGGGTATGGTGGGCACATGTTATCAATAGTTTGGATTATGATTGGTACTTGACTCGATTATGCTTATGTTACCAGTGTAATTGAATGATGCATAATTTTTGTTTGCATTTGTTAGCAGTATAATGTCGATCAAAGTTGTTAATAGTATAATACATTTAAATTATTAGCAGTTGTCAGAAGTATAATACATTTAAATTGTTAGCAGTTGTTAGTAGTAAAATGTTGTTAGCTTGTTTGTTTGTTTGTTAGATTTAAATTTAAAAACTACCTAATTACATGCGATTTTCTTCATTGTCTTTAGTTCCTCCCTCCCTCTTTTCAATTCGAGTAATGACATCCCTCCCCTAATGGTTTAAATGCTTGCGCTGTGAGTTGTATATTCATGGTTCCAGAGAAAGGTTTGGAAGTTTCTCTGTTTTTCCATGACTAAAAAATTATGTGAATAGGAGATACAACCACCATATGTGATTGCAACAGAGAAAAGTGCTTGCAGATTCATCAAAGAAGGTGCTTAGAATTAGCTGTAGGGATTTTATGTTGTTGTATGGAACTAGGTGATTCAAACTAGAAAAGATGGTTAGCAATAAGATGCCTATAATTGTTGTTGTTACTAACTGCTAACAAAACCATAAACTAAAGATGTTAAGGAAAACATTAAACTAAATGATTCATTGCTTTAGAGTTAATGATTTTCTCTAAATAAAAGAGCATATTTTGATGATTGAAAAAAGCATTAAAACCTGACATCGAAATAAAAATAATTTTCAGATTAGAATTCAAATTCAAATTCAACAGAGTTTAGATTCTTGAATTTAGTTTATCTAACTTTGATCAAATTATCCAAATAGAGTTAAATTATCTACAGATAATATTATCCCAAAAAATTTCAAATTCTTGAATTTAGTTCATCTACCTTTGTTCCTTGATCATCACAATGACCATTAACAAACATTCTCAAATCAAGTAAAACTGGATGTAACTGTGTAGAAGAGAATGGTATTTTTTATCATTTTCAATCCTCATTCTGATGAAATAGATAATCCTTAATAGTGTAGAAGTGTGGCTTTTACTATTAAACCAATCAACATATTGCATCCTTACAAAATTTACGTTGTAATGTGGTTACAAAAGTTATGTCATGCCACCCTATGTTTGATGGCATCCATTTCCTACATTGCCCAAAATTATTGAGTTGCCTACCTAACCCAAGTATGGTGGAATACCAAACGTTGGTTGATTAGGATGTGCTTGAATGTTTCCATATGCTTGACTCCAATTTCCTCCTTGTAGCCATGGAGGGATTGAGTAGCCCAAGTGTCCACTTGTGTTACTAACCCAAACACTGAGTGCAAGTGTCATATAAACACAGTTAGGATTTAAACCTACACTGGTAGGGGTATAAGAGGTGGGAATAACCCTTGGATGATAGTATGGGACTTGGTTGTTAATCAGGTCTTGGTATGATGGTCTGTGCTCTGCAATGTGGTCCAACATGTTGGACATCATCCTATTTGCCTCAAATTGGCTTAGACCATAGTCTTCCCTGCTTGTGACCCATCCTCCTTTTTCCAACACCTGTTAAACCTTTCTTGCATCCCTCTCTCTCCTTTCCAATTGTTTTTGATGTTCCTTATCTTCCCTTGCTTTTTTTCTTTCCAACCTTTCCTTTGCTCGAACTTCTTCTACTGCAATCCTTGCAACTCTCTTTTCCTTGGTCAACTCCTTCTTTCTCTTTTTAGATTCTTGAATTTCATTTTTTTTCACATTCATACTCAAACAATAAATTCATATAATCTTCATATGTGAGAAATTCTGAACTCCTCCCGAAACGAAGACAATATGATGTTGAGTTCCTTGATGACGCCTTCGCTCTCTCTACTGGTAAATTTAGGAATGCACCAAGTATTCTTTGCTTTAATGTCCCATGCTCCTCAAGACTTAACACTTGGATTTCAACCTCTAGGACAATTGATTGGCCCCATTGTTTTCTTCTTCAGGTACTTCATGTTGATTAGGATCCTCTTCCAGTGATCCATTGTCCACAAAATAATGAACAATTTCAATGTTCAACTCTGATGGTTGTGAAGACATGTCCATGCTTTCCTCATGTAGACACATTATGTGTGTTGATATTCATCATGGCCTCTTCCAACCATGATGGAGGGCTTACTTGGGTTGTCATGCCCAATTTCTCATTGTTTAATCCTATTGCATTTTAATTTGAAATCAAGTTTAAATTTTCATTAGCTTAATCCACTACCTCATATGGAATATCACATGAAGAATTTGTGGTGGTTCAATGGGTGTGATAACCCTCATGATATTGATATTTGGTTCATGAATGAACTATGTCTCACTCACATGTTCATCATAGTCACCATAGAAGTGTCCTTAAGAAAGGGATATTATACCTTCAACAACAACAACATCTTCTTGACTATCAACATGGTCTTGTAAGTTCTCTGCTTTGTAACCTTCCACATCAAATGCTTGGCTACAGCCAATATCATTCATAAGAGGATGAATATTAAGTGGCCATATACCAGTCCTCCTAAATACAACCTTGATATTAGAAGGTGTGAGAGCCCATTTAAATGCTTTACTTGCAAGCTCAGCTAGCTCAAACCTATTTGCTTCCACCCATGGATTCTTTTCAATCCACGAAGCTCACTCGACCCTGAAATAATTCTTGAAAGGCCCAAACATGCTAGCATCAAGGGGTTGCAATCTATGAGTGGTATAAGCTGACAATTTTAACAGGTCAATGCTCAAATTGTTGGCCTCCTCAATTGTCTACACAACCATGTCGCTTCCATGGCCATCTAAAATCAATACGTGTCTGTTTTCAAGCGAGATACCACCTAGTACAAATGCAACAAAGTGACAAAGCCAATTCAGGAACATTTCATTTGTCATCCATGCATCGGGATGTGCAACTATGCATGCACCTGGTTCATAGTTATGTGTATAGTTTTGTAGTTGTGTTTTACCTTTGAATAGATAAAATCTTGGGATTGAAGAACCAATTTCATTGACATAAAAAAGAATAGTGATCCTCCCTACTCTTAGGCAAAATATTAGGCACATTTATGCTTCCTCTCTTGGAAATTACTTGCATACCACAATTCTTTCCTTCCTATAAGTTTGTCTCATCACAATCCCATATATGGTCTGGGGCATACGAGTGTTGCTCATATGCAATAGAAAGAGTGTTATATAACTTGTACACAATTTTAGGGCATAGATATAAAGTCCCATCTCTGTCAGGCCCTCAACTATATGTAGCACAAGGTCTGGATGGATTTTTTGAATCCCACTCCACCATGATTTACCATGAAACCCATCTTTGAAGGGGTTTGGCCTCCCCTGATAGGTTTGAGCCACTGTGGATTTAAATTGTATAAGCTCTAACAAATGTCCCAATTGGGCCATCTCCTTACATCACTCAACCACCTCGTCCTTCTCTTCAGTCATAACTCTAACAGGCCCTCTACACTTTGTATTAGTCAACCGATTTATCCAATAATGTATGTTAGAGGCAACAATACCATGTTTTTTTGTAGAGGCATGGATTAAGTGTCCCTTATGCTCGATGTCATCAATTTAAACTAGCATGTCTTCCTTTATCCAACCTCTAATGGCACTATTTTTCTTTGTTGAACTTGCACCTTGCACTGTGGTTGAAGGTGGCTCTATCATTGATGGTGGGATAGCGTGATGTTCCACCATAGTGTCCTTTTGAATGACATTACTTGGCACATTGGGAGCATTCATATCACCCCCCATCCTCATATGATGAACTAGATCATAGTTGGTCCGCCATCTCCCCTCACCTCCTCCTATTCCTTGTACGATCTATAATAGAAACTCTTGGCATGGCTGCAACAACTTTTAGAGTTACCACAAATTCTGATTTTAAAAAACTTTATTAGAAAACAAGGTAATTCATTTGCCTTTGCAATCAATGAGCAACAACAATCAATGCTTTATCTATATATTTTAACTTGAATCTTACATTTCCTTAATGTGAGCCTTATGAGTGACTAAATACATATTGGATCTAAAACTCATATTTGGAAGGGTTTTCACACATAAAGTTTCATATTACAGGAGGATTGGAATAATTAAATTCACACAAAGAAACAATAAATCTAGAAAGAAACAGTGAGGATTCACACATAAAAATTAATAATGGATTTCCCTTTCATGGTTTTGGGCTTTATTTGATTTATTTGTCTAGGCTGTGAGGATCCTCTAAGGTGTTCTGCATGTTATTAATGATTGGAGTGTATTTTTTCAATCACTTGTAAGCTTGCTTCTCCTTAATAGAGACCTCATGTAGACTATCGAAAAATATTAGGTCTAAAGCATCGCTATTATAGTAGTCTAATATTGAATTGCAGGGGTTAGATTTGGGGTTATAGTGGCATTGAACCTTTCTTGCATTTTAACTTCTTTATTGATTCTTCAATGATTTTTTTGTTATCCAAACATTTAATCAATGTCTTAATCTGCTTGCAATCAGTGTTAATATTTGACTTTCCTTTTTAGCTTTAAACCATGGCTTTGTTTTTGTAACAAGTTTGACATAACACAATTTATTCAACCCAACTATTTTTCTCTGTCCTCAAATCATTGTTCTTGGCAGTCATTTGATCTTTTTGTAGTATTTTCTCAAAGTATAAGCTCGAATTTCCTAGTTGGTAAAAATATGAGTTATCAGGAAGAGCTATAGAGAGTAAGGGTTCTTAGTTGTAGTTTCTTTATGAAGTTATTTCCTTTCAAATTCTAAAATTCTAAGGTTTTAGTTCTAGTTATTTTTGTTCTTCCAAGTCAAAGCCTAAGTCAAATACTAGTAAGAGGTTTCTTTCCTTCTTGTTCTTGTTCCTACTCCATCCTAATTATTATAACTAACCTATATATAATATATCTTGACATCTAATTCGTTCTTTCACTTTTTATCTTATACAAATCATACTATCTAATTATAGTTCCTCTAAATACTAACATAAATA
>APFE031565702.1:0-36778 GCA_000404065.3 Pinus taeda
AGAAAAAAAAAATTGGACCCTATATTAGGTTGGGCGAACCTACCTATGGTTTTTCGGTCCACAGTTTTGGACGCGATGGTTTTTGGTCCATGGTATTGGATGCATAGGCATGTATAAATATGTATTGTAACTTTGAAAGGAATATAATGAAAAATCAAGCTGGTAGTCTCGGTTTTGAGATCCAGTGGGAAATCTCTGTGTATACGTGTTTTATGTGTTATGCTCTCGCATTTTTAGTTTTCCTGTGATTTAGAATTCGTATGCAGGTAATTTCTGTATGGGGTTAAAACCTACATTGTGGGGCCTGCTGGTTTTTTTTACATCCTCCTCCTTTTTTCACATCTTGCACAGCTCAAACAAGGTGGCAGATATCAAAGCCAATGAGGGTTGTTGTCTGACTCAAGGGTTTTTCAAAAAAAAATCAGAAGAGCCCGTGTGGATTGCCATACCATAGCTCAACAGTGTTTCACCGGTCAAAATTTTCCCCGATCGCCGATACCCATCGAATATCGGTGCATCGCTCAATTGGCTCACCCCTTAATCGCAAATCAACATTTCGGTTGTCCATTGGTTAAGGCTGCTCCTCTTGACTTTCTCCGATGTGATTTGTTCCGCCAATCGCATCGCTAATCGGTATGGTCTATGGTCCGACGTCGCCGACAGCTTTTCCCTAAGGCGATTTTTCGAGGATCACAAATCGCAACACTTCAAGTCTTGAGGCCGTCCCTTTGTAAACAAAGCAGTGATGCACCGATCAAAATTTGCCCCGATCGTCGATCTCCGACTCATTGACTATCAGCGCATCGCTTGATCGGCTTATCACAAATCGACATATTAGCTACCCATTAGTTATGGCCTTTCTGCTTGACTTGCTCCAATGCGATTTGTTCCACCAATCGCATCGCTAAAAGGTATGGTGTATGATCCAACATTGCCGATAGCTCTTCTCCGATGCAATTATTCGGGGATCAAAAATCACACCCTTTTAAGTCTTAAGGTCGCCACTTTGTAAACAACATTCGCCAATGCGAATTTCCTTCAGGGTTCAATCCTGTCCGCTGGTCTATGAAATCCAACGGATCCTACACACTCTCTGTGTTGATTGCTATACTCTGACTTCACATGACTTAACAATTAACTCAATATTTTGGATCGATGGACAGTCTCAAAACTAAGAAGGAAAGACTGTTAGGTGTAGTAAGGATTTGTGAACTCAAGCCTCCATGTAATGTCAGTTGATTAGGCTACGACCCAACCATTGATCTATAAATATATTAACCGTTTTAGTTTAAAAATAATAATAAAGGTATGATTATATAATATTAATTAGAAAAAATATTATTTATTAATAACTTGTTTTTTAAACACTAATCTAACTTACTCACAATAGTAAATAATATTTTTATTATAAAAATTATACATACATTTAGTGTAATAGTATTATATTGTATATATGATAATATAGTATTAGAAATATATTCACATTTATATTATATTACTCTTTTAGAATTAGTAAAGTAGTTAGATAGTTATTGTTATATTTTATTATAGTGATTATAGCATAATATGGTATATTTTATTGTTATCAAAAATCAATGTATTTAATAATTTATATTATATATTAGTAGAAAATGAGAAATTAGTGACTAGGTGACTAAAAAAAGTTAGTCATTGCAACTTTCCCAAGTGAAATACTATCATAAATGAGCAATCTTAAGTGACCCAACTAAAAACGACTAACATAAATGACTAATTTAGTCTCAGGTTAAAATATGTGACTGAATAATAAGTAATACAACTAAAAATGACTAACATGAATGACTAATTTAGTCTAGCAGCAAAAATATGACTACCTAACAAGTACTACAATAATACAAGTAAGTCATTTATGTTAGTCATTTTAATTATGTCACTCCAGCATTCTAAACTTACAAGTGATAGGGGATTCAGAGACTGTTAGAGATTGGCTAAAAGGTTATACTTCCTTACCCACTTCTTTATTGGATCAACGAATGATTAGAGTTATGGAGTTGATTGGAATCTTCAGGGTTATATCATTTGATCACATTCACTAGAATTAAATTCAAAGGCTGACAAATTATCCAAAATGAAAGTGAGCTTACAATCGGGTAAAATATGTTATGAAGAATACCTGCAAGGAGAAGTATTGATTAATTAGTAAATGACACATTTCCTTTAGTTGAAGGCTTAACTTTTCATGCATACCTGTATATTTTATTATTAAGTTTATATCCATTGAACTTATAATAAGAGTTTCTAACTTGGATATCAAGTTGTTTATCTAGTTTAAATGTACATTATGAACATAATAGTACTAGACTCTTAAAAAAATATTTTGAATCCTATGGGGACTTTGATATTGCTTGAACATCAAATGTTGCACCTATTGAAATATCACATCATATATGTGAATCAAACTTAGTATACGTCCATCTCAAAATGTGATATATATTATATATATATATATAATATATAATATATAATTATTATATATATATTCTAGAGACGACATATATGTTGCTACTATTATTCCATAGACATCAACAAAATCCTATTCCCTTTGCCACCCTTCCATTTTTCTATATCACTTAAACATTGGAAAAAAAATATCTCTTAGGACCATCTTAATATATAAAAAAAATAAAACTTATGTATCTAGCTTGAATGGATGTTTACAATAATATTGTCCCCCAACATCGTAATAATGGTTAGAATAGTTGTCATCCTCCCCATAATCCTAACAATGAATAGGATAGTTGTTGTCATCTCCATCCAAATTCAAGTTTCTTAAATTGACATATTTATACTAAATAATAAAACTATGTTACAATTTTAAACCAATAATTAATTAATTATATAATTGACTAATTAAACTCCCTTAATTATAATGCACACATTGAAACTCCCTTAATTATAATGCACATGTTGAAACTATGTCCACAGTGTCTCCAAATTCACAATGTCTCTTTACCCATTCCCTTCCCATGGCGATGGTGATGGTAATTTGAGAGAAACTTTACAAAAATTGAGAGTTATGGCTAGAACCACCCTTTTAGTAGTACTCAAACACCAAATAAAATAATCCTCTTTTTGTGCCCCCGCATTCGAGGAAATCCTGGTCAAACTCATTAAACAAACATATTCAATTTTTGTTTGTATATATTTGGAGGTCGCTCGTAAAGACCTCTCTTCCCACCAATTTCTCTTATATCTCACACAATGTTGCACCATATTGAACCCTACATTAAAGCTTCTCGGTGACTTATGCCTGGATGGATCCTGCATCAAAGCCTCCTGGCGACTTACTCCTGCAAAACAGGCAGTAACTACCAAATTTTTTGTTTGAGATTACTAACCATTCTTCACTAGCATGGCTTACAGGTATCAATTGGAGACTCGATTATTGCATATCTACGTCAAAACAATAGGCTTGCAAAGAGCTTCTCTATTTTTTGAGACATAAAATCCAGGATTCCAACGCACTGTCGGAGGATAATCTTGAAATTTTCTGCATCATTGAATAGCTACAAGATTTGGTTGGGTAGTTGAAGGATGCATATCCATTGAAATGGGTCTGGGTCAAGGTTGACGGTATTCGATTGAGTTCGGCGATTCGAGTCTTCTCTAGTGAACTATGTGAACATACTAGCTTTAGGAGGTCCCATGGTCTGGATACGTTTAGTTTTGTATAAAATTCTCCTCTATGGGGCAGATGTTGTGGTTGTTAGACATGGGATCCCCCACAACATGTTTTTGGGGCTCAAAGCCCAAGTTTTGGTCAATTATATTGTAAGACTCTGCGAATTGCGAGCGCAGAGCGCAAAGTCTAGGATGAGTCATAGGGTTGTCCGCCCTAAAATATTGTAATTTAATGTAAAGTGGTGTCGACCTACCCATGGTCCACAGACCATGGGATTGTATAAATAGAGCGAGGCTCTAAGTGTAAAGACAGATGGAGAAGGTAATAATAAATAGAATAGCGAAGGCATGGTTCAGGGTTAGAGTTGGATCTAAAGTGTACTTGGTCATAGTAGTTGGAAGAGGCTCTGCAACTGAGTGCGCAGAGGCCTAGTAGAGTCCACAGCTAAGTGTGCAGACCCCTGCGGCTGAGTGCGCAAGGTGGAGTTGGGTCTATACTTGTAATTGAAAGTTAATAAAGAGAATTTTACTCTGTGCATATATTCTTGAATCCATATTTTGATGTTATACATTACTTTTACTCTATTTATTTACTGCATGCACTTGATCAATACTCATTTAAACGCTTATATATGAAAATAATCTAAGTAATCAGCTAACATAGCCTAACTAAGGAAGACTTGGGTAAATAACACAGGTCGCGCTGCGGTTAGAACTGCGCGAAGAAAGTATCGCAGAGCGTGGGGTACCCGATGGTGTGCGTAGCGCAATAAGTGTGAAGTTTGGACCGCGTACCAATCATCTCATATCAGACATCCCCAGGGTGCAGAAACCTGGTTCTAGCACCCTCCCATACTACTTCGGGTGAGACCTCAGTCCACGCTCCGCGCATTGTTGCCAAAAGGGCCTGTAGTACTGAGATTTGCTTAGCTAAATCACTTATGGACCTGGGTCAGGCCCCACTAAGCCAAAAAATGGTTCCATTGCCGAGACTGGGATATGCATAAGGGATGTCTGATGTTGTCCCACTGGAACCCAACAAAGAAAGAAATTGAAGAGTGGTTGGACAAGAAGATTCACGAGTTCGCGACATAGGAAAACAGAACTCTGCAAGTATCTGAGGAAAAGTGGTTGGAGCGCTACGTGTATACGGAAATCCACAAGATTTTATTTGTATACTTTCCTTATGAGTTGTATGAGTGGATTGCGAGGTTAGCCGATAGCTAGGGAAGGTGTAGGCTCGACCAACCGATAGTGTGGACTCTGAATTAGTGTACAGACTAGAAGCATCAAAAGCTAAGATCGCGCAAGCTATGGACCATTGGCTCGACCGGCTCATAGGGGGATTTATCACTGAGTTTGTGGTAGGCACAATCGTGAGCTATATCGAGGCAAAGTGACACTTTCTCAAAGGACTGTGAGGTAAGTATATTAAATCTTTGAATACTTGGATGAAGATGCTATTGTGTGAAAAAAGGGTCATGCAAATACATTAATGTTTGGGACTACGCGGAGTAGAAAAATCTACAAAATTAGCAAAGAATTAGAAAACAGTCCCTTAATTTCACCCTTGCGAGAAAGCGGGGAGGAGTTCGCTAAGGTCTCTCTGAGAAGCGCAATCAGTTTGATAAGGCAACACATTTCACAGTTACCACCTCCACCCACACCACCATCCACTTCACCTCCCTCACCTCAATCTCCACCCACTCCACCTCCACCACCTCCACAATCAGTATGGCGAGCGCGATCAAACTACTAGTATTCAGAGGAGTGGGGAATGAAGATCCGGACCAATTTTGGTTCGTGGTAAGAGTAGTATGGGAAGCACAAGGTGTCACAGACGACAATATTAAGAAGGCTACATTGGTGAGTGCGCTGCAGGATCACGCATTAACATGGTATATCAAGCACTCTAACGACCACCCAAGCGCCAGGATAGCAGAGATCCAGAATGCGTTGAACAGGGAATTTAATAGGCCAAAGTCAAAAACACAATCAATCATCGGGTTTAAAGAAATCATGATGCTCCCGAGCAAGACTCCCTAGGATCTGTATCAACGACTAAAGAGTATGATCCATGAAGCCAATATGACATTGACAGATGGATAGCATCGTGCATGGTTTGTAGCATCTCTGACACCGTACTTGAGGATGGTGTTGTCATAATAAAAACTTTCCACCCAGGCCGAAGCATTGGAAATGGTGATGGGATTACATGAGACCCTGATAAAAGACCCTGGGTTGGGAGTTCAACAAATCCATGGGCAACTACAGACCCTGTCTTTGGAAATGCAAAGTTTGAAGCAGGATAGGGAACTACGGCCAGAGGCGTGCGAGGAAGTATGGTGCATAAAATGCAAAGGCTAGGGCCATGACGAGAATCATTGTCCAGTGTTCGTGAACTACTTGGCAGGAGGAGGGCCAATGCCATTGAGGCCAGAGGCATAGGTAGGACCGAGCGCAACACCCGCTTTATGGTGCGCGATTTTTCATATAGGATGGAAACACACAATGGATAATTGTCATTTGTTGCAGAAGTATACACAAACACCCCAGCAATTGTTTTGTAATTTCTGCAGGTCGATAGGCCATGATGAGTGCACTTGCCACAGTTACGAGCTAATGATGGATTGGACCCCTACCTATAGGATGCAGACAAAAATGTAAGCCCTCAACCCTGATGCGGGGATGGCGCGTGCTGGATTTCAAGGGCGAGGTTGAGGACGAGGTGGAATGGGACCAGGAAGGGGCCGTGGACAATTAATTTGTTACAATTGCGGAGGACCAAGGCATTATGCCCACGATTGTACCAGCCCGACAAGGATATCCTATATGTATTGTGCTCAGTTTGATCATGAAACAATAGACTGTCCTACATTGATCACGAGGATGCACGAAAAAGGGGTATTCCAGCCTCCCCTGACTCAGAATATACAAATGATGAGGTCTAAACCACGCGAAGAGGACCTAAATGTAAACATGATGCTCAGAAGCGGTATGGCCATGGGAGAGGATACGAGGAAGCAGCGAGAGGAAAGTACATGGGTTCGTAAGGCTCCTACAAAGGAACCCGAGTTTGACTTGGAATGCGCAAAGGAGACATTCACGGAAGCTAAGAAGAACTTCACAGAGGCCTCCACTTCAGATAGTAAGGATCAACCAGAGCCAGGAATGGACCCTTCAATGCTCACTACGTTTCTGGAGACGTGCATGAAACTTTTGCACAACAACAAGGCAGTTAAAGGACTACAGGAACTAATCACCAGGTGTGCGGGGTCAGGAGAACCACGCATAGTCCGGAAATTGGGGAAGCATGCATTGCGCACTGGAAGGGAAATGAGGTTGACTACATAGATTGGTGAGTATGAAATGGATCAGGTGATCCTTGATCTGGGTTCGGATGCGAATGTATTACCGAAGCAAACATGGGAACCAATGGGCAGACCCGTGTTACAATGGTCCCCTATTCAATTACGAATGGCAAACCAACAGAGGATTTTTCCCATGGGAAGCCCGCAACAGGTAACAATTGATATTTAAGGCATGAGCGTGCAGGCGGATTTTGAAGTAATAGAGACTGTCGATGACAACAATCCCTATCCTATGTTGTTAGGAATAAACTAGGCCATCGATATTAAAGGAGTCATCAACCTGAAGAAGCGCAAAATGATCTTTGATAAAAAGTCACTATGCATAGTAGTCCCACTGGACCCAGCTGAAGGAGCACGCTACACTGAACCAGTACGCGGCGATGATAGTGACGATGATCTTGATTGTATTTACAAGATAACTACGCAAGCCCATGATTAGGTGAATCTGACTACAAATGGAAGGATCTCGTGGGAGTGCGAAAGCTCCTGCACTTCGGATTCAGACAAAGAAGTAGAGCGATGGCAGACTCGGTTGCACGAAGTGACAACGCTGAATTGCAACATGATGGTTAGATCACTGCATTGCGTGGCAACAAAGGTAAGAGAGCTACCGAAGTATGATGGATTAACAGTGGTGGATGAATTCCTGAGCAAATTTTAAAACACAGTACCGACACAGCAGCAGTTCAATGCGTTGAAGTGGGCACTGCGTGCAACACCCGCACGATGGTGGGGTACACATCAAGGAAATTTTGAGGATTGGCGCAGATGTAAAAGGATGATGCGCCTACGCTTTTGAAGCCCCCAACTTCAAACAAGAGTCGGCTAGCAAAGATGAAGCAACTTGCACGCCCACCTATCTCGATGGGTACACACATGTGCTAGGCAGCAAGCACACCCCAAACCTAGGATCAAAAATCAGAATAGGATGCAGCAGCAGGAAAGGTGACACGCACCAAAAAAATTCCACATGGAAGCATTCAATAAGGTATGCGGACTCCTGAATAGGGTTCACCAGGCGAGACGAAATCATTGGGACCTGAGCATGCCAGCGATTCAATGGGCCTATAGAACCATGTGCAAAAACCTCAGCGCAGAGATGATTTCGAAGCTGAGGAGCAGAGTCGAGACCAAAATTTTGGAGGAAAGGAATCCTGACACAACAGCTCCCATAATTCGTAAAATACGTGAGGACCAGGATGAAGTAATTATGCAGCTACGCGAGGGCAAACATATGTGTATTCAGGAATCCATTCGACGAGGGAACCTTAAGCTTCACGAACTCGCAGAAGATTGGGTACGCCTAAGGAAGAAAAGCATGTTAATGGATGCAGAAATCAAAACACTAGAAAACAAAATCACGCAAACATGTCTTGTCGATAAACTAAGAATGACAAGACAAGATACGGATAGCCATACTACTGCATTAGAAGATTGTCGTTGAGAATTTGTGACTCTGCTACCATGGCTGTGACCGCACCTTACCAAAAAAAGTAACCAAGGGAGAGCAGCGCAGACTGTCGTGAGGATAATTAAGGAGTGCCCACAAACTAGGCTGGAAGGTGAATTGAAGTCTCGCACAGGTGGTGCGACCACCAAACTAGCCGTAGGGAGCATAGCCTCAGCGTTCCAAGCAGTTGAAAGAGAGTTCAAGACTATAAAAGAGTCTATGAGATAGTTACACGATAAGGAGCTTGCGCGCAGGATCTGCATGTCACAAGGGTTGCACCCATGTAGATGGGGATACGTTGTCGCACGGGTAGACTGGGAAGTGACTGTTGGTGTCACTGCTCATGACAAGATTTCCAATTTAAGACAAAGAGGAGCGGGCAGTGGGCAATTAAGACACAAATTAAGAGCTAGATTTGGGATGATCTGCCACCAAGAAGGCATTAATGACTCAGAAGTGGCGGGAATAGTCAAATTCAAATTCAAAAGATACTATAAAACCCTAGGGCTAGCCACGAGACAACACTTGGTTGTTTGGGATTTGAACAGTTACAGAGCATTAAGCATCGAGCACTCTTACCACCTTTGAGTACACGATAGAACATATCCCGTGTAAACATGATGACTACTACCAGACCAGGAATGTAATTCGCTGAAGATACTGCTGGTGAGTCCGCGGAGCCCCATATGTTCCATGAGGAGCCCGAAGATGCAGTGGTTGTGCTAGAAGTTCCAAAATCACCACGGACACCACGGCCGAAGAACAATAAGCAAACTATGGGACCAGTCCGTGTATCCCCAAGAAACCCACGGTTTAGCAAATTGTCAATAGAAGAAAAAGCAAAGTCATCACCATTGAATCAGATGAAGAGGAGGAAGACTTATAGGCTCTAATTGATCAAATAGAGGTGCAAGACAATGTGGAGGAGGATGTCCCACCAATTCCTTCCGCAACAAAGTTACCCACGTGCGTCCCTCCATGGAAAGGGAAAGTTAGGGCGGCCAAAGACCTGGAGGCCACGAAGAGTGCACTCCAGACCCCACTCCTCCCTAATGGCATTACTTTTGAAGGTCTACCCCTCGATCGGGTGCTTACCCTAAAATTCGAAGATTGGGACCTCACAGATAGCGAGAAGTTCCCGCACCTAATGACGGAAATCTTGATGAAACAGAAGTTGGAGGGGCCCGTGATCACGTTGGAGCCGTGAAAATGGCTACGCGATGTAGAGAAGGTCAGGTTACTTCATCTATGATGGATTCCCCACTTTCACCGTGTGCCCATCACCATTTTCGTCATCAGGCAGCGGTTGTGCCTGGTGCATGATGGGTATCTATGGTTGGAGGAGCCTATTCCCATCATAGCGGAACTTATTCACGGGATTTCTTAGCTTCCCTATAAGGGAAGGGACCTTGGGGAAAGAGCTAGTAAAAGCAGCGATTTGGCTCTTGCGGAAGCCATGAAAACCAAGTACAAGCTAGAGAAGAAGAAGCGCGGCTATGCACTTGCGAATATCAAGGACAAAGGCATGCACGTAGCCACCCAGCTCCTAGCCAGCAAATTAATGCGGAAGTGCCATGTCGATGAAGTACCAATGCCTGTGGTTGCGTTGGCCGAGTAGTGTGCGGAGGGGGTCCAATTCAACTGGGTTGAGTTCCTCTGTGTACAATTTTTGTTGAACTGCAAGGAGGCCCAAGAGCAGGGTAAGACCTTCCACTACGCATGGTTTCTCTTATCCATCATGCTGGTAGCAAGTGAACTACCGACAAATGGCCAGTTCCCACCTATCGACCAAGACCTTCCTGAGGTCGCGAAGTACACTTTGCTCTGGGCCATGAAGGACGCAAAGTGGATACACGCGATCAAGGTTTTTTGGGTGTCGATCGAGGCAAGTATCCAGATGTGGATCAATGGAAGACCACGATTGTCACCCACAGTGTACGTGACTCTGCAGATCTTTGTAGAGTTTAAAGCGGACATGCACAACATTCAAGTCTGGGCACGGAAGGATCCAGCAAAGGAATGGACAAAGCTTCCATTTATTGCTATTAATGATGCCATCTTCACAGCATTGGAAACATGGCCTCTGAAGTGGTGTGCCCCAGACGTGGCAGGAACGGAGAAGGCCACAGCCCAACAAAGGAAGAAGGACACCAAGCTGCACATCGTGCAGCTGACCAAAAAGAGGCACCAGGAACAAGAAGCAGCTGCACAGCAGAAGACGGTCGATGCAGCAGCAGCGGCGCAGACGGAAAAATCAACAACAATGCTAATAAAAGAGGCTGACAGGGGCCATGAAATGTCCACAGGGCAGGGGGCTAAGGACATCTACCTAGACGAAGAGTGCGCAGATCTAGAAACTACCTCGCAATAGTTGAAATGGCCGCCATCCCTGAGAAACCGGTACCCAGAAAGAAGACAAAGGCATCCAAGACGTCCATGGACCCAATCACGCTTATAGAAGGCAATCTTTTTGACATTGGCGAAATAGTTTGCGATGTCACTAAGGACGCGCTCCAAGAAGTGATGGTTGAGCAGAACACTATGTTGGGGGCGCTACAAACACAGTTATCGGGACTACAGGTGCAACCTCCTTAGACAAGAATGATGGCCCCATATGCCATAGTAGGTACATCAAAGACAAAACAGATGTTGCGCGGCTGTGTGACCAACACTTTCGTGTTTCCCAAGGACGCGTTAGCAATAACAAATGAATTTGACCAAGCTGCGGTGGGCGGGATTAAGGGGTTGAGCGTAAACTTGGTTACCCTTCTGTGAGAAACCCTGTACCAGTTATAGGATGGGGTCATAGCTGAGCTCCGCACCAGAGAAGGTCATGTGCTATAGGTATTAAGCAACCAAAAGATCAATATGGAACAACTCAGTTGGCAACGTGATGAACTCATTGCGCAGACTTAAGGACTGGCGTAGGTAGTGGATGATGCTTATAGAACTGTCCCAGAATTGGTTGTCCTGGCAGATCTACCAATAGGAGAGCAAATTCAAAGATTGGCCAGTGGATTCCACGAGACAAAGGAGGAAGCAACGAGGATACTTTAGACCTCAACCTTTAGATTGTCGAACTGCAATTAAAGGTGCAATCATCCACACCCCGGAAAGTTAGGGAACAGCGCGCTGGTGCTATCCAAAAAGGGCTGGAGGAAATAGGATAGGCAGTGCAGAACTATACTACTATTTTGGAAGAATCCTTCACGGTCCTCACTTCCTTACAAGAGGACCCCACCATACAACGTCTGGAAACAGAGGCGCGAGAGCTTCAAGTGTAGTATGATAGTGTGCACGGAACAGCACAGACAATTGTCCTGACCCAATGGCTGGCGAAGCTATAACAAGCGAAGACATTGAAGGAACAGGTGGATGTCGTGCAACAGAGAGAGGCAATACTTAAAGCGTGCGTTTAGCCTTGGATGGATGAGGCCTTCTTCATCACTACCGATATCGAAGGAAAGCTCGCATAGATGAAGGTGATGCATGCCGTAAGACAGGGATTTTCCCCTAACAGTGAGCATGCGACTGAAAGAGTAGAACATATCCAGCAGACGGCAGAACAGTGTGTTGCCGACCTTTGCGTAGCACAGGCACAATTGGAGGGGCTCCTTGCCAAGATTGTCGCACTATTAGAGTGACTTGGGATGAGTGACGATGAATGTGTTGGGGGCCTGTTGGGCATGGGGTCCCCGGCAACATGTTTTTGGGGCTCAAAGCCCAATTTTTGGTCAATTATATTATAGGACTCTGCGAATTGCAGGCGCGGAGCGCGAAGTCTAGGATGAGTCATAGGGTTGTCTGCCCTAAAATATTGTAATTTCATGTAAAGTGGTGTCGGCCTACCCATGGTCTGCGGACCATGAGATTATATAAATAGAGCGAGGCTCTAAGTGTAAAGAGATTTAGAGAAGGTAATAATAAATAAAATAGCGAAGGCATGGTTCAAAGTTAGAGTTGGATCTGAAGTGTACTGGGTCATAGTAGTAGGAAGAGGCTCTGTAGCTGAGTGTGCAGAGGCCTAGTAGAGTCCGCAGCTGAGTGCGCGGACCCCTATAGCTAAGTGTGCAGGGCGGAGTCGGGTATATACTTGGAATTGAAAGTTAATAAAGAGAAGTTTACTCTGTGCATCTATTCTTGAATCCATATTTTGATGTTATACATTACTTTTACTCTGTTTATTTACTGCACGCACTTGATGAATACTCGTATGAATGCTTATATATGAAAATAATCTAAGTAATCAACTAACAGAGCCTAACTAAGGAAGACTTGGGTAAATAACACGGATCGCACTACAGCTAGTACTGCGTGAAGATAGTATCGCAGCACGCGGGGTACCCACTGGTGCGCGTAGCGCAATAAATGTGAATGTTGGACCGCGTACCAATCACCTCATATTAGACATCCCCAGGGTGCGGAAACCTGGTTCTAGCACCCTCCCATACTACTTCGGGTGAGACCTCAGTCTGTGCTCCACAGACTGTTGCTGAAAGGGCCAGTAGTACTAGGATTTGCTTGGCTAAATCACTTATGAACCTGGATCAGGCCCCACTAAGCCAACAATGGCATTGGAGACCACCAGGTTTATTATTATTTCTTGAATTTATTTTTCTATATTAAATTAATTATTTATGTATTCAAAGACGAATGCAAAGTTCACAACATCTGAACTAAGGTTGAAATTATAAAACTAATGACCATTAGAAGGCATTTGGATAATTGTGAACAAAATATCTTTAAAATAAATGCATATTGGCTGTTTTTTTTTAACTAGAACATATCAAATTTTTTTATAGAAATAGAAGAAATTGTTCTTTTTACAGTAAGATAAAGCTAAGTTATACCCGTTTTTGGATATAGAGAAAGATGAACTCAGCTATATCTATTGGGAAACATACAACAAGATGAAACTAAGAAAAAACTCTTTCTTAACATGTTTTACAAGATCTCAGATCCCATATGGAGGGAGATCTTTGTCTATCACTTATTTCTAAGGATCAGTAATGGAACTTCCTTGGTGTATTTTTCTTAGACGCCAAGGACACAAATCCCCAAAAATGCAGAGGAATATTGGGGAGCCTGAACCATAATGTCACTAAAGTTAACATGTCAGAAGAGGAGTAAAAAAGTGGGGACCAAGTTTTAATGCATAAAATTTTGTGTCTTGCAAATCAAATCAAGGCCCTTAATGAAGGGTATTGTTGTCCTTAGAAGATTCAAATTCCAATATGAAGATCACATGAGCATAAGGGTACATATAAGCTTCCACGTGACAGAGTTTCAAGGCTTGTGTGATTTGTTTTTGAACATCCATAAGCCAAGACCAAAATCCAATGAAACATCAGACCAACCCACAAGCTTTAGACAATATTTTCTCATACAAGGTTCTAGGACAATGAAAAAGAATCCATTTTAATATAGGCTTATTCTAAATAGAAGTCTAACCAAATATACCTTACCTGGAAATATGAATGGATTCGTGCAAAAAAATCATTGGCTCAATGTTTTAGGTTTCTTACCTTTCCCATAGACTAGACTTCTTACGGTATAGGAGTCGGGTCTGAGGGTATGTATTCCACCACAAACACCCCCAGTCCTCCCTTTTGAAAGCCATTCTTGGGTGGGACAGGGCACCATAAGAGTGGAACCCTGGTATATGGCTCAATACCTTGTCATTCTCACCAGTGAACCAACATATTATGGGAAACTTTATTTTTATTTGTGCTTGAATTAACAATTTTTTCTTGGATTCTATCGTATACATGACATCTCAAAAATGGATTTTTTCCCTCAATTTCCCATGAACCACAAGGCTGACACATTCTTTCTCCCTGCAAAATAATGGTTTCCATCTATGGGACTCCAATCTATGAAATTTGATATTCTTAGATGAGTGATAGCATTTTGGCTGAAAAAAACAGCTACCATGTTGTCTGAAGCATAAATAAATTATGAAGCCACAATGTTATCTGAAGCATAAATAAATTTATGAAGAATACAATGTCCACTATAAGTGAAGGAAAGGAAATGTCCACTTTCATGTACTTCAATATACAAGTGAAATATGTATTAAGGGGAAATTTTATCATGCTACTTTTAATCTGATTCCATACAATTTTTTTTAATTCCTTTAATGTTTAGAATATTGACTCATTACATGCCTCTATCTTCACTAACATAGTTTGTTTCCTTACTTTCCACACCAACTATAGCCTTGATCAGTCTCCTCTTAAGGTTGGTGTTATGAAATCAATTTTCAAGGTGTTATAGCTTTGCAAATTGTGGAATTTCAAAGGGAGTTTGAGTTTGATTTGATTCATAGAAATGAATCAACATCATTACTAAGAAGATACAATGGTCTTTAATGCTTTAGTCTTGTTGCTTCTACCTACTCCCTATGAAACTAATGCTCATAACACACTTGTACTCTTGTTATCTTATTCTTTCATCAGGTAGTCTTTCAAATGTTCCTGCAATTCAGATTAGGACACCAAGGAAGAACAAATACATTTACCAAAACAAGATACTGAAAATAAAAGCAATCATAGTAATAATCAAGAAAGTACACAACATGATATCTCTTTCTTGCATTAACATCATCCATATTAACATCATGGGACTAGGGTTTCCAAAAGTAATTTACCCTAGGGCTTAACCCATAAGCCCTAACCCTAATCCTTAGGGTTTACACTGATCAACTAGGGTTTTATATATAAACCATATAATCATAGTCCTAGGGTTTTATCCATAAACCCTAGATTTTCTTGTTCAGACACACTTAGGGTTTATAAACCCTAAAATTACAAACCCTAGATATTCAACCTAAGTATTCAATATTGATTATCCAAAACCCTAGGGCTTTGCCAAGGTATGCAATCTTTAAACCCTAGATCCTTGCAAGCATAATATACATTATATAGAAAAATAAATATTGCAAATTTATCACACGAAGTACTTTAATCAAGAATTCAAATGTTAGAACAAGGTGTACCAATGAGAGCATAAATAAGGAAAACATTATTGCACAGTCATTACAAGATCAACATGACTATGCCAAGGAGTTCAATACCAATGGTGCTTTCATTATTCTACTACAAATAATAGTTCCTTGATCCTTTTATCTAAAAGATAAAAAATCAAGCTCAACTTGGTATCTTTAAGTTCATCTAATGACTATAAACCCTAGACATCAAAAATCTTCATTGTTGACTTTCTTTCTCAATCCTAGGATTTAGTGCATAAACCCTAGAATTTTCTTCAAACCTATAGATTGGTTAGGGTTTGAAGTTGGTTGGTTAGGGTTTTGATTCCAAACCCTAGACTTACATCACTCAACTCTAAGGTTCCAAACACTGATAAAATTGTAAAATTGTGGTGATGTGAACTTTTTTATATTAATATATAAAATTTTTAGTTTTTTTTGTATTGAAAAAAATACAAAAGGTTTTCGTGAAACAACATTTAAAATTTTCCACATGTATGGAAACCCTTCCTCTAAGATTCCTCCCTCTGAGATTCCACTACACAAAATGCACACTTTTTCCATGAAATTTTATAGATATAACTAAAGATGAATTAATCTAATCAATCATGTAAGAAAGTAAACGTGTCTGTGAATTCATAGAAATAGAAAGGTTGAAAAAAAAAAAGCAAAATATGATCCATAAAACGCAGGTGAGTCAAGAAACATGGCTTTATCTTTAGCTTTATTATTCCTCATCCTTTGGCACAATTGCGGTCAATCACAACACCTTATTTTTTTCGTAGCATGATGGACTAGTTATATTTGTCTATTCCTCAACAACAATCTTCAATATTTCATTTTTATAATCAAAATTTAAAAGAAAAAAATTCCTCAGTCTAATAGTTAATTCAATGTGCAAAACATTGGGCCAAAGAAAGAAGAAGGTTGAAAGCAGAGTGGAGTGGTGTGGCATCTCATGGTTGTTTGTTTTCCATTGGATTGATCTTGTTGGGGGGGAATAAAGAAAAACAAGAAGAGGAAGGTTGTTGAATGTTCTTCCTTTTCTTTTATTTTATGTAATAAAAAAGATATATTGGCCCTTGAGTTTGGGATTCCAGATATGTATACATGTTGGTGTCCTTGGTTTGGCTTAATTTTCCAGGAAGGTTTGTATTTAAGCTTTGAGGGGGTACATGGGAGATTTGTGGCATGCTAGTATTTTCTTATGGGGGATCTATGTCATCCTCTGTGCTAGAGTGGAGTATTTTGTTTTCCTTGTCTTGTTTTCTTTGCCTTGTGGGTGTTGTTGGAACTGGAGGTCACGAGGTTGAAACTACTAAACTATTTTTCTTTTATTTTGAATTGTTAGTATCTGGTCTAGAGTTTGGACTGCATGTATATTCTGTGTATTTTTAGTTATAGTGTTATTTGGAGGATTTTGAAACAGATTTGTTTAATTAGGGCAAGGACTATTCATCATTGCATTTAAGGTGTCCTTGTTGATCATTTCTCAAAACATTGTTTCTTATATTATCAGTACTTGGCATATCACCCTATGTGCATACCAAGTTTTATTATCTATTATCTCATGTACCAAATTGGACCAAACATATTTTATATTAGGTATATAAAAGAAAGTATGCACTTACAGTTATGAAGTGTTATTAAGGGAAATGTATAACCACTATAGTCATCCACTGGTTGTCTTGGCCATTGATGCAATATGTTGCAACATTCAAAAGCCTTCTACTGTAAAGTTCAACATTTATTTAATAGTCATGGGATGGAATTCTGTGTTAAAAATAAGTTTACTATTTGGTTGGTTTTTGTTATGGTCGGGAAGTTATGCATGGACAAGGTATAAATAAGGAGAGAATCGCCCATTTTGGGGGTTTTTATTTTATAAAGGAATTTTTCTTAGGTTTATTGTTTGAAAAATATTTAGTTTTTAGCATATATACAAGATTGATCACATATTTGCAGAGGGGGATGATGGCAGAAGAACCAAGATATATAATTTTTAATTCATTTCTCACTTTGTTGCTTGCTTTTCCTCTACTTTTCTGCTAGCATTTTGGATGGTTTGTGCATTAGACATTTACAGAACTCTTATATCAAATTAGATTCCATTGGTTTTAGGACATGTTTAACTATTAGCCCCATGGGTTAGCATGAGTGCTTGAGTAAGGGGTCTCAAGGTCAAGTCTCTAGCTAGTTCCTGATGTGCGCCTTACTTCATATCCTTGTCGGATCATAATAGAGTTGTCAACATGGACAACTTTACCCCCAAGTCACA
The DNA here is from genome assembly GCA_000404065.3 of Pinus taeda. Taxonomy (NCBI): domain Eukaryota; kingdom Viridiplantae; phylum Streptophyta; class Pinopsida; order Pinales; family Pinaceae; genus Pinus; species Pinus taeda. Next base: position 17,748 of record APFE031565702.1, read on the forward strand.
TGGTTTGGGTTCGAGCTCGAGTTCAAAAATGATTAGGTTCCATTAGAGTTCAATTTTTTTCATGAGGTTTGGATTTATATATATATATAGATAGATATAGATATATATATTTTAATTTTTAAAATGAATAATAACAATAAATACTAATAAATCAACATCAATAAACATAAAAGAATTTTATCATGGACTTGGAAACTGCAAGGATGGATTACAAGTTTGAATTGTGATATAGGGGTGTGGGGTTTGAGCCATGGACTTGGTCAATGGAAATGAGGGTTTGATGAGGTTTTCCAAACCTCAAAAAAAAAAATTAAGGTTGCCAAATTTTGAACCTCAAGGTTAAGTTCAACAAACCTTGTGACATAGCCTTACACTAGGTATTGTCCTTAGAATGATGAGAAGTGCATGGGGATTTCTTGGAGATGTATTTTTCAAGGAAAGATTCATCAATTTATGACCTGAGATATAAAAGATCCTAAGGTTTGTGAGATGTATCATTTTTGTATGATTGTCCTAAATTGCACTATTTTATTTTATTTTCAACAATTGATTAGCCATTAGGTCTTGTTGGAGTTGCTTTTGTTTTTGGCAATTGGAGTCTTTGTTGGAAGTAATTGGATTTATTGGTTGGACTATGAGGTTTGTATAGTTGGTTTTTGAAAAGAAATTTTGATACACTATCCTAAGAGACTATCAACTTGTTGGAACTGGAACATTTTGTTTGGAATCATATCCACAAGATTGTAACAGTTTGTGTCTTAAATTCCAGAATTTTTTCTTGTGGGAAGCTACCTTTCCAAAACTTGACCTTATTGGTTAGTTGTTCATGATTTTTTTTGGGTTTTAACTTTGGGTCCTGGGGCATGTTTTGTTACAACATCACCATAGGGGTTTGCTTTTGTAAAGATTTTTATTTATGAGTGAACAAATATGAGTGATCATCCCATGATAGTCAGGGTTTTAGTTTCTTGTTATTTGCATTGAAATAATCAGTGTGATGATGATCTTATCAACATTGTATTACAAATTGTTTTATCGGAAACACTTTATCTATGTGCCAAAATTTTGTTCAATTCGAATATTAAGGTTTATTATTAGTTGATATTTCAGCTTCTTAATGTTAGAAATAGAATTCATTAGCATGGTGAGAGCAGAAGAAGTTGTTTCATGTTGCATACATTGAAATCAAATTTAAATTTCGTTTTCACCCTAACAACCTTGGCATGTAAAACTTTATTTGAAGCTTATGTTAAAGGTTATCAGGCTTCCTGAAAGGTTTTCAAGCACATTATAGACTCGTTAATTCTGGAATATTTTGTTTGAAATCAGATCTTGATCATCTATTCATAATCCATGGAGGAAAAACCATTCACTGATTGGTCCAAAACTAAGGAACAATCCCTGAAATAATATGATGTGCGATTAGACAAAGTTTTAAGTTCTCATAAAGTGGAGAAACGACATCAAAGGTATGGATGGAATGAGCTACAAAAAGAAAATGGTAAACCTTTATGAAAGTTGTTTTTGGAGCAATTTGATGATACACTTGTCAAAATACTTCTGGTGGTAGCTAGCATCCCATTTGTTCTTACCTACTTTCATGATGATGAGTCATCTGAGGCAATTATAACAGTCTATGTAGATCCCATCGTCATTGTCTTGATTCTCATTATTAATGCCATTGTTGGAGTATGGCTAGAGAGTAAAGTTGAGAAGGCTTTGGAAGCTCTCAAAAAAATGAAATACAAGCAAGGGTCTTGAGAGATAGATTTTATGTTCTATATATGTCTGTCCGAGAACTTATTCTAGGAGATATAGTTTAACTGAGGGTGGGAGACAAGGTTCCTACAGACATGTGAATTACATCCCTCAAGACATCGACCTATAGGATGGAGATAAGCTCCCTGACTGGAGAGAGCATGCTTGTGCTCAAAAGCACATATCCAGTTCCCATGAGTGATTGTGAGTTATATATTAAATTGAGTTAGAATAATTAATATTAGAACTAAAATTATAGTAATAATTAATATCAAGACTAATATTATAGTAATAATTGATATTAGAACTAATATCAATATTATAGTAATAATATTTTTTTAGGAGATTAATATTATTTATATAGAATTAACATAGATTTTCTTAGTCATAAAATAAAGTAGTTATTGGCATAGATTGTTTGATTTGAGTCAACAATATATAGGGTCCTTATTTTCATTTTTTCTGGTGTTTGATGGGTTCGCCATTTAAGGTTCATCTATAAGACATTTCTATATATATATTTATATATATATATAATATATATTATAATATATATATATATATATATATTTTTTTTTTTAAAATGAATAATAACAATAAATACTAATAAATCAACATCAATAAACATAAAAGAATGTTATCATGGACTTGGAAACTGCAAGGATGGATTACAAGTTTGAATTGTGATATAGGGGTATGGGTTTTGAGCCATGGACTTGGTCAATGGAAATGAGGGTTTGATGAGGTTTTTCGAACCTCAAAAAAAAAATTAGGGTTGCCAAATTTTGAACCTCAAGGTTAAGTTCAACAAACCTTGTGACATAGCCTTACACTAGGCATTGTCCTTAGAATGACGAGAAGTGCATGGGGCTTTCTTGGAGATGTATTTTTCAAGGAAATATTTATCAATTTATGGCCTGAGACATAAAAGATCCTAAGGTTTGTGAGATGTAGCAGTTTTGTATGATTGTCCTAAATTGCACTATTTTATTTTATTTTCAACAATTGATTAACCATTAGGTCTTGTTGGAGTTGCATTGTTTTTTGGCAATTGGAGTCTTCGTTGGAAATAATTGGATTTCTTGGTTGGTTATGAGGTTTGTATGGTTGGTTTTTGAAAAGAAATTTTGATACACTATACTAAGAGACTATCAACTTGTTGAAAATGGAACATTTTGTTTGGAATCATATCCAAGAGATTGTAACAGTTTGTGTCTTGAATTCCAGAATTTTTTCTTGTGGGAAGCTACCTTTCCAAAACTTGATCTTATTGGTTAGTTGTTCATGATTATTTTTTGGGTTTTAACTTTTGGTCTTGGGGCATGTTTTGTTACAACATTACCATAGGGGTTTGCTTTTGTAAAGATTTTTATTTATGAGTGAACAAATATGAGTGATCATCCCATGATAGTCAGGGTTTTAGTTGCTTGTTATTTGCATTGAAATAATCTATGTGATGATAATCCTATCAACATTGTATTAGAACTTGTTTTATCAGAAACACTTTATCTATGTGCCAAAATTTTGTTCAATTTGAATATTAATGTTTATTGTTGGTTGATATTTTAGCTTCTTAATGTTACAAATAGAATTCATTAGCATGGTGAGAGTAGAAGAAGTTGTTTCAAGTTGCATACATTGAAATCAAATTTGAACTTCGTTTTCACCCTAACAACCTTGGCATGTAAAACTTTAGTTGAAGCTTATGTTAAAGGTGGTTATTAGGCTTCTTGAAAGATTTTCAAGCACATTATAGATTCGTTAATTCTAGAATGTTTTGTTTGAAATCATATCTTGACCATTTGTTCATAACCCATGGAGGAAAAACCATTCACTGATTGGTCCAAAGCTGAGGAACAATCCCTGAAATAGTATGATGTGCGATTAGAAAAAAGTTTAAGTTTTCATAAAGTGGAGAAACGGCATCAAAGGTATGGATGGAATGAGCTACAAAAAGAAAATGGTAAACCTTTATGAAAGTTGGTTTTGGAGCAATTTGATGATACACTTGTAAAAATACATATGGTGGTAGTTGGCATCTCATTTGTTCTTGCCTATTTTCATGATGATGTGTCATCTGAGGCAGTTATAACAATCTATGTAGATCCTATCGTCATTGTCTTGATTCTCATTATTAATGCCATTATTGGAGTATGGCTGGTGAGTAAAGTTGAGAAGGCTTTGGAAGCTCTCAAAAAAATGAAATATAGGCAAGGGTCTTGAGAGATAGATTTTATGTTCTAGATATGTCTGTCCGAGAACTTATTCTAGGAGATATAATTTAACTAAGGGTGGGAGACAAGGTTCCTGCAGACATGTCAATTGCATCCCTCAAGACATCGACCTATAGGATGGAGCAGAGCTCCATGACTGGAGAGAGCATGCTTGTGCTCAAAAGCACATATCCAGTTCCCATGAGTGACTGTGAGTTATATATTAGATTGAGTTAGAATAATTAACATTAGAACTAAAATTATAGTAATAATTAATATTAGAACTAATATCAATATTATAGTAATAACATTTTTTTAGGAGATTAATATTATTTATATAGAATTAACATAGATATATATACTTAGTATCATTAAAATAAAGTAGTAATAGCACTATAGATTTGTATTGTATCTTGAATTCAACAATGATTAGTTCCATTAGAGTTCAAATTTTTCATGAGGTTTGGATGAAGTTTTCGCCATTAGTTCATCTATAAACATTTCTATATCTATTCTATATATTATTATATATATATATATATTATATATATATATATATATAATAATATATATAGAGGAGAGAGGAGAGAGAGAGAGAGAGAGATAATGAATAATAACAATAAATACTAATAAATCAACATCCATAAACATAAAAGAATGTTATCATGGACTTGGAAACTGCAAGGATGGATTACAAGTTTGAATTGTGATATAAGGGTATGGGTTCTGAGCCATGGACTTGGTCAATGGAAATGAGGGTTTGATGAGGTTTTCCGAACCTCAAAAAAAAATTTAGGGTTGCCAAATTTTGAACCTCAAGGTTAAGTTCAACAAACCTTGTGACATAGCCTTACACTAGGTATTGTCCTTAGAACGACGTGAAGTGCATGGGACTTTCTTTGAGATGTATTTTTCAAGGAAAGATTCATCAATTTATGGCCTGAGATATAAAATATCCTAAGGTTTGTGAGATGTAGCAGTTTTGTATGCTTGTCCTAAATTGCACTATTTTATTTTATTTTCAGCAATTGATTAGCCATTAGGTCTTGTTGGAGTTGCAATTTTTTTGGAAATTGGAGTCTTCGTTGGAAATAATTGGATTTCTTGGTTGGATTATGAGGTTTGTATAGTTGGTTTTTGAAAAGAAATTTCTTGTTGAAATTGGAACATTTTGTTTGGAATCATATCCAAGAGATGTAACAATTTGTGTCTTGAATTCCATAATTTTTTCTTGTGGAAAGCTACCTTTCCAAAACTTGATCTTATTTGTTAGTTGTTCATGATTATTTTTTGGGTTTTAACTTTTGGTCCTAGGGCATGTTTTGTTACAACATTACCATAGGGGTTTGCTTTTGTAAAGGTTTTTTTATTTATGAGTGAACAAATATGAGTGATCATCCCATGATAGTTACGGTTTTAGTTGCTTGTTATTTGCATTGAAATAATCAGTGTGATGATAATCTTATCAACATTGTATTACAACTTGTTTTATCGGAAACACTTTATCTATGTGCCAAAATTTTGTTCAATTTGAATATTAATGTTTATTGTTGGTTGATATTTTAGCTTCTTAATGTTAGAAATAGAATTCATTAGCATGGTGAGAGTAGAAGAAGTTGTTTCAAGTTGCATACATTGAAATCAAATTTGAATTTTGTTTTCACCCTAACAACCTTGGCATGTAAAAATTTAGTTGAAGCTTATGTTAAAGGTGGTTATCAGGCTTCTTGAAAGATTTTCAAGCACATTATAGATTCATTAATTCTGGAATGTTTTGTTTGAAATCAGAACTTGATCATCTGTTCATAATCCATGGAGGAAAAACCATTCACTGATTGGTCCAAAGCTGAGGAACAATCCCTAAAATAGTATGATGTGCGATTAGACAAAGGTTTAAGTTCTCATAAAGTGGAGAAACGACATCAAAGGTATGGATGGAATGAGCTACAAAAAGAAAATGGTAAACCTTTATGAAAGTTGGTTTTGGAGCAATTTGATGATACACTTGTCAAAATACTTCTGGTGGTAGCTGGCATCTCATTTGTTCTTTCCTACTTTCATGATGATGAGTCATCTGAGGCAGTTATAACAGTCTATGTATATCCTATCGTCATTGTCTTGATTCTCATTATTAATGCCATTATTGGAGTATGGCTGGAGAGTAAAGTTGAGAAGGCTTTGGAAGCTCTCAAAAAAATGAAATACAGGCAAGGGTCTTGAGAGATATATTTTATGTTCTAGATATGTCTGTTCGAGAACTTATTCTAGGAGATATAGTTTAACTGAGGGTGGGAGACAAGGATCCTGCAGACATGTCAATTGCATCCCTCAAGATATCGACCTATAGGATGGAGCAGAGCTCCCTGACTGGAGAGAGCATGCTTGTGCTCAAAAGCACATATCCAGTTCCCATGAGTGACTGTGAGTTATATATTAGATTGAGTTAGAATAATTAACATTAGAACTAAAATTATAGTAATAACTAATATTAAGACTAGTATTATAGTAATAATTAATATTAGAACTAATATCAATATTATAGTAATAATATTTTTTTAGGAGATTAATATTATTTATATAGAATTAACATAGATATATATACTTAGTATCATTAAAATAAAGTAGTATAGCACTAGAATTGTATTGTATCTGAGTTCAACAATGATTAGGTTCCATTAGAATTCAAATTTTTTCATGAGGTTTGGATGAGTTTCGCCATTAGGTTCATCTATAAACATTTTATATATATATATATATATATTGAATAATAATAATAATAAATACTAATAAATCAACATCCATAAACATAAAAGAATGTTATCATGGACTTGGAAACTGCAAGGATGGATTACAAGTTTGAATTGTGATATAGAGGTATGGGTTCTGAGCCATGGACTTGGTCAATGGAAATGAGGGTTTGATGAGGTTTTCCGAACCTCAAAAAAAAATTTAGGCTTGCCAAATTTTGAACCTCAAGGTTAAGTTCAACAAACCTTGTGACATAGCCTTACACTAGGTATTGTCCTTAGAACGACGAGAAGTGCATGGGACTTTCTGGGAGATGTATTTTTCAAGGAAAGATTCATCAATTTATGGCCTAAGATATAAAAGATCCTAAGGTTTGTGAGATGTAGCAGTTTGTATGGTTGTCCTAAATTGCACTATTTTATTTTATTTTCAACAATTGATTAGCCATTAGGTCTTGTTGGAGTTGCAATTTTTTTGGCAATTGGAGTCTTCGTTGGAAATAATTGGATTTCTTGGTTGGATTATGAGGTTTGTATAGTTGGTTTTTGAAAAGAAATTTCTTGCTGAAACTAGAACATTTTGTTTGGAATCATATCCAAGAGATGTAACAGTTTGTGTCTTGAATTCCAGAATTTTTTCTTGTGGGAAGCTACCTTTCCAAAACTTGATCTTATTTGTTAGTTGCTCATGATTATTTTTTGGGTTTTAACTTTTGGTCCTAGGGCATGTTTTGTTACAACATTACTATAGGGGTTTGCTTTTGTAAAGATTTTTATTTATGAGTAAACAAATATGAGTGATCATCCCATGATAGTCAGGGTTTTAGTTGCTTGTTATTTGCATTGAAATAATCAGTGTGATGATAATCTTATCAACATTGTATTACAACTTGTTTTATCGGAAACACTTTATCTATGTGCCAAAATTTTGTTCAATTTGAATATTAAGGTTTATTATTGGTTGATATTTTAGCTTCTTAATGTTAGAAATAGAATTCATTAGCGTGGTGAGAGTAGAAGAAGTTGTTTCAAGTTGCATACATTGAAATCAAATTTGAACTTCGTTTTCACCCTAACAACCTTGGCATGTAAAACTTTTGTTGAAGCTTATGTTAAAGATTATCGGGCTTCTTGAAAGTTTTTCAAGCACATTATAGATTTGTTAATTCTGGAACGTTTTGTTTGAAATCAGATCCCGGTCATTTGTTCATAATCCATGGAGGAAAAACCATTCGCTGATTGGTCCAAAATTGAGGAACAATCCCTGAAATGATATGATGTGCGATTAGACAAAGGTTTAAGTTCTCATAAAGTGGAGAAACGACATCAAAGGTATGGATGGAATGAGCTACAAAAAGAAAATGGTAAACCTTTATGAAAGTTGGTTTTGGAGAAATTTGATGATACACTTGTCAAAATACTTCTGGTGGTAGCTGGCATCTCATTTGTTCTTACCTACTTTCATGATGATGAGTCATCTGAGGCAGTTACAACAGTCTATGTAGAGTCCATCGTCATTGTCTTGATTCTCATTATTAATGCTGGAGTATGGCTGGAGAGTAAAGTTGAGAAGGCTTTGGAAGCTCTCAAAAAAATGAAATACAAGCAAGGGTCTTGAGAGATAGATCTTATGTTCTAGATATGTCTGTCCGAGAACTTATTCTAGGAGATATAGTTTAACTGAGGGTGGGAGACAAGGTTCCTGCAGACATGTGAATTGCATCCCTCAAGACATCAACTTATAGGATGGAGCAGAACTCCCTGACTAGAGAGAGCATGCTTGTGCTCAAAAGCACATATCCAGTTCCCATGAGTGACTATGAGTTATATATTAGATTGACTTAGAATAATTAATATTAGAACTAAAATTATAGTAATAATTAATATTAAGACTAATAATATAGTAATAATTGATATTAGAACTAATATCAATATTATGGTAATAATATTTTTTAGGAGATTAATATTATTTATATGAATTAACATAGATATATATACTTAGTATTATTAAAAGAAAGTAGTATAGCACTAGAATTGTATTGTAAATTATTAATTTAGTAACATTATTATATTATTGTAGAGTAGTTATAATATTATTAGATTTAGTGTTATATAGTTAGTATATGGTTAGTTAGTATTATAGGTTATATTAAATCTATAAAACATTAGGAAATAGTAGATTTTAGGCTTCTGCAATTTGCATTTTGTGTGGTGATACCTTCCGGAGTCATCGCATCTATGTTTTTTGTAATCGACGTTTCAAACCAACCTTCCTGGTTCATCATCAGGATTAGATGAGTGAATAAGTCAGAGATTAATTGGGTAATAAATAGAGGAGAAAGTTGGGATGGGAATGCATGGAGCCGACAAGTTTGATAAAGACATGAAACAAACTTTTAATTTATTGATTTTATTAATGTTTATTAAATTTATATTAATGATTATTAAATCTTGACAATTGTATTTATAGTTATTGATGAAAAATTAAATGTTATGACCTAATATTATTAATGGTTATCAACTAACTAATTTTTTTCTGCAAAATTAATCAGTTTTTGTTAATTACAAGATTTTTAATGATTGATTTTTTAGTATTAACAAAAAATGTTTAAATCGTTGGAGGTTATACCACGCGGGTCTGACCGCAGGTTATGGATACAATATTGGTTTGGGACCTCATAAACAACAGGCTTTGTCAGTTGCTTTCTTTTGTATTTGGAATACCGTCCGACGGTTTAGCAACTCCGTTTTCTCTGCAGTCTACCTTCCCCTAGTTATATGGTGGTCAGTTTTACTGTCGGTTACAATGGTCGAAGAAGACCTCGTGGACTATGAGGTGGACCCGATGCTAGAATAGGAGATATGGGCTCATCAAGCTAGCCCTGACAAGGGCCCCTAGCAGAGAAAAACGCTTCGGATGACAGCGGCACATCATTTTCCACAACACCCACCCTCCACTGGAAAACGACACCCTCCTGCTGTCAATGTTGATGACGTACCCGGTTTGGAATGCCCTCTTCTCTCTCCAGCCACTCTAAATCTGCTCGGCACTAGTCTTCAGGCCTCGCCCATATTTGACTCTCCCTTGACTCATCCCCCGTAACATTCATTACCTATGAACCCTCCTTCTTACTCCTTGGCTCCGGCTGGCCCATCTAACCCCCCGCTCCCTGTATAATCCTTCATACACCCGAGCTCTTGTAGCTACAACCCTCACTCCCCGATAAGATCTGGTTGCTTCAGTTCTCCCATTCCAAACCCTAGACCTGCAATATCTGTCCAGCAGGGCTCTTCGGAAGCATGCAGAAGTCTGCTCAGAGAACATCCGACGGGCCATCGCACGGACAAGCCCAAAAAGGGCCGGTGCCTCAGAGCGGTGGACACTGACATTAATTTGACCTTTGGAGAAGACATTCCTATGGCTGATGCTATGGACACAGTGAGGAAGGTTCTTGTTGGATGTGTACAAGGCAGGAATTATTCGGTGGAGCGTCTACGCTAATGGACCATGGAGATTTGGGGTTCTCTATTAAAAGAACTCGCTATGATTAGGATTTTGGCCAGAGGTTGGTTTGCCCTCTGCTTCCATAGGGAGGAGTATACGGATTGGATACTATCGTGTTACTGGCATATAGAGCTTGCTCCTGTACTGCTAAAGAGATGGGATCCACTCTTCAACCCGGAGCGTGAACAGTTGGGTACAAGGCCTATTTGGGTAGACTTCCTAGTTTGCCCACGCTGGTTTGGACTCCTCAGGTTTTCAAATGTATTGGCGACGCACTGGGAACTTACCTTGAGCATGATCAGTCCTATGAAAAGATCGGTATTATTACTATGGAAAGGATTTTGGTCCACCTTGACACTAGGGAGGGACTTGAAGAAAAAATCACTCTACACAGGAGACATTTCTCGTCCAGACAACTCCTGGACTATGAAGGAGTCCCATTTCGATGTAGGAGGTGCCACAAAGTGGATCACCTATACAAAGATTGTCCACTACTTTCATCGGTGACTACAGAGACCTCTTGGGGGATCAAACATCATATCTCAGAACAGCTGAATAAGGGAGACCAGCAATAAGGACAGGCACCACCTAAGGCTGCGATGGAAGCTACACAAAAGGCAAAAAATCAGCGAAGGGCGCAGACCTCTCCTCCTCGGACCCGCTCCAAATCTGTTGCGGAAGCGCCTCCTCCTCCAGGTAATGAATCTATCCCCATAACCTCTGTATTTTTATCAGATGTTATGTTTTCTACTCTGCATTCACCTTTGACGCCCCCTTCCATAGTTGTTTGTTCTATCCCTACCATCACTTGCTCCATCTTTCCTCCTCCCCCCACTTTCTCTACTACGCCTACCTCCCGCAGGGATTTTTCCACTCCTCCCTCTCATACATCCTCCCCATCAGGGACAGGATCCCATCCCTACAACCTCAGATCTAGATCTCGACAATTATCTCCACATTTTGGTTTGGGCCATTCCCCTGGAAGGACAAAAAAAAATAAACCCACCAGAGGGGGCCCATCCAGGATCAAAACCGCCATCAAGACGGCAGTGGCTGATGTGGTGAGGGGTCGTCAACACACCATTGAAAGGGCATTTAGAGAAATTGAGCCCTCCATCCCTGTTTCCCCATGATCTAGCTCTCCTACAACTGCAGGGGATTAGCCAACCCTAAAAAGAGATTGACTCTAAAACGTCTTTTAGATAGTTCCAATAGTGACATTCTCTTCCTACAGGAAACCCTTGGCTCATCTGACATCATAACCAGAACCCTCCACTCTATCCTTCTGGGCTGGGTTTTTCAAGGTTTGGATGCTTTTAGCAAATCCGGAGGCTATAGGAATAAACCCTAAAACTATTAAGCACATTTCCTCCTAGGGCGGTTTGGGCTTCATTAGTATGGATATTTTTGCGAGTGAGCTAGCGATCCAGTGAAAAGTGATAAACATATATGCCCCTAATCATAACAGAATGGAGTTTTGGAACAACTTGCTGGATCACAATCTTGTCTCAGGCACCACCATTATTGGTGGTGACTTAAAAATTTTCATTAGGTATGGAGGAATCTTGGGGACATCACTCACAGATCAACCCTATATCAGACTAGATGAGCACTCTACTGGATACATTGAAACTTATTGATGTTCCCATGAATAAGAAAATGCCCACACGGCATGACAGGAGAATGGGTGAGGCTGCCCTGGGTCGGAGATTGGACTGTTTTTGTATTCATGAAGATCTTATCCAAGCCCTACCCTTATATAGGAAATGGGTTGGTACTAGAGGATCTTCTGATCACCTCCCCATATATCTACAAATCTCTGGTCCCTCAAAAAAGCCTCATGCCCCCTTCAAATTCTTTACCGGATTCCTAAAAGACCCAGATTTCATCAATCTGGTAATAGAATTTTGGAGAGCACAACCCCCTCTTAGGGAGCAGAGAATGGCAGCAGATTTCTGTGTTTGACTTAAAAATCTCAGGACTATCACAGAGGAATGGTCAAGGCAGAAAAAATTGAGAGATGAACAGAACCTAAAGGACATTGAATTGCAGATTGCCCAGCTCACGGATGAAAAGGGGCTTCGGTACTTAACAGATGACACAAAACTCCAACTGATAAGTTTGGAAAACCAAAAGACAAAGATTCTTCTTGAAAAGGAAGAACAGTGGAGGCTGAAAAGTAGGGCTATATGGCTACAAGCTAGAGATGGAAATACCAAGTTTTTCCACAATTTTGCCAATGGTAGGAAGGCCTCTAACACCATTTGTCAGCTACCTTGTGATCTAGATGGATGGGCCTCTACCCACCCACAATTAGCCAGGTTGGGGAATACCTATTTCAAGAGTCAATTTACTGCTCCGGCAGCCATCACCCTCCCGGACATCATTAACCTGGTTGGCCACTTCCCTAGGTTTGTGGATCCATATGATGAGGATGATCTTATACAACCTGTCACTATGGAGGAATTGGAAGGAACACTTAAATGGTTCAAGAAGGACAAGGTTCCTGGTTCGGATGGCTGGCCGGTTGAATTCTACACGGTTTTTCTGGAGCTACTGGGATAGGACTTGCTGGCGGTCATTGAAGAAAGTAGAACTACAGGGCAAATCCACCCTCCCATAAACTTTACCTATTTGGCTTTGATCCCTAAGACTGACTCACCAACCTCTTTTAACGATTTTCGCCCCATATCCCTTTGCAACTACCTGTATAAAATTATCTCTAAAATCATAGCCAACCGCATCAAGCCCATATTATCTAACCATATCTCTCCGGAGAAATTTGCTTTCCTCCACCATAGACACATTCCAGATGCCATTGGCTCAGCCCAGGAAGCCCTACACTCCATTAAGCACAAAAAACTTAAGGGACTTACTCTCAAAATTGATCTATCAAAGTCTTTCGACAAAGTGAATTGGCTATATATCAAGATGATTATCACTCATTTGGGTTTTCCCCCAACTCTTATCAACTGGATCATGGGATGCATCTCCTCTGTATCGTTTGCCATTCTCATCAATGGGTCTGCCACTACATCCTTTAATATTGATATAGGGATAAGGCAAGGATGCCCTTTATCACCATTACTATTATATTAGTTATGGAAGGATTGAGCTATCTAATTGATTCAAAAAAAAGAAGAGGGGGCTTCAGAGGGCTAAAAATTATGGACCACTACTATCTGACACACCTACTATTTTTAGATGACATATTAATTTTCTTGAATGGTAGTGTTCGGGAAACCACTTCAATGTATGAGATTCTAAACCTCTTCTGCAGAGCAACAAGAATGGAAATTAACAGAGATAAATCCACCATCTCTCTATCTGATTATGCACAACAGGAATCACAGTTCTCAATACAAAAATTTCCATTTCAAGCTACTGAGTTGATGGAGGGGCTCAAAAATCTGGGTTTCAGGCTAAACCAAATGGGTACAAAATCACTAATTGGACCTGGCTTATCACAAAAGTGGAGAAAAGAATAAATTGTTGGTGTCACAGGTTCCTCTCTAGGGCAGGAAAATTAATTCTTATCAAATCAGTCCTTGAAGCCACCTCGGTTTACTGGATGTCGCTGGCCTGGACTCCAAGAGGGGTCCTTCACAAAATTCAACAAATCTGTTGCAAATTTCTTTCGAATGGAAGAAAGGAGGGCAAACCATTTGCCTAGGTTAAACGGAACAAACTTGCTACTCCAAAAAAGTGGGGAGGTTGGGGCCTTAAAATACTTCCTGCCTTTGCACAAGCCTTGGCAGCAAAACAGATTCGGTTATTACTAAAGCAAAAAGGTCTTTGGACTGAGGTTATCCTACATAAATATATCTAGCCATCGACTATTATAGACTAGATTAGAAGTCCAACATGGAACATAAAAGGTATTTCGGTGATTTGGAGGGCCATACTTAATTCTCTTCCCATTATCAAGGATGGAGCCTCAGTTCATATTGGAATTGATCCATGGACTGGAAGTGGAAACTCTCATCAACTACCAAATGGGCTGATAAATCACTTAAATGGCAGGGAGATTAAGTATATTGGGCAGACAGGTGATCAACAGAATACTACTTTTCATGCACAAGCATGGCTAACTGAGCAAAACTGGAACATCCCAAATGAATGGAGCAGAACATGGCAAAACCACATTCAGGCACTCATAGAATCACATGGTAGATTAAAGAATGAAGAGGATGAACTCATATGGGCACACTCAAAATCTGGACAATACTCTTCAAAGCAGGGCTATGATACCATTATTTCAGATAAAAAACCGGAGGCCTTAAGGAGCTGGTGGGTATCAATTTGGAAATTAAAAGCTCCAATGCGTACCAGACTGTTGATGTGGAATATCTTAGAAAATAAGATCCCCAGTTGATCCTGTTTAAAAAAGAGGGCTTTCTTAGGACCTACCTGGTGTTTCCTATGCCACCAAGAGGAGGAATCGACCCAGCACCTCTTTCTCTCATGTCCGACCACCAGGAACATTTGGACACAAGTCCTACATACTCTAAATCTGAATATGAGTTGGCAGGGTGCAGATATTATAACAGCATAGGACAGTTGGTGGGGTACTGATGTGGAAAAAACAAGAAACCTTCCCCTTCTAGTCTCATGGCGCATATGGCTCAAGCGAAACATCAAAATATTTTAACACAAGTCGGTTAACTGGAACCTGATCCCTCCGAAAATATGCGCTGCTTTTGAAGAGCTACCAAATGATGAGAGCCAAAAAAGACCTAGGAATATCCGACAGGAACAGATAAACACAACAACACCTTGGGCCTATTTTGATGGTGCTGCCCAGCAGCATGGCTTTGGGGGAGGCATATGTTTTTACCTGTCAGAAACACACTATTTCCATATTAGTATGGGATTGGGACAGGGCACAAATAATTATGTTGAACTGATATCTCTTCACCACCTGATATACTTTGCCATACTGAAACAATGCAGAGACATACAAATATTTGGGGACTCAAAGAATGTGACTGATTGGTTTAATAACACAGTTGTTTGTTATGCATACTCTTTGAGATCTATTATGGAAGAAATTGTTTTTTTCAAAACATTCTTTGATCAAATTTATGTTTCTCATATCTACAGGGAAAGAAATGAAACTGCAGATAGGCTATCGAAAGAAGCGACGCATCGTCCTCTAGGAGAGTGGATGATCGCTGAACATACACCTGCAGAAACCTATCACTACTTCCACAGGCCATACATCGATGGGAGACTTCAGAGGGGCAACAGCCCCTAATTATCAACTTTTTGTTACTTTGAAATTTTTGAAATTTTGATACAGTTTCTACTTCGTATTTATTAGCAAATGATTGTAAATATGGACAGCACAAACACACCTGCGAGGGTGAATTTTTTATCTTTTTATTGAGGTCTTGAACCTGCTTAGTATACCCTTTGGGTTTTCATTGTAAATATTTAGTTTCTAACAGTGGATAGACAACCACGATACAACATATGCCAATGGGCATCTACAACATGTAATTTCACCAACGAAATTATGAATTTTCTTTCTGGAAAAAAAAAAACAATAATGTTTAAATTTTGTATGATTAAAAATATTAAAATTATAATTAAAACTTAATATTTATATGCATTGTTAATTGCATATTTATTTTTATCATTATGATAATGAACTATCTTGATTTAATGTTCTCAAATTTATGGAAATATATAATATTCTAATTGAGAGTTATTAAAATATTTTGCTAGTGATGTTTGCTTTATTAAGATATTTTCTTAAATGATTTCCTAAGTCTTTGATGTTTTTTTTATTATTATTATATATTTATTATTAATTTTTATGTATTGATTTATAAAGTTTTTTAACTTTTAATTATACTTGATTAGGATTGAGTTAGCTAAGGTTTAATTAAAATTACAATGATTGTTGCTCAAGATTAGGGCTAGCTATGGAGTGACAGGCATTGGCACTGTTGAGTCGCTTTAGCGAGATTGGCGTAGCCTCGATCATCACATAGATTATGGCCGAGAGTTATGGGAGAGGAGGCTCTAGTACGAGCATGCTAGGCAGTCATTCATGACCAAATTGTCATGATGTCAGCAAGATAGGTTCCTTCTGCAACTGGTAGGGGATTCTGGCATAACAGGGTTGAGCAGTTCAGCTACCCATAGAGGTGAGTTGGTTTCTACATGGGAGGGTCATCCAGATCTTCCATTTGGTTTTAGTGATTCGTTGATGGTGTCGGGAAATTTACTGGTGTGGCAGGGTGATTGAAAGGAGGAGATCAAGAGAGGCCCAGGTAGACAAGGGTTCAATCGCACCACGATTGGATTGCATCTTCAATATTTTACTCTTGTAGTGCATGAGATGGACTACTTAGTAGGGAAATTTCATAGGGAGTTGGGCAGAGTCTTACATTATCATGATGCTCTACTTATTTCTAGTATGTAGAGGGATTTTGGTACCTGTATCTTGTTGGATAGCGAGTGGAGGAAGGTGTGCTTCACA
Source organism: Pinus taeda (assembly GCA_000404065.3). Classification (NCBI taxonomy): domain Eukaryota; kingdom Viridiplantae; phylum Streptophyta; class Pinopsida; order Pinales; family Pinaceae; genus Pinus; species Pinus taeda. Next base: position 34,461 of record APFE031565702.1, read on the forward strand.
TTGATTAGGCTGGCTTGGGATCCTAGTATCGAGGGATTCCTTCATGTCGGGACAGTGCTGAGATTGGGGATGACTCGACAATACATTTGGGACCCTGGTATTATTGGTGGTTACAGTGGTGATCAACAGTCAGAGAGGGCACTTTTTCAGGCATTGCTTGAGGACAAGCAATTTTTGGTGGGGAGGATTGTAATGTCCCTTCCTAAATTATTTTGGAACAAGATTTATTTCTCCATTTTAGGGGCCAATTTTGGTGAAGAGGGGGCCCATTTGATTTTTTATAGGAGACTTAGGAATTAGAGGAAAGTTAATTTTATTTTGTTTTGTTTTGTTAATGATATGTGGGGACTACCCACATAAGAAATATGCACTCCCTAAGCCATTGATTTGAAATGCATGAGAGGGAAGAAAAGGCTCCACGAAAGTTATAAAAGGAAGGCAGCACACTTCATTTGGCATTCTTGGCTTATCGAATTTGATTTTGTTGCTTGAATTGTTTAGACGGATCACTTGTTGTTTAGCAAGAGTTTTCCAAGTGGAAAACTCACACTTTCTTCTGGGGACTTCAAGTGCCACCCTAGAGAGGTTCATCCATTATCATCTAGAGGGGATTTGTAGATATATTTCTAGGATTTGTATTTAGTTCGCCTCAAAAAGTGCATATTTCTAGAGGATGCAATAATGGATCTAGTGTGGCCATTGTAGCATTCTTCCAAAGGGCTATTGCTGGGAGAAATTAGGAGAAAAAGGCCCAATATATTTTTTGGCTATTGGGTGATTTTGAGCACTAGAAGTGGCAGCAATATTCAGGAGCGATTTTGCAGACTTTGTGGCCAACATAGAAGAGAGAAACTATGCATACACGGGAGATAGAGTTTCAGCCACTGGGGCTATTGCTTGCCGGGAGAAATAAGGGAAGTATTGGTGGAGTTGATTGCTACATTTCGGGAGTGTTTGGGGAGGATTTTGTTGGTGGTTTGATAGACAATGTGCTTCACCAGCTATTGGAAAGTGTAGGGATTTTGGGGGTTGATTTTGGAAGGTCAAAATCCAACCAACCAATTCTAAGTTTTTGTGGGTTTTCTGAGAGGAGTTCATTGTTAAAATTTCAAAAATTTTCGGGCGATATTCGGGCCTGAAATCTTAATTCTTATAACATTGTGAATTGCTAGTTAGCTGGGGAATTTTCACCATTTTGTGGGTTCGACTTTGGCTTGGAGATAAGCCAAACTCTTTCTGTGTTTTTCTAAGTTTTTGGTGGAGAGCTCAAGATTAATTTGGCGGAATTTTCTAAGCACTTTCGGAGGCTCAAACAGGGGTTTCTTCCAACCAACGGTTGCAAAAATTCTAGGGCTAGCACAAAAGATTGAGGAGAAGTCTTTCGTTTGCATCCGAGCAACATTTTTCTCACCTAGGATTGTCTAGCTTTCTTTGGCAAGCCAAATGCACACATTCCATGGATTAAAATCTCCTTTGATAACAAAATGGCTCGGTTTGGCGCAATTCTGTTGCAATTTTATGGGTGTTTAATTGTTGTCTGATTTTTTTGTGTCATATGTGTATTTTGCTTATTTAGCATTGTTATTTCCTTTTTGGAACATTACAACACTAAAGTTGGAAAACACATCATAAATGAGTTGGCAACATTTTTAGTGGAATGGACAAATTTAGTGTTAGAAACTAGGATAATATTGAGGAGGGGGGGTGAATCAGTATAAAACTTTATTTTACTCATGTAGAATACTAGGACACCAATAAATACTTCTACAATTAATTTATATGAGTATCACAAGAATCAATCATTAGAAGCACAAATGGAACACGTGGATTATTTAAACTTTCTTCAAATTACTTCACATAGGCAAGCTTCTACTTGTTGTTGCAAAGTTCTTTGGTTACAATCAGAAGGAAGCAACTACTCCATGATTTATTAGCTACAACTGAAAGGAGCTACAACCCTTAGGTTTACCAGCTACTGCTGAAAGGAGCCACAACCTCTAACTATTTACTAGCCACTACTGGAAGGAGCTACAACCTCTTATTTTCAAGCTATTACTTTCCAGACCTCAATGATTCATCTTTCCTACAGTTTTAAAATTCAAATCATGAAGGTCATTCCCTTACATAAACAAATAAATGTATCTCTTCAAACACTCACCTGCAGCAATCTTTGATCATTAATCAATCCACCATCCACACTAGCACAACTAACACAATTGCACAATTACACACTACACAATCTACACAAGTATAGATCCATCTTAACCACGGATCTAGTAAGAGCCGAGATGGATCAAATCCCTTAAGGTGCAAACATT
>APFE031565702.1:37632-55322 GCA_000404065.3 Pinus taeda
TAACCCTTCATATTAAAATATTTTATTTATAAATGAAATTGAATTTATTATTAATCATAATAGTTTTTAAATTCTACATGTTTTTTTTTTCTCGTTAAAACTAATCTATTATATACAGAAACAGAGTACAATTACAATCACACTGTCAAAAAAGAACCAGCTGCCTAGTGGTAATGGCAGCGTGAAGAAACAGAGTTCGCAGTTTAAGAGGACGAACCAGACCACTAATCTAACCCACGCAGGGGCTAGAGGAACCAAAAGACCATTCCACGCAGGGGATTCCAAAAACATTTTGACATAGAGCAGTTTCCATCCATGTGTAAAAACCCAACCCTGAACACCGACAAATGCCCTACCGCATTGACACATTGAACCTTTGACAAATTGACACATTGACACATAGCCAAAAAATGGAATAGATGAAATCCCTTCATTGTGGGCCACGTAACCTGGGAAGAAGTCTCGGTTAGTCTTCTAGAACCTCCTCCACGATCCTGCACCAGCCGTATTCCTCCATGTCCTGTGCTTGGACTTCCTCTATTGCAGTCGTGACAGGCTCCTTCCCGACGTCCTCCTTCTGACTGGATGGTCCTTCCATAACCTTCACAGGATCTGCAGAGGGTGTCTCCATAGCTCTCATGGTTTCAACTGGTGGTGTAATCTCCCTTTGAGCATTGGATTCGCCCTCTTCTTGGGCTTCCTTAATGAAGAGCACCGAAACATGGGTGTTGATCCAGGGACGGTTCAGAGAGGTATTGAAAGTGAAAACTGCTGAGCCAAAGGAGGGCGAGGAAGAGGACCCAGGAGAGTTGGCTTGCAGAAATTGGCTTGGCCTAAGGAAACTTGCTCCTTCGGCATGAGGGCAGTGGCAGTGGCAATGGAAATGGTGGGAGGTTTCCGCATCGACTAAAGGGTGTGAGGACCTGCCACGGGTGGTGCCTCGACGGCTGAGCATTCGCTGTCGAGGCCGAACCATAATTGTAGAGTTGAACAGAGCCAAATTGGAATTTAGAAAACAGAGAAAATCAAACACAGGCGGAGGAGTGGACCTAACAGATGGGTGAGGGTCCTGTGAGAGATTCATATAGCCAACAAATAGACAGAGGCCGGAAGTGACCCAAGAATTTGGAGTTGATGGAATGGCCTGAGAATTCATACCAGGACTCCACCCTAACAGCACCAGAGGCAGCAGTATGACCCTGAGCCAAGCCTGAAATAACATGGCAAAACACATGATGTAGCCGTTAATATTGCGTCTGCCCTTGCCTCAAAGCACTCCCGCCATTACTATGGCCTTCATGAGAGCCGAGGAGCCGAGCCCTGTTTTACAGGCAGAGGTGGGCGGAGCGTTAATGCTCCAGTGCAACGGTCCTTTGCTTTTGTACTAGTGCCAACGAGAATGTCCATTCCCCCATGTGAACATAGCGCTTATGCGCATGGCGGGCAGGTGGCTATCACTGCTCGCCCGTCCCATCACATTACTCTCAGCCTTAATCACCCACATCTGGGGTTAAATTCTACATGTTAATTTGATATTAAGGATTAAATAAATTACATATCTAGAATTTTTTTACTTTTAATTACTCCTCCTCTTTAAGCATTGAAATATTTTATATGATTAGCACTAAAATAATTTTTAATTTCTTTCTCCCCATATATATGCATGAATCATATTTAAAAATATTATTTGAGTCATGTACTAAAATATTTTTAAAACATTTATTTAAGTCATGCACTCAAATATTCTTAGAAAGTAAGAAATATACAATTTTCTGCTACTCAAAAGTAAAACTAAAAGTTAGTTTTTTTTACTTTTAGTTACTTTTCTCTGTAAAATCGGTTTAAGATTATGATAATTCATATGGACATGAGAGTAAAACATCTATATTCATTTTTGTTTTTTATTATAACCCGAAATTTATTTATTTATTTAAAGAATATATATATAATATATATATAATGTCAATCCGAGGTTGACGCAGACAAAATTACACATATCTCTCATACTGAGCTGTAGAATGAGCCTCTCGGTTCAAATACACACTTTGCAAATTTGAGTATGCTTTTAAAAAGTTTGACTAATATTTTTAGTTCTTTGAACTTTAATTATCTTGCACTTATTTTGCTTGCGTGAATATTTTTTTTATTATTCATCTCGTACTCATGTCAAGTCTTCTGAATGAGTTCTTTAACTCTTCAATCGCTTCTTACTTGTCTCTGCAAGAAAAACTGAGCTACGTTGCTCAAATTTTGTAATTCTAGAAAAATATCAGGCTTTAGCATTGATTTTCTAAATACGGCACATCACCAAATTTAGTTATTATGACAAGTCTACTTCCAAACTGTCTATTCTTCCATCTAAGCTTCCAACTCGCTCATGTATTCTTTATAAGTCTTAGTCCTCTGTTATTTATGGCATAAACACCAAAATTAAGTTGTCGACCCATTTCATGCATAAGCCTTCAAATATAGGTCAAAGCTATTTTAAAAAACTCTACCACATATAACTCCATTGGTCCCATTGAACTTTGTTTTAGCCCCAAAGGGTTTTGATTTAACCTTTACGAACCTTCCATGCCCATGTTCATGACGCTTGCATGAAATGAAGCCCTGGTGCCTTAAGCTTTAGCCCCCAGCTTGATTTCCTCAACGTGCCTTTGAAGATGCTTTCATGGTTGCCCTTCTGAGATGATGTCATGCTTACATCAACAACACCACGTGGTGCCTTTTAAGTGGTGACACATGTCACCCGTATTTGGCTCACTTGACCACCTAAAAATGCCAAAAAGTCATGCCATGTGTCACCCTTGTGTTGACATCATCAATCCCATGGTTTTCATGTTGTCTATTTGAACCAATTATATTTCTCCATTTGTCACCATTTAATTCATTCATATGACAAGAGTATAGAGGCAGAAGGGTCCTGGACATTGTGCTTTTGAATCAATTTCTTCATTAAAAAATTTCAACATAAAAACCACCAGGTCCAAGCCTTCGCATTAACGTCGAGAACCATTATGTGGGTCCTCTGTTGCAGACTTCTACGTGCTACACTTTGCCACATTGCTCAACTGTGCATCATCCCATCTCTTTCCAAATTGTGCTCACCTTTGCACTTTTGTGTTAATTTGGCAACTCGGGGATAAATTCCCTCCTTTGGAAAACCTTCCTCATCAAGAAAGACCCCTCCTATCCATTAGGTCCCTATAATACTAGTGATTCCCCCATTACTATTGTCATTATAGCCCTTATTGTTATTATTGTGCCGCTATTGTCCCCATATTGTTATTATTGTGCCCCATAAAAGCCCATTATTGTTATTGTTGTGCCCTTATAGTATTATTGTTATGTCGACTTTGATTGTATTATGACACCTTAGACTCCTATATATAGAAAGGAGGTTTTGTCATGTGTATCATCCAAGAATTATTCATTTGTGTAATGTAAAGGAGATTCCCTCTTGAAGAGGTAGATTTTGAAGTCATTGATCTATCTTTTCTATCCTTTTGTGAGCTGGTTTCTTAACATTTGGTATCAAAACTTTGGATTCTGGGATTTTGTTTCTCCAAACAGGACATCGTAGAATTTTCACTATAACTTTTTTCTACGATGTTTTAGAATTTGAAATTAAAACCCATTTAAGTTGAAATCGCGATGAACTACAGATCTAAATTTAAGATCTTTTCTCACTATATTTTCGGAAATATGATCCAAGGAAGTTAGGGTTTTTGAAGGCTCCCGAATTACATCCCAAACAGGTGACCTTGGGAAAATCATCATATCATTATCTCTGAGCATCGGATTGAAATTTCGTAAGAAGTTCCATAAAGATGAAAGATTGTAGTTTTCTGTGTATTGTTTTCAGTTCCAAAGGTCGAAATAGTGACACGTGGAACTTCATAGAAGTTCGCTCTGTTAGCCTCCTGCTGCAGCAGGTTACTCATCTTTCATGATTGAAATTTTTACATGCCAAATATGTCATATTTTGCATGCTGCAATTTTCCATATTTACTACAGAAAGCCAAAGAAGGATGCCATGAGAATGTGCCAGTTCAAGTGCCACTGCTGTGTTCCAATTTTGATGCACTATTCCATTTTCGAAGAATTTTCGGCTAAAGGGAGATCCAAAAAGTTTAATCTTGGTCTCCCTAGGTTTCAATTTATTGTTTTAGAATATAGGGGATGAATATCTGTCCAAACAGCTTAATCTTGGCAGATTCTTAGACAGGTAGAGAAGCAAGGGTGCTCAACAGCTTAATCTAAGCCCCTGGATGAAATAAGTGTAGATGTAGATAGGAGGACAGAAAAAGAAAAAGTTGAAAAGCTGGGTCTGCAAGTCTAAGTGCACCCAAACCAAAAAGAAGAAAAAATGCTAGGTAAGTAGGTCGGGTAGGTAGTTTTGAGGTTGCAGAATGTTGGTTTGTGATCAATTTCATGTTTTCAAGTGTCATATCTCTTCAAGTCACAATTATCAGGCAGTTTCCATTTGAAAGATTCAAGTGAGGCATGACTGACTTCCTCCTTCTTCCTTATTCCCCAAAACACTCACTAATTTCCCTGAAGAGATCAAGATCTGCTTGATGCCTCTTAGTTTCATCATTTTACATATCATTCACCTTGGTAAAGATCTGCTTTACCCAAGGAATATTCATACTCCCTTTATGAATCATTGTTTCCCTAATAGCCTAAGATTCACACACTTAGCGCTTTCTCATCATGGTCATCTTGACTACTAACTTTACTATATAGCTCCCTATCTATCTCCCCATCCCCTATTAAAACTATGTTAATAAACTCCCCTATATATTTATCCCTTCCCCTCTGGTTGAAAAATAACCATAAGTAGACTTGGGAATTTCTAAGTTTGCCTGAAACATAGCAAGAACCCCCATTTTGCCCCTTTAAAACCATCTTCCAATGCAATGGACTCCTTCCAAAGCATGAAATTCCTTTTTTTTAGGTTATCGGACCCCTTCCGAGGCCTCAAATACTCTTCAAAAGCATATATACCCTTCTTCCGATCGCAATAACCCTTGTCGACTGCCTTAACATTCTTCTGATCCCTTTGGGCCAACTCTGACGTGATATTGCAGTCGGAGGTCTCAAAGCTAATGTTGCTCGTTTTTGTCCTCCCCGATGGATGCTCCGTCGATACCATTTCGCAAATCGGCATATCGCAATACTATATGCCACATATATATGTCCCTTCCCCTTTTCACCGATGCGATATCGCAAGTCAGCAATCGGTGGTCGCAAGAGTCATGTTCCCGAAATGCATGCCACTTCCTCTTGCTCCGATGCGACATTTCCATCACATCAAAAGAGCATATCGCATCACAAATGCTTCCTCGCCACATGCCTCCATTCATTCATATATTTCGTTTAAAACATGATTTATCACTAAGACATGTTTCACTACAAATTCATCGCAGATCGCAGCATTTCAGTTATTGCTATCACATCGCAAAAACATATCAGGCACCGCACCATCCAACACCCTGCCACGTCACCCCGCCATGTCACCGGCTGACGTCATTTGTCGTACAAGGACCCATCGCTAATGTCATGCTGATGTCATCCGCTAAAGAAAGGCGTGCAAGCGTGAAAATGCATCTTAGGAGGCCTGGATTCAAATTCTGAGGCAATTTTCAATGTGTGATTAGCGCTTAGCACTAATCGCGCATCGCTACAGCAAATGGGCTAAATTGGGGAATCTTTGGGGAATCTTTTGATTCCTCAGCCATTTTTGCGCCGAAAATGGCAGAAAAGGCCCGATTTAATGGTTTTCGGCATATCAACATAAAGAGAGAGGCCCGATTCAGGCATCAAAAAGTATCAGAGCAAATGTGAAGCCAAAATTCATGCCAGAGAAGATCAGTGTTGCGGCGAAGTGTATCAGTGTTGCGGCAAAGTGTATGAGTGTTGCGGTGAAGTGTATCAGTGAAGATTTTCTCAAGGCTCGAGGCGAATAAAACATTAAAAGAAATCCTTAAAAGTCAAGAAGCAGTTAAGGAACCATTCAAAGCTCATCATCACAGTGACTGCACATTAAAACTCACATAAGATCAGTGGACCAAAGCTCAAAGCTCAATTATTGCAAAAGCACTACACCAAGTCACAGAGGACACTACATTAACTCTTTTTGATCCAGTTGCTTCTGGCGCAGCTCAATAGATATTTTATTTGCATTTAATTTCAGCACAAGTTTAGGTTTAAAAAACTTTTTCCCGCAGACTTGTTTAGGTCAGTTGTAATAAATACTTCTGGATATTTTACCTATAAAGACAGCCCTGAACAATGTGAAGAGGGTTGGTTTTTGTTGGTTGGATGTTTTGCTTAAGCAGAGACTCGCACTGTATATCTGATAATTTCTATAATCAAAGACCGCTTACGAGCTTGGAGAATGAATTGTTTACTGTGTGTAATGGTTGAAGAGTGACTGTGGAATTCTTGTGCCGGTACATGACCCAATAAGTGCTTCTTACCTCTGTTTTCCATTCATAAATCATTGTCTAAGCAGCAGAAAGAAAGATTAGCCTAGAATTTGTTTAATTGCACTCTATGCTCAATTTCTGTTGTTTCTTTATGTTTTTCATTTGTTTTAGGCATAAATATGAATTCCACCTGGCTCATATTTGACCTAATTCACCATGTATGACAGTTATACAGTGATTCTTAACTGCCCCTAGATAGAGCTCATTTTCCTTCCCTCTGTTAAGCTGATTGAGAGATTCTTAATTGCCTCTCATTCCTTACATTTCACCCCATCTCTTTAGCTTGAAGGTTGTTTCATGTGCAACTACCTTGCTCCTCGCTCCTCTTGTGATCAAGAAAGCATACATGCGGTCCTACTCCTTGACTCCATGCCCAATGGTTTGAAACTTATCACTCGATGCATGCCTCTCTACTTGAAAGTATCTTCCTTCCATTCAAACACCATCCAAACACAAACAAAACCCATTGAACCCAATAACTAGCCTAAAATCATCATCAACAAAGCTAAATCATCAAGAGAGAGCCCTCTCTGATTGCATGTGGGCTAGAACCTGCAATCCAAAGATTGGTTTGTGGTTACCTTCGCTGTATCCCTTCAGGAGCTTAGGGACAACCTGAGTGATAACATAATGGCAACTCAACTGGGAATCTTCCTTAGATAATCTCACAAAACCAGTTCGAAGCTCCACAGACGAAGAAACTGACCTTTAAAAGTTTATGTTTAACTTGTATTGTTAGAAAATTTCCCAAAAGACAAGCTAGAAGTTGGCTCCCAAAAAACATTCACATTACACAAGATCAAATCCAGATCCAGAGCCCCCAGCTGTTTTTGAAAACCCCAATATAATTCCTAAGATCCTTAGAAAACAAGAGCAACAAGAAGGTTTCACTGCTCCCAGTCCCGAAACAGTTCAGCATAGCCATTTTGCAACCCCTGTCAAATTTTTGTTTCATTCAAACCCTACTTCCCCTTGTTCATCATCCACTTCTACAAACCCTGTTTCCACACCTCCATTCACTACGCATACCACCACTACTACTCTGATTATCCCAGTTACTCCAGTTGTTCCACTTATCCCTGTTGTTCCACTTACCTTTGTTAATATGGCTAATAGATATGCACCTTTACAGCTGCCTGCAAATCCTGGGACTATGCCTCAGGATTACCAGACTAAAATTACTTATTTTGATGGCACAAATGCCTGCACGGCCCTTCAGCACACAAAGAAAATGTAGGACTACTTTGAGAGTTATGAGATTGATGATGATAGTGTGAGAATGAAAATTTTTGTTCAAAGTTTAACAGGCGACGTTAGGACTTGGTTTAGAGCACTCCCAGGCAATTCCATAGGAGACCCAGAAGCCTTATATCAATCGTTTATCAATAGATGGGAGTGTTATCACTCAGTTTGTCCCTAAGCTCCTGTAGGGATACGGCCGAGGTAACCACAAACCAATCTTTGGATTGCAGGTTCTAGCCCACCTACAATCAGAGAGGGCTCTCTCTTTATGATTTAACTATGTTGATGGTAATTTTAGGCTAGTTGTTTGGTACAGGGTTTTTGTTGTTTTGTTTGGATGGAAGGTGTATGCCAGGTAGAAATTCCAAGCTGAGAGGCAAAGTAAGGTGTGATAAGTTTCAAAACATTGGGCATGGAGTCGTGGATTAAAACTTGCCGGTGCGTTTTCTTGGTCACCAGAGGATTGAGGAGCGGGATAGCCACACATGAAACAATTATCAATTTACTGAAAGGATGGAATGATGGTCAGGGATGAAAGGCAATTAAGAATCTTTCATCAAAAAACTGACAGGGAGGAGAGGTGCATGAAAGGTTGTCTAGGAGCAGTTAAGAATTCCTAAACTATCATTCATATGTGAAAGAAACAACGTAAACAAGATCATTTAAGTATGCAAGTTCATAACTATTCCTGATGAAAACATGAAAAATTGCAGAAATTGAGCCTAAGGTGCAGCTAAGCAAATCCTAAGCTATTCTTCTTTTCTGCAATTTGGAGGGCGGATTTCTGATAAACAAACATGAATAAAACTAACAGAGTTAAGAACACTTATTGAACCATGTCGATAGCACAGGAATTCCACAATCACTCCTCGGCCAATTAAACACAGCAGACAGTTTCAGAATCCATGCTTTCAGCAGTCTTTGATTATAGAAAGCATCACAGTTACCATGCGAGTCTCTGCTTGAGAGAAAGATCGGGATAACAAAGATTAAACTACTGATCAATCAACCAACCAACCCCTACTCCATTTTTTAGGGTGGTATATATAAGCAAAATATCTGAAGTCATTTATTACATTTGACCTAAACAGGTCTGCCGAAAAAAGCTTTTTCTAAAACCTAATTGTTACTGGAATTAAATGCAAGTCCTTTGGGCTGCGCTAGAGGCAACTGAATCAAGTTGAGTTGATGAGGTGTCCTGTGTGACTTGGTGCAGTGGTCCTGTCATAACTGTGCATTGAGTTCTGGTCCACTGATATTCTGTGAGTTTAATGAGCAGTCATTTGTGCTGGTGAGCCTTCAATGCGTCTTCAATTGCTTTCTGACTTTCAGAGCTTTCGTTTTAATGTTGGATTTGCCTCGAACCCTGAGAAAATCTCCTCTGATACACTTTGCCGCTACATTGATGGTCTTCGCCGCTTCCTGATACTCTTTGACGTGCTTTATGTCTGCAAATTTGATCTGATACTCTTTAATCTCTGTTCCTGGCCTCTTTCTGTCTTCAAATTGGTTTAATTTGGCAAAATCGGGCAGTTTCGGGCTTTCGGTGCAAAACGGGCCAAGGAATCAAAAGATTCCCTAAAGATTCCCCAATATGGCCTATTTCCCGTAGCGACGCGCGCTAATCGCGCATCAAAAACTCCCTCCGTTTCTCATTCTGGAGCTCCGAATCTCGACTTTTGCGCTTGCGCGAATTTTCAGTTTTTTGGCTGCTGATGTCGGCATGACGTCAGCTGTACGGTGGATGATGTCAGTAGTGGGGTCCTCTTCTACGGATATGACGTCAGCATGCTGACGTCATCAAGGTGACCTGGCAGTACGGCGGGGTGACGTGGCAGAGACACGTGGCAGGGTGAGGTGGCGCTCCTGTTACGTGAGGGGAGGGCGGTTTTGCCTGTGCATCAGACCGCCTTTGGTACGGAGGTGGTTTTTTTCAGGGGCAGCTCGATGAAATGGGAGACCGCCACCTGTCCCGGTGTACGACAGTAAAACCGTCGGACGTCGGGTGGTAACCTACCACCACAATGGGGCGCCCGATGTGAACAAGGGCCGTCGGATCTGGGGGAGGCGATCTGACGGTGGACGAGAAAGGGAGATGCGCGGGGTTTAGTAAAAGCACGCGCGCGTTAAAGGTTTAATTTTCCGCAGCGCTGTGGGTTTTAAACCTTAGGAAATGGGTTAAATGGGTTTTGCGGAGGAAATTTATTAAACAAACATTAATAATTTCCAAGGAAAAATGCGCTGGGGGGTTTTTAGCATTTGGAAAGGGTTTTCTTAGTGTTTGGAAGGGGTCCAAACACCTGGGAATGGAAATTTATGCAGAGGGGGGGTTCTTACTAAAGTCCAGGTGACTTAGTAATTCCCAGAGAAGTATTTATGGTTATATTTCAACCAAGGGGAGGGGATATTTACATAAGGGGATTATCTACATAGTTTTAGTAGGGGGGAATGGAAAAACATAGGGAGTTAAATAATAATGTCGTAGTTTAATATGGAGATGACAAGGAAAGCGGGCTAAGTTTCAAAACTTAGGCTTTAAAGGGAGATAGACCTTTATAGAGAAAGTATGGATTTCCTTTGAGTGAACAGATCCTTCACCCAGGCTAATGACATTGGGAAAACTGATGAAACAAGAGATATCAAGCAGATTCTTGACCTCTTTTGGGGAAATAGGTTAATTGATCTGGGGAAGATGAGAAACGAGTTTAGTTATGCCTGGTTTGAGCTCCTTCATATGAAAAATCGCTTTGATGACTGTGACCTGAGTAGAGATGATACCTTTAAACATGGCATGAACGACATCAAGATCTGCAACCTCAACACTTAACCCAGCCACTTACCTAACTTTTTTCTTCTTTTGGTCTTGGTGCACTTAGACTTGCAGACCCAGCATTTCAATTTTTTCTTTTTTATGCCTTTCCTATCTACAAACTACCCTTATTTCTTCCAAGGGCCCAGATTAAGCAGTTGGGCTCCTTTGATTCTCTACCTATCTAAGAATCTGCCAAGATTAAGCTGTTTGGACAGATTTTCATTCTCTATATTCTAAAACAGGGAATTGAAACCTACGGAGACCAAGATTAAGCTGTTTGGACCTCCCTTTAGCTGAAAATTCTACAAAACTGGAATGACTCTTCAAAATTGGAATGCAGTATATGAACTTTGAGTAGCACTCATTCCTTGGTGACTGTTTAGCAAATATGGAGCATTGCAGCATGCAAAGTATGACATATTTGGCCTGTAAAAATGTCAATCATGAAAAATGAGTAACCTGTTGCAGCAGGAGCCTAACAGTGGCTCCACTTGGGGATGGCTTTTCCTTGTGAGAAGCCAAGAACAGCAAGTCAGATTGCCTTGATTCTTCTGTTATGGTTGTGCTTTGAACTTCTTAGTGCTGACTGTTGGATTGATTTGAACTTTTGGACTGGTAACAGCACTTTCCTTTAGTTGTTTTGTTGTTAAACTGTAAAGTACTGCCTGCTTTCTTCTGCGTGCTTTAGCATCATGGATTCTTACAAAATAAAATCAAAGTGTTGATACATACAAACATTTTATGTACAAAAAATAACACCGCCTATTCTTTTTAATCAAAAAGGATCATTGTAGTGCTTTAGCATTCAGCCATTGACAGGGCCTTCTTCAGCTGTGTTGCCATCTAGAGGTTTGAGAAAATATGTATTATCGCCTTGCACAGCGCTGATAATGTATGGAACTTTCCACAGAAAATCGAATTTTGCATGTTTTCCCTTGTCCTCTCTTCGTGAATCCCATCTTAGAACTTTGTTGCCAACCCAGAAATCCTCTGCTTTAGCCTTCTTATCAAACATCTTTTTGAGTTTTTCTAGCAGTATTTGAGCTCTGTCGTAGACTTGCTCTCTAGTTTGCTGAAGATGAATGGTTTGATTAACTCTTCTCTGCATGTCATTTGGTTCAGCCTGAATTTCCTGCAACAGTTTAATAGTAAGAATGCCCAAAGATGAAGGAAATTTGGCTTCCATGCCATATATTAGTTCATAAGGGCTCATCCCAATGGATTTCTTGGTGGAAAGTCTGTCTGCCCACAAAGCATTTGTGAGCTTCCTATGCTAGTTCTTCTTGTTTTCCTCCAGCAATTTCTTTATGATATTGATGAGGCTTTTATTGGAAGATTCGGCCAAGCCATTACCTTGAGGGTAGCAAGTTGTGGAGTGGCCCAAGGTAATGTGGTATTTATGGCAGAAGTTGATCATCTTTTTGGATTTGAAAGGAGCAGCGTTGTCAGTGATGATTTTCTCAAGGCAGCCAAATCTGGAAAGGATATTGGTCTCAAGGAATTGGATAATGGTGGAGTCGTTGGCTTGTCTACATGGAATGGCTTCAATCCACAGTGAAATAATCGGTGGCTATTAAAATCCACTTGTGCTGGCCTAAGGAAGAGGGATGAATTTCTCCAATGAAGTCGAGACCCCATTGTTGAAAAGGTTTCTCGGTTGAAATGGGCTTAAGGGGCAAGGGCAGTAATTTTCTTTTTTCCTTCAAAGATTTGGCATTTGTGGCATGAAACAACAAACTTCTTGACATCTACAAATAGAGAGGGCCAATAATAACCAACCCTTAAGATCTTGTCAGCCGTGGACTTCCAATATAAGTGTCTTCCACAGTCCCTGCATGGAATTCTTTCATGATGCTGTTAATTTCATTTATAGTTAAACAATTAAGCAAAATACCTTCATGATTTTTCCAAAACAAAGCACCGTCTATGACACAAAACTTTGAGGATTTCATCCTTAAAAATCTTTTCTTGGTTCTGGACAATCCTGGGGGAGCACACAGGTTTAACAATACAAAGCAAATATCAGCATACCATGGGGATTGAAAAAAGGTTTCACTGATCTATGGAGTCGCCAGCTCCGGTTCATTGTCCAGTTGATTACTGTCTAAGGCCTGGAAGTTTGTTTCGGACATTAGTTTGGCTAAACCTTGTCCTTTTATTAGCTTGGTGGGTTTTATTTCAATGTCGTATTCCAGAATGCTGGCAATCCACTTGCCTCTTTTGCCTTACAGTCCCTCTTGAGTTAATATATCCTTTACAACAGTGTCAGGGACATAGGCGATCACGTGGGAGTATAAGATGTAAATTCTGAAATCTTTGATGGCTTTGACCAGGGCATAGGCTTGCTTTTCCATAATCTGATATTTCAAGGGTGCATCTCTTAAAGCTCGGCTGAAGAAAGCAATTGGTTTTTCGTTGCCTTGATCATCTTTTTGCAAAAGGACAGCAGCTATAGTGTGTTCAGATGCAAAGGAAAAAATGATAAAATCTTTGTCGAATTGAGGACTGGTGAGGACAGGCGTCTGAGTTAGGGCAGTCTTTATACTCTCAAAATCTTGCTTGGTTTCAAGAGACCATTTTACCTTGGCATCCTTCTTCAACATGTTGCTCAATATCCTTATTAGCTCGGCTAGGTTTGGGATAAATCTCCTTAGGAAATTGATCTTTCCAAGGAATGCTTGCAGTTCTTTTATGTTTCTTGGGTAGGGGATTTGAAGGATAGCTTGAATTCTTTCCGGGTCAATTCTAATCCCATCTTTTGATATGATATTCCCTAGAAGTTTGCCTTCCTCAAGGGAAAACAGGGACTTCTTAGGATTCAAGGAAATGCCATATTTCCTGCATGTCATGAAAATTTGCCTTAAGTGCTTAAGGTGCTCTTGGTCAGATTTAGAGAATGGGGTCAAGTCATCAAGGTAAACTACGAGGAAATCATGTATCTCCTTGGAAAATGCAATATCCATTGCCCTTTGAAAGGTAGCACCAGCGTTTTCCAGCCCGAAAGGCATTTTAACGTACTTAAATTTTCCCCACGGTGTGGTAAAGGCTGTCTTGTCCTGGTCATCCGGGTGAACAGGTATTTGATTAAATCCTGAAAATCCATCTAGTAAAGAAATTCTAGAGGAACCCACTACTCTTTGCAAGATATGGTCCATTTTGGGCAAAGGGTAATGGTCTTTTAGAGAGACCTGGTTTAAATTTCTCAAGTCTACACACAGTCTTATCTCTCCTGTTTTATTCCTGGTGGGAACTAAATTAGATACCCATTCAGAGAATCTGATGGGTGCAATGGTACCTGCTTCAAACATTCTCTTTATTTCTTTTTCAATAAGGGGAAGGAGCATGGGGTTAATTCTCCTAAGTTTCTGTTTGAACGGTTTTTGATTTGGTTTTAAGGGAATGGTATGTTGGATCACTGAGGTGTCATAGGACTTCAAGTCCTCATAACTCCGGGCAAATACATCTTGGAATTCTTTGAACAAATCCACGTATTTCGGTTTTTGATCAGGGGGCAGATTTTTGGACAACTTAATCATTCGGGGATGCTCTGTTGTTCCTATGTTGTGTTCTTCTAAAGCAGCATTCAGAGGTTCCATCTTTGGCTTTTTGGGCACATCATTGTCATCAAACATGTCTTCCAATGGAGTAAGGCCGGCAGGTAGAACATTACTCTTTAGATCAATAAACTCATCCTCTAAATAGATTTGTTTCAGTTGTTCTATGTTTGTATTGTTAAAAACAGTTGGGTTAAGGATTTGTTTAGCTGTTCCAGTTGTTACAGTCAGGTGATTTTCTTCTGCTAGCTGTTGTGAGTCGGTCATGGCATCCATGTCAATGTTTGTGTTGGAAAATTCGTCCTCAAGAGGTTAAGAAACTGTAATCTGGGCATCATTTTGAAATAACCTGCCAATCCTTGACATTGTTAGGGATCGAAGGTCTGTGTTTTATTTCAGCGGTGAAATGGTGATTTGGTTCAAAGGGAAGCTTGCATGTGCTAGCAAAGGTTGCTAGACTGTGGGCATGAATATTATGATCTCGTGCAATTTTGGCAAGCCTGAATTCATTGAAGGCATTGAGTAATTTGGTGGTAGCAGCTCTGTAAGCTCTCATTCTACTATCATTAGTGACAAAGTTACCTTTCATTTGTTGTATAATTAAGTTAGAGTCACCTAGGATGGATACTTTAGTAGCTCCTAGGACTTTGAGCAGCTTAAGGCCTAAGAGAAGAGCTTCATACTCTTCCATGTTGTTTGTAAATCTGAAATTGAGTCTATAGGCATGGCCTTGTGCGTGATTATCATGTGTATTTTAAATCCATACTCCGGCCCCTGCTCCTAATTTGTTAACCAAACCATAAAACTCTAAATACCATGTGATTTCTTGTTTGAGGTTTGTATTGAGAGTTTCAGTTTTTTGAGGATCGGGCAGACTTACAATTTCTGTTTCGGGATGTTCTTCTTGCTGTTTGTTGGTTGCCTTGATTGTTGAGACAATTTCGTGGGTATTGGCAACTGATTCCTCATTGATGTGCATTTCTGGCTCCAAGGATAACGGCTTATCATTAGTTGGAGGGTTGGTGTTATCATTAAATAAAATAAAAGAATCCATATCGGAATGGATTGAGTAAATTGGAAAATTTTGGGGCTTTTCCTCACTGCTTACCACATACTTCATTAACGTTTCTCTATATAGTCTCTTTGGTTGCCCAAAGACAGATATAGTGGCATAACAGAGGTCGAGTTGAAGGGACCCTTGCAATTTTGCTCCCCACGATCTGGATAGGATCATGCCATACTTTGTGGGAATGTCAGCAACTACTACATCCATTAAGATTGTCTTGTTGGGGAATTGGACTAGAGAGACACAAAGGTCTTTGATCAAGCCTAAACATTTGACTTGACTTGAGTCAAAGGAATAGAGATCTTTGTACGGTCTTGTGACATCAAGGTTCAACCTTTCCATTACAGCTTTGGGAATAAGGTTATGTGAGGCACCTAAGTCAAACATAGCATTATGCAATATTTTTTCATGTATGTGCAGACTGACATAAAAAGGTGGAATAGGTCCATATGTTGATTTTCCGTTAACTTCTGGACCAAAAAGCAGCTCAGTGGTATCGTCTAAAACGTTTACATCATCCCTCACCTCTGGTAGTTGAAGTGACCTTTGAATTTGTTGCCTATATACATCATGTTTGGCAAGTTCTGAGAGGGGAATGGATATCTTGAGTTTTCCAATCTCTGCTTCTAAACTGAATGGTTTTTCCAATGAGTTCTTGGCGTTGATAGTGGCGAACTTCTCTTTTTCAGGCATACTCTCTATGTTTTCTTTTGGAATGTCAATGTCATGATGTATGACAGTTTGTGGTATTTCTGTTTTGGGAAGATTTTTAGGAGTGTTATTCATATCTTCTTTTGGGGAAGAGGGAGGTAGAGGCCGATCAATAGGAGACTGTGTGTCTGTTACATCCTCCACAGTTACCTGATGCGGGCTTGGGACAGAGCTATTAGCTGGTTGATTTATGGTGATATTTCCTTTAATTTTGCTGAGTTGTTTGCTATCTTTTGTTCTGCTAGATGGGGGAACATCAATGGTCCTCATTCTTAATTTGTATTTCCTGTGTACCTCGTACACAACAGTATCATAGCCTTGTTTAAAATCGAAAGACTCTCCCGACTTGGTGTGAAATTGTTTTGCATCAGGGTATAGTCGGTCTTCTTTAGTAAGAAAGATTTGCTGTTCATTTTATGAATCTATCAAGTTCATATGAGTTCCATCCGTGGGCTCAGTGGATGTAGATGCCTCCTCATAGTTTTCTTGAAAAGGAGGCCTAATATCATGGTCGGGACTGGCCCTTCCAGCGTTTGTGTTTTGAGTTTTTCTAAAGTTCGGGTTCCTTATGGCATTGGGTTGTTGACCTTCCCATGAAGTTTTCCTCTCAACATTGTCTACTCTGTCTCCCAGCCTGTGGATGCCACTGATGATAGCATCTAGCTTCTGATCGAAGGCTGAGGGTTCTTCTTTGAAAGTGTTTCTTCTCTCAGTTCTAGCTCTGTTTCTTTTAGCAATTAGATTTGCTTCCACACTAACAGCAACATCTTGCATTTCTGCAAGGCTTTGAGGGGTTCTTTCCCTTAACTGATATGCCATCTCAGCATCAAAGCCATCTGGGAATTTGTATAAAGCGAGATCAGGTGGAGGTCTTAAATTTTGTGGTATTGCACTATAAACATTATTAAACCTTGCACAATAATCCAAAACTGTTTCCTGAGGTCCTCTTTTGATAGTATCATACTCAGATAGTATGTGCAAGGGGTCTTTCTTTTCCTCCCATCTGTTAATAAATGCCTGGTGTAAGGCTTCAGGGTTTAATATGGAATTCGGTGTAAGTGCCCTAAACCAGGTTCTGACATCACCGGTCAAACTTTGGACAAAAATCTTCATTTTTACACTTTCATCATCAATTTCATAACTCTCGAAATAATCCTGCATTTTCTTTGTATGTTGTAGGGCGGTGCAGGAGTTTGTACCATCAAAATAGGTGATTTTTGTCTGGTAGTCCTAAGGCATAGCCCCGGGATTAGCAGGCAACTGTAAGGGTGCATATCTAGCCATGATGATGGGGATAAGCGGAAAAACTAGGGCAGTTGGGATAACAGGAACAACCGGGGTAGAAGGAGTAGTGGTGGTAATAGGAGTATGGGATGGAGGTGTATAAGAGTTGCTTGGAGAAGGGAGTGAAGAACCAGGGGTACTTGGGGTTGACCGGAATAAAACTTTAACAGGGGTTGGAACACTAGTTGGCTGAACTGTTTCAGGACTCGCAGCAGTTGGGTCTTCTTTTTGCTTTTTTTTTTCTAATGATCTTAGGAATAAAATTCGGATTTTCAAAAACAACTGGGCTATTTGGATCAGGATTTGATCGTGTATTACACGTTTTCTTCTTAGGAGACAGCTTCTACTCTATTTTTTGGGAACTTTTTCTAAAAAAACACAGGTCGAACGAAGCTTTCAAAGGTCGGTTTCTTCCTCTGTGGGGTTGCAGACTGGTTTAGTGAGATTATCTGAGGAGGTCCCCAGCGGAGTCGCCATTATGTTATCACTCAGGTTGTCCCTAGGCTCCTGTAGGGATACGGCCGAGG